>CP141131.1:72620893-73165017 GCA_035236585.1 Warburgia ugandensis
TGTATACATCGAATATGAGATGATCTAGGGGATTAGGAGAATAGATCTTATTGAATTGCCATGTGATAGATGACTTATGATGTAACAAGTACGTCAGAGCAAACAACGTGATATTACCCACGAGCCTAATTAGAATACCACAATTATCGAGGTAGGTGATTTCATTCAAATTTCTCCGTGATTTCAGTAACCATGACATGTTATCTAAAGTTTTTGAGGCATGTCTTTTATGTCTTCTCATGTTCACATAAATAGGTCCCTACTTGTTGATAGCATGACATTCCATTTTTGTGAACAACCATGTTTTACATGTGATGTACTATTTTTATCATGGGCTTTGATCGTACTTATTGAGATTATTTTATGAAGTCTTTACATGATTTACATCTTGTTGATGATTTATGACTGGTACTTCCACTTGGTGGGTACTATGCTAAGAGGGTTGTAGGGTTGGCCATCCGCCCTCTGACTTTGTGATGATGATGATTAGACACCGCCCTTGAGTGATATAGGGCTAGGTACGTAGGTGGTGATATCATGGGTAGTCCCCCCTATGGTTCCGTTCCTTCCCATGGGAATGGAGAAAGTCTCCCATTTGGGTGTCAACAGGGAGCGACAATGGTTCAGATCCTATTAGGATTGCCACTGCAGCACAGTAGCCCAAACTATTATTCTGTATGCTCATTTGGATTTATATGTGGGATGAACTAGGTGAAGCTGGGCCTAGGCCATGAGGGACTCCGGGGGTTGATGCGGGCTACACAGGATGGACCCAAGGTTGGTATGAGTACTCATCATCAGTGATTAAGCATTGTGGGACACTTTTGGGATTGTTTTGATACAGTGCCTTATTTATCATGACTTGTATACATAGTTTTTGAGGACATGGACTTGTATTATTTGGATGGATGCATAGATGTACTTTTTTTATCATGCCTTACATGCAATCATGATTTGACTTGATATCTATTTGTGAAGATTTATGATTTTGTATGTTACTCCATTATGAGTGTCTAATTATATATGTTTGTTCATGAAATTCTCCATGTGATTTTAGTAAGCTTTAATTGAGTGTGATCACCTACACAAGCATAGCTTGCTGATGCATTGTTTTGCTTTGCAATGCCTTAGATTTGGAGCGTGACAGCTGGAAAAGAAAGCGGGTGGAGTAGCATTGATTTGGGTGAGGACCTGAGAACTATCCACTTTTCGTATTCGGAGACAAATTAGTGTCTATCTCATAGACTTGTATTAAACCTTTGGGATTTTGCTTGGATATATATATATATATATATATAATTGGATAGATTGGACCCATACCATGGTGTAGTGAATGTTAAATTTTAGATGTAGTTGTTGTGGTGATCATGGATGGAACCTGGTGGCTTTTTTACTTGATTTATTTTTGTCTTTACTCAACTTGTGTATTTATTGTGATTTTAAATTGAGTATGCTCAGGGTATTCGGATTTATTTTTATTTATTGTTGCAGTTGTGGAATGTGGTTGACCCCTGAAGTTTTTGTTTTCGGTTAATTCTTTAAACACTGCATAATAGATTTTAAGTTTCCATTTCACAGATCCCGTCTAATTTTCTTAAAAATATATTATTATTATCACTTTGGGAAAAAAGTTTATAAAAACCCGGGGTGTCAGATTAAATACAATGAATTAATGCTTTCATTCACTTAAATTATTTCTAATAGATTAATCATCTCATTCATGTAATATATTATACCTAGGTTTTATATTAGTGAGATGTACCAGGTCATAGTATTTTTGAAACCTTGGGCTAGATGGTGGTGGGACCTTGACCAAAAGTAATAAAGTATGCTGGATATGTTATCAATGGTTATCAATTTCATAGAAAGGGCCGTGATAACTCAAGAGCACAACAAGGTAGTGGTGTTGGCTTAGTTACTAAAGGTACTTTCTTTTCTAGTTGAAAGGATAACAGCCAAATGTAGCTAATGATACTTATTATGGGATTATATGCAAGATATGGGTGTTGGAAGTGTTTAAGTGCAATTGGATAGAACACAATAAAGATAGCATTAAAATGATGCCCTCGGATTGCATTAATTGATCTCAATCGGATTGGCATAGAACACAACAAAGATAGCATTAAAATGATGCCCTTGGATTGCATTAATTGACCTCAATACGATTGGCTATCAAAATGATCAGTTCATTTTAGTATCTGAAGTGAAACATGTATTTTATGTACAAGGTGGACATGATATGAGATGGTCAACTATTTTATTAGTCTCCTCAACGGACTTTACGATGAAGAGGACCTAAGTGACACGGCAATTAATTACCTTTGTTTCACTACAAAAATGGTATCAATCGATCTAATCAGGGCGAATGAGATGGATTATGTGCGCGATGATGGTGAGGAAGGTGCTTGGGTTAGATCAAATTGTATATGAGGGGTCAAATTAAAGTGTCTATAGTATTCAATGCATTTATGTAATTGAAGGAGTTATATAATTAATCAAGTTAATTATACATATATGTATGTACGTGTCATGCCAATCATAGGTTATACATTAGGGAAATAAGGGATGGGGGCTCCATCTGTCCTTTACAAAGGGAAAACATATAATTATAGAAAACATAGGAAGGGTTTTGATTTAATACATATAGGACGTTTCAACAAAAATCGTCTTCTATTATTCAAATAAAAATTAGTGTAGGAGGAAATGTAGGATGTTTCTTTGGATAATCATCACATATATTCCAAAATATAGGACGGTTTGGGAAAAAAATCCTATATATTAAAAAATATGACGATATAGGACAGGTAGTAGAAAACTATCTTATAGAGTATTAAATATAGGATTTGTTATTATAGAAAACATAGGAAGGGTTCTAATTTAATACATATGGGATGTTTCCACAAAAACTATCTTCTATTATTGAAATGAAAATTAGCGTAAGAGGAATTATAGGATGAATTTTTGGATAACTATCCTATATATTAAAAAATATAAGATGATTTCCCATAAGCCATCCTATATTTAGTAAACCGTCCTATATTTTCTTATATAAATTCACCCCCTTCCCCCCCACCTCCCAGAAAACCCACCCTTGACAACAATCCTCTCTGCTCTCGCCTTGGTCAAGAACCCTTCAATTTGGTCCCCCACTCTTCCTCATTTGCCCCCAATAAGAAAACTTGATGATTTGCTCTGATCCTCCCCTGTCACACATGAAGAAATTCAATGATCTGCCCCCGCTCCTCTGCTACCCAATGTATGTAAGGAGAGAAGAACAAGAATGACAACAATAAGGAGAAGAATAGGAAAGAGAAGCAGAAAGTGAATGCATGCATGCCCCCACTCTGTGAGTTAGTGTTTTTCCATCTCTCTCTCTTGATGTTGACTTCTAAGTATGTGGTGTCCTATACCTGGTTGGTTTCATAGTGGTTTAATCTTTGTACATGATGGGTTTTGTAGTTTACTTGTATGGTTGATTTGAATTCCGTCATCTGCATTCTATAATGAGCTGGATTGATGCTCTTTTTGTAGTTGTGAAACAAAATGATTGTAAAAATAGTAGTCTGCTTATGGGCTTGTTTTGGCATGCTATTTTAGTTACTTAGGTGTTGCCTAAAATTTGTTACCTATTTATCTTATGATAATGTCTTGCATCCTCCATTTTGTTGGAAACTTAACTTTATCTTGATAAGCACTTCTATAAGATTCATTCTTCATTGTTAGGCTTGCTTGGAAGTGTCCCACTTCAAGATAGTTAACTAAGGGCCAGATTGGCAAGGCTTATTTAAACCAGTGTATGGGATTATGCCACATTATCCATGCAAATCAACATCTAAACTACTATGCCTAGATCCAACTATGCTTGAAATTAAATGTCTGCTTCTACTAACCATATTTTGCATTAAGCATCATATCTTAGTCCATTTGTGTTAATTAAACGTTTTATGCTATGACACTGGCCTATTGTTGCATAATATGGAGTTGTTTGAAACTTTTCAATCATCAATTATTTAAAAATCGACCCTCACAACAAGCTAGGCATTGATTTGACTGGACTACATTGCTTGTGTTGATATTCTTCTTTGTGGTTAGTTTCCTAGACATGATTCCTATAACCTTTGGTAGAAATGAGTTATTCTTATTATCTACAAAATTTGTACTTTATTTTGGGTTTAGATCAATTATTGAAGCTTGGCTAGTATCCTATTCAAGTTATGATCATCGTCACCTCAAGCATTTCCAAAATAGTTATAGAAAAAATCAATAACCTTATGCAAAAAGAGAGATAGAAACACTAAAAATGAAGAGATTTTAGTAACTATAATATTGAGTAGTAGAATGCATCTCTCAAAATTAGTGGGAGCTTAATTATCATCCAATTAGACATCTAGCATTGGAGGGTTGTATAGAGATAGTAAACAAATTCCAATGTAGATCTGCCTTAAGCAAAAATTTGCCATTGGAAGATCTCCCTTTTTTGCCATCATTCCCTTTACCTCCATCCTTATTCAAGTCTCTAGCATATAAATTTATATGCCTAGTTCACTTTTTTGCAATCCTGGTAGATTCCTCTTCATGATTATTCATTTAAGTTGTGTGCATGTGAACTCTTTCTTTGAATATGTACAAGCTAAAAATGATCTTTTGTGTCAGTTGATGTATTATTTTCACCTGTGCATGAAAAATGGAAGGTGAAGGAAGAGAATATCATGAAGAACAATCCTACATGGGTCCACCTATTAAGAGAAACTATAGAGGGCCAACAAAAATAGAACATATCATTAAGAGAAAATCTAACGGAATCAAAGAGATGGTCTAGTTTAATGTTGAAGGCCAGGCGATAAGTGATAATGTACATGCTTATGCCAACTTCATTTGCTGCACTACTAGACGCATGGTGCCAGTCTCACTGACTAATTGGAGACATGTTTCACCATCAATCAAAAATGCAATATGGGAGATGGTGAAGGTATGTAAATAAGAGTTATGTATAACACACTATGTCTCTTATCTTGTTTTATCTGAGATAGACTAACTTGCTTCTTTTTACTTTGTAGTCTACCTTTTCCATTACTGTTGAGCACAAGAAGAGTGCCTTATAAGGGGGTAGTGAACAATGGTGGGAATGGAAGAGCGATTACTAGAAAGTACATACTTCCAAATACTCATGATCCATCGCCGCTCCAAACTATTCCTGAGTTGCATTCTAGTTTCATTGATCAAGAGGCATTGAATCAATTTGTATAGACTCACTTGTCTTTTAAGTTTGAGGTAATTTCAAGTAGCCTAAAGTTTGATTCCTCTAATTATAAAAGTTGATTGTGCTCAATCACAAGCTCCTTTCACTTGTAGGCAAAACGTAAGAAAGACAAATGGTGTGTGTGACTAATCATACATAGCATTACTGGTCAAGGGTTGGTTATGCATGGTTAAAAGGACTAGAAGTACATGTGATAGTCACTCTTTGTCTAAAATGCTAGACTTTTATTTCATTACTTTTCATTTAATGTCTCTCTTGATAGAAAAAGAAGGCATGGACCACAACGCCCACCAACCATGCCCTTCTCTAAAAAATTGCGCATTCACAAGGGCATAACTCCTAGACATTTAGTGATGAAAGTACCACCACAATTGCCTCACAAATTATAAGTGGTTTTATATGTCTAGCTTTGTATTGCTTCCATTATATTATATATAATATGGAATTGATTATGATTTGATATTTGCATGTGAAGGAAGAGTTGACCCAAGAATGCACAACTACAAGGACTTTGAGCAACACTACTACAAAGAGAGACATTCTTTAGAGGGCTATGGGTAACAATGATGAGCACCTTGGTCGAGTTAGGGCCCAGGGTCATGGTGTCATTCCTTTCAAATTCTTCCCCAAAGCAAAGGCTACTATAGCAATAGACTTAGAAGAATTGAAGGAGAAAATGCTAGATGAGTTATACTAGAAGGTCAAGAATGACTTTTATAAACACTTTTGGAATTTGAGGCCTCCTGTGAGAATGTTGCCCCTTGACCCCCATCTCACAATAGCTACAGTGCTCTATCCTAAGAAGAAGTCGAGGAGCAACTCTTAGGAAGATATACCAATCAAGGAGGTACGCATTGACATGTTTGCTTTGTAACAACACTAAAATTTAGGTCATTTTTCATGATTTTAAATTATAATTATAATGGGGATAACAAATTAGAATTAAATTCCATGGATTTCAAGTTCATGAAAATGACCTCTTTATGGGCTTGAAATTTGGACTTGGGATAACAAATTTGGAATGTACGCATCGATATGATTTTAATAACACTAATTTTGCATAAAACGGAGATCAGGGTTGAAAGACCCAAAAGTTTTACAAATTAAAGGGGGTTCAAAATTGATAACGAGACCCCTAGTGGCTTGACACATGACGCAACAACTACATTGCCACACATGGCCTGCCTCACCTCCCCTGCATCATACTATTGAAATGAGAGAAGAGAGGGGGTTTCCAGACAATTCAGTGACCCAAAATCCTCTCCTCTCCCCGGATCCCCCATTTGTCAGCACGCGTAGCTCCCTTCTCCCTAAGCAGATTCTTTTCCCCATTGCTCGATTTCCATTTCCCGTAACCCTACTCCCATTAGCAATAATGGGAAAACCTAGATTAGGTTTTCTCCTAAGCAGCTGGCCGGCAACCCATTTCTCCTCTGAAACCTGCGATCCCTCTTCTTTTCCTCCAACAACGATTTTGGCCGGATCTGGGTGCGTGTGAGGAGGGTGTTTGAAACCCCCCATCTCCCTCTCTCCCTTGCCCTCTTTGCCCTCTCTGTTGGATTCTAGCTGTAAGGTCAGCCGAGTACGCCTAAGTGCACACGGGCCGGCCAGACTGCTCACTCCTCCCTCTCCTCTTCCCCTCCCGATCTAGCAGCATCGCATCGTAGCCAGCCTGGTAAGCCGGTGTGCATGGGCTGGTCACATGGGCTGTCCTCTTTTTCCCTTAGCTTGTTTCCCCCATCTTCCTCGACTTAGCCAACCATAGTGGGCCGACGAGCTAGGACTGTTTTTCCCCTCTGTTCATCTCCCCATCTCCGTCGGGTCCAAGTAAAGCAACCCTGATAGTTGCCGACCACCATCCTCCTCTCCCCATGTCTTTCTCTATCTAGTGAGTTAGGGCTGAGTCAACCCGCTCCCAACTCATTTTGGGAGAGCCGAGTTGACTCAGCAGAACCCTATGGTTGCTTGAACTTTGAACCTCTATTCTAAACAATCCAGGAAGAATCTTGGAGATCTAGGAGTACCCTCATAATCTTGGTGATGTGGGGAATGATACCTATTTCCCATTCTTTGATCAGGGAAAATCTAACCATTGATTTGACTAGACCATTGATCAGACTTTAGATAGTCTGATCTAAGATGATCGAGCATTATTTTCAAATCTAAATAGACCATTACAATCCTCATGAAGTGTAGATCAAGATCTATACAGGAATTTTGGATTTAAAGCATTTATGGAGAGCATTTAGCTTATCTGATCAACGACTAAGATCAACTGAAGATCCAAGTATGAAATTTGATCCAATTTGATGACCTGAACCGTTTAGAATTTGTAATTGGATTAATTGACTAGAATTACTAATTTTTATGTGATATGGGGTGATTAGGTGAAGATCTTTGATGAGATCAGTGAGGATGTTTGATGATCTGGCACAATTAAGACAATCGGTGGACAATTTGATTGACTTGTTCAAGGTAAGATTATTGTCTTTGTCGTTTGATGGATTGGTGTGATTATAATTACCTAAAATTAATATGATATAAGCTTAATAACTCTAAATATGCATTAATATAATTAAGAAGAAGAACTAAAAGGCTATGAGTGGGCTCGATTAAGTATGATTTGAATTATTAGCCAATTAGGGCGAGCCCTGCCTTGAGATTTCAGGGTTGGGAATCATTGGACTGTCTTGAATGCAATGTATTGAATATGAAAGAGAAATTTCATATAATTGAGAACCTAAGTTACATAAATTGGATTCTGAGCATGATTGGATGTGATATGTATCCAAGTGACGGAACTATGGAGGACCGCACTAGAGTTGGGTCTAATTGTTTTGAGAGATACAAATGAGTGGTACTTCTTTTGTGCATGATTTATGCAATGTTTCTAGTATATTTTAGTCACATCGATTTGATTATTGAGGAGATTATACACTAATTTTCGATGCATGATGTTGATATATTGAATTACTCTCTCGATTTGATTTTATCAAGAATGATTATGCATTATCATGTTTTCATCAAACTTCCTTTATTATACATGGTTGATATTATGACATCTGGATCTACATGATTTAGCCTTATATTTTAACATATGACTGATGGTACACTACAATGTCTTTGACTAGATCTTATTGAGATTGTTACACATGAGAGTTTCTATGCTTTATCGATTAGGATAATTGAGGTTGCAATGGGATGCAATCCCCCCCTCCCGTGAGTGCTTAATGTCCCGTGTGGGTGAAAGGGTGAAAACAAGATTGGAACACATCTTTTCATGAGTGCTTGAGTGCCCTGTGTGGGTGAAAGGGTGAAAATGGGATTGGAACGTGTCTTTCCGTGAGTACTTGAGTGCCCCATGTAGGTGAAAGGGTGAAAACGGGATTGGAAGCATCTTTTCATGAGTGCATGAGTGTCTCGTGTGGGTGAAAGGGTGAAAGCGGGATTGGAACACATCTTTTCATGAGTGCCTGAGTGCCCCATCATGGGTGAAAGGGTGAAAGTGGAAAGTATTGAGAGTTAGGTCCACGTTGTCGTGAGTGTACTCGAGACACTCATAGGACTTAACTATGCATGATGTTCTGTTGATTTTGACATTCATTATATCATTCTGTGGACACAGGTTTTCGTTGTTTCGATGGATGTATATCCATGTATTTCTCTCATGCTTTGTATGCCATGATGCTCAAGATTGATATCGATTTATTTAGACCATGATTCTCTTGTATTATTCATCATGGATGTCTCATGTTTTGTGGGCTTTGTATATATTCATCTTATGAGATTTACCATAATCTTGATACTCTACACCATATAATTTTATTGCCTTTGTTATTGAATGTGAATCACCTACACAAGCATAGCTTGTTGAGGCATTGCTTGGTTTGCAATACCTCAAATATATAGAGTTGCAATAGGTGGAAGCACTAATAGAGGAAGCAAAAGTGATGACGGTTCCCAGTGAAGCATTAAAGACATTTTAGAGATGATAAGGTTTGTTTAGGAGCTCGCTTTAGTTATTATTTATGGACTGTACTTCAATGTAAATTGCAATTTGACCTGGAAGTGAGAATATGAATTCATGTTGGATGTGATGGCTATATGGAGGGACCCTGGGTATTTTGTTATGACTTAATTTTCTTATGCACTGTTAGAGTACACATTTTTATTGAAAATTGTGCTCGATTTGAATGGATGGGCATGGAGACTAAGTCTCCCATGTGTCATGTCTTATACTATGTTATCAGGTGATTTTGTATTGCACATGTTATGTGCAATGGTCCAAAATACAGAGGAGACTCTATCAGATTTTTGGTAGGAATGAGATTTTATTTCACTTTTAAATCTGTGGTTTTATGGTTGTATGACTCCCAGAGCTTTGAAATAAATGCTTTTATTCGAGTTTTGTTTTTGATCACCTTAAAAATTAAAGCTTTTAAAATAGGGATCCTGACTGTTTTTACAAATTGTTATTTTATTGTTGATAAAACTCAGGGCATCACATGCTTACTCAATGTTCAATTTCTTAGTAAAATTCATTATTACTACGCTTATGTATATGTTATTTTTTATTTATAGGTGGGTCAATGCATGATGTAACTAGATACAACTGATATCTATGTCAATCATGCTTCATGGCAAGTTGATGCATCCATGTGCTAAGCACGTGTGCATCACTACCGCCCTCAGATGTAATTGGATATCATATAGCATGGCCAAAGAAGTATATTAAAGAAATGTTATCTAAGGTATGTACATGGTGTAATAGCCTCATTTTCAATGGCATTTTTAAGATATTGGCTATTTTTTTACTTTACCACATCTAATTGTTAACTAGAAGTAGCATAAGGCACCATGGAGGATGTCCAACTCCCCTACAACAAATTTTAGCACAATGATCATCCTGTCCCACGAATTTAAATCTATTTTTGAATATCCATGTCTCTTCTCTTATATATTATTAATTACTAATATTTGAAACATTACAAGCATAGTATAGAGATTAGGTGGAAGTTCTACCTAGCACGCCTCCATTCCTAAGGGGACTGTATAGATTAATCAATCAAGATAATGAAATCAACCCTATAAGGATAGAGGTTGTGTGCTTGGAGATGACATAGTTGAGGTTCCATTCATGAAAGATGACCTCTTAGACATATGTAATGTAGCTCAAATGGAATACACACACATCATCATTTATATTAGATATGACATGTGACTTTTCTATTATGAATCACATTTACATTACTTGTTAATAGAAAATAATAAGTATTTGACATTAAGTTTCTACAAGTCTTTGCGTGATAAATTGCAAAGATTAGAGGTCAAGCACATTTACAAATTCCTTAACCTTGCTATCATCTCTTTACTAAAGGAGCATTTACCCATGGACAAAGAAATAGAAGATGTCATACTTGGGTTCTTGCATTGTAGGAAGGGGCGGCCTTACTAATTCCCTACAATGGTAAGTAAGTTATACAATATCTTACTAACTTATGTCATTTAATAAACATTAAAATCTGTATAAGTTTTGTAAATTTTATTTGAATGATTGTGTAGATATGCATTGGATGTGCATGGTGGGCATGCATTGTTTTTATTCTTGTGGAGCGCATATCCAACGACTATTGATGGAAATGATCAACAAGTAAGTCTTTATAATCTTATTCATTATAGTAGCTGGACAGCAAATAATTACTCCCTCCTTGATAGCTAATTCTTTTTAAAAAATATATTTGTAGTGGATTGTATAAATGGGCTGAGTCAAAAAATGTAAACTACACAGCAAAACTCTCTTGAAAAAGCGTTAAGGTAAGGTTTACTAGTTCTTTAGTATTTGATTTTAATCTAAACTTACAATCAGACATGAAATTTGTTACTTTTTCTGTTGTCTTTATCATGTAGTACCCTAAACAATAGTCCAATTGGGAGTGTGAGTATTATGTTTTAAGATATATGGGAACCCTCATTCACGAAGGACTTACAATCTCATAGCTTAGAATGTTAAGACAAATTACTCATCGTCATTGTTATAGTTTACTACATTTGGTTAAATGACTCAATTAATGATATGTCTCAACTAATTTAATACATTGTTATATATCTTGTAGGCTGATTTGGAAAGCAAGGGTTACTCCCAACTAGATCTAAATGACATTAGAATAAAGTGAACTGAATATAGATCAATGATGTTATTGAATTTAAACACAAAAAAAGACTTAATCTATATATGGATGCCTTTGTTTTTTACTTTTGGTCAAAGTCTCATATGTGTTCCTTCTTTATTTCAATGATACAAGAGTTACAATGTATGGAGAAGTTACAATGGGCATTGATATGGAAGTGAATGCTTGTAACATTGTTAAAATGATTGTAGCCTATAGAAATGAGGGTGTTCTTTATGTCTATTGATAGTGGTTGGGTGTATATTTTGACTACAAGAAAAATATGTACAAATAGAAACCAATGAAAAAAACAAGAATGGTGCTAGAAATTTATATAATATATAGGATGGTTTTCCAAAAATCACACTATATTCAAAATGAGCAGGACCAATATAGGACTACTTTTCGCATGTCATCTTATATAATAATACAATATATGACATTTTAGGGAAAACCTTCCTATATTTCTCATATAATATAGGAAGGTTTTACTAGAATCATCTTATATTATTTACCTAATATAGGACAATTTTTGTTGAACCATCCCATGTTTACATGATGATATAGGAATGCTTAACTATCCTATATTGTATTATTATATAGGATGGGTCATTAAACCATCTTATATTGCTCTTTATTTTATAAGATGGCTGGGTATAAGAGGGTTTAATATTATAGATTTGATTTAAACTACCTTATAATCCACTTGCTATGGTGGTGGATACTTGAGGTTTTCAGAATGAATTTAAAAGACGGAGATTCTTCTACTACATTGTTTTTAGAAAATTATTTTTAAATGAAGATCAATCACACATTAGGAATTAGTTTTGCATTTAAAAATGAATATGAAAACCCAGGTCATCATAATATGTCACTATAATATGTCATAAATGTTTAATTTTTCATAAAAACTACCAAGTTAGTACCCATGTGTTATAACTTATAGTGTTAAATTAGGCTTTTTAGACTGAAATTTATAACACATGTATTTTTTACTTAATTAAGTAAAAGTTTGTTATTTTACAGGTCCAGAGGCTAATTCCAAGTAAATATGTGATTAATCTTATTTTTTAGGAATTAGTTAGAATTTTTTATCTTTTGTAGGAAGAGAGATGATGATCTGACGGCCAAGATCGATTGAGATGAAAATTGAAGTTCAATATCAAAAGATCGAGTCAAAGCCTCAAAATCATCAATCCAACATGAGATTAAGGTCAAGATCATCTTATGAACCAATAATAGATGTGATTAAAGGAGCTAAAGATGGCCAAAGTAGGCCAATAAAGTAAGCCATGCATTTCAACAACCTTTTGCGTGAGAGCACTACAAGCCACCTTAGCCATATAAGCCATGAAAGAAGGTGGAAAGCAGAAAAATTCAAGCTAAATCATACAAGCCACTCAAACCAGGGGTTGAAGCCAAGGAAGTTTCCTAAGCCAGCTATAAAGCCTAGCCAATGGAGCCTTCAAAGTTAGCCATCTAAGCCATCAAGCTTAGCTAAATGGAAGGTTAGGATTGGAGGAGATTCAAGAGAGTTATCCATGAGTTATTTTGAAGATAATTAAGGGAAAATATATTAGGATAAGTTGGCATATGGACCAATAGGATGAGAGCCTTCAAATTTTGATGCTTTTCCCACTTTTTTTCCACCTTTTTACCACTTTCCATCTCGTCACCAAAGACCACCACGAGTTTGACTTTGTATTCAAGAGTCCTATCATTCCATAACTCTTCCACCTTCCTAAACTCCTTTCCTAAATCATCCAACCAATCTCTACTTCTTAGAAAACCACTTAGCCAATCTATTTTTCACATTCACCCCACCTTCCTTCTAGAAAAAAAAGACACCTATATCCTTTTCAAAATTAGAAACCAGCCAGCCCATGCTTCTGATCTCTCTCTTATGTCATGTTTATGACATTATCTTGCTAATTTATCTTTCACCTAACTTTCTTCATTCAATACCTTAACCCTAGGGCCACTTTTCTTATATTTTTACCTCATCCTAAGTTAAGAAACCACTCATCTATATATAGTCTCATGTTTTATACGAATTTTCTAAGTAGAGGAGGGTGACACACCATGAAATCAAGCACTCCTTTTATGTTATTTACTGCTAGACTTTGGGACTTCTTAGATTCTTTCTTCCTTTGGTTTTTTAATTATTGTCTTGGTTATTTTCTCTCTACTTTAGGTTTGTAGTTTGCTTGCCTTGGTTTAGTTTTCATTGCTTAGCTTCCATTGTTTAGCTTTTTTGTTTTGCACCTTTCTTTCAATCTCGCTATCTCCTTTCTTCTCTATCTCAATACCACTTTTTTTTTGGTTATTCCCTCAAGATTTAAGTTAACTCTATAATAACCCCAATTTTTGTAATTGATTGAGAAAATCAATAAAGTTTGAGTTTTAGATATTTCGAGATGAAATATTAGGGTTATTTAGAATATACTTTTTATAAAAGTATAATCAAATAATAAGACATGTAAAATTGAAATTAAACTTAGCAAACCCTTCAAAATAACTATAAGCATGACAACTTCTGAATTCGGATGAAAAATCCTTAAGTTTCTTCATTTCTTGGACAAAAGGGTAAAATAGTAATTTTACCCAAAAATCAAAATATGAGACATAAAAATTTAGAATGTACTGAGAAATATGAATCCAACGCCACTAAGTACACTCAAATCCGAGATCATGGGTATAAAACCCAAAATTTTATACATAAATGGCAAAACGGTCTTTTTACACCATGTGGGGCCCACAAGGGACCCAAAAAAGAATCTTATGAGCAGCCCACATGATGTCATGGGTCAAAAAACATTGGCTGGTCTTGGGGAAGAAAAATGGAGCATGAGAGACTTTCATGCCATTTAATAATAAAAAATTAAATATTATAATCATGAAAAAAAGACCCAAAATGCTTATAAATACAACCCCAAAAATCCTCCAAAAATATGCCTAAAATTTTCACGAAATTTTCTTCACTCTCCCTAAAAAATTAGACCTAGATTCCTCCCCAAAAACCCAAAATTTCCAAGAGATATCTCTCTTTTCAATTTCTTTTTCTTGTTAGATTAGGACAAGAGACCTAAAATCAATTAGGCACTCTGTTCCAGATCTCATATCATCAATTTCACTGTCCAAAACTTCCTACCATACCTTAGCTACAAAATCCCCAAATCAATTTTAAGATTCAACGGTTCAAACAATGGTACTTTGCAAGAAAGGTGGATCTTGGGCCATATCTTCATCAAAGGGTATTTCTTTTAAATTGGACACATAAACAATGTTTTTTCTCTAATCAGGTAGGTGGGAATACTTTTTATTGATGTTTACTACTAGTTTATGTAATTTTTAGTTTACTGTAATTTATTTTGGTAATAAAAAGGTAAAAATAAAGTAAACACCAGAACCCTTAATTCAGGATGATGGAGTGCTTAGATGAAAATTCTGACTATACTAATCGATCCAGAAGTGTTCAAAACCCCTAGGGTAGAAGTTTCACAAAGATCGGAGAAGGTTTAGGCCCTCAATTGAGAGAGGATTGATTAGACGGTCCAGAATGGACTGTCCGATCTCCAGATCTAACAGAGCCCAAAACGACATGCGTGACGCAGCATCGAAAATGGTGAATGTGGAAATGTTTCGCAAGCTGCGCATGGGACATCGTCCCAAGCAAGACGACGGCGCGTCCATCAAACCGACGAGCGGACGAGCCCAACGAGCGTCCCGTCTGCGTCGGTGGACGTCCCATGCAAGCGCTTCCGCATCTCGTCACAACAGACGCATCCGACGAGCGGGAGCGTTCCGCCCGGCTTTCTCGTTCCGTCCAAAAGATCTGGGTCGTCCATTCCGGTGGGCCCAGATCAAATCTAAGCCCTATGAAGGACTGTGAACTTCCAAATCTAATTCTAGAGTCATCTGAACTCCAAATTGAGATCAGAAAGAAGATATGGAAAGCTTGAAACCTCTATTTTTTGATGAAATGATAAAATATAGAAATTATGTAATACAACTTTCTGTATTAAAGAATCAAGTTTCCAATTACTTAGATCTTCAAGATCTAAGATGATCAGATCTTGGAAATATGTTTTACTAATGATATACTATTGAAATAAAGTAATATCTATAGTTTATTTTGACATATCTGAGATATATTAAGTGATCTACCCATTATGGTAGAAAAACCCTAAAAATACTAAGGGACCCACTTGATCAATGAGATCAAGTGTGATCAGATCCTTGGGATGGATAAAATGAATGTTCATATAATGAAATCCAAGAAATCATGGATGGATTATGACAAAAATGGATCAATATGATCTTTGAACCTTAATAAAGAAAATCCCTAAATATAACTAATACCCTTAATCAAAGGAAAAGATCTAAGATCTAATGGTTGGATCATAAGTAAAGGTTTCTAAAAATGTTAATGTAATTAGTTTCATTTTATATAATAGCATTTTAAATATGATTATGTTATAAAGCATGCTAGTATAACATTTAGACTTTAGCATGATATGTGATTTCATTAGTATCATAAGGTGCTAGATTTAATTATCTTACGGGCACTTTAATATGATTTCATGTCATTCGAACTTAGGACCATGCTAGAATTTCATATAAGTTTATACTATAGTATGAGATTATACCTTAAGTCCATGTTAGTTTAAATTGAGTTATTAAGATATATTAGTTGGAAATCATGTTAGAGTAATTTTAAGTATATTGCCTCATTATCATTAAGTATTAAATTATGTAGTTTTATGCTTTGAATTTATAATGCATTTATGGTTAAATGTTATTAGTAGATTTACTTGTTATGAGATAAAGAGCATAAAACATCAAAAATGTAATCGAATGAGAAAGTAGAGTTCATGACACAAATAAGAATGGAGTACTTTGGACTTAATTAGTAGGACAATATAAGGATTATCAAATCCTTGGGCCAAACTAGGAAAAGAATAATAAACCCCATGAATGACATTATAAATATTCATGGACTTAATTAAAATCCATTAGAAAAAGTACTTAGGGTAAACATGCTTATGAACCTTATGAAAGGTTGAGCTATGGTCATTCTAGTGAATGATGAACATAGTGGTTAAGGGGGTTATCTAATAGAGCCTCGTTCTTCCCCTACCTTTCATTGACGTTTGTGAGGTCTAAACGCGTCCTTACATGAGGATTGAAGTAACCACTTTGTGTTCACCCATTCAGCTAGTAAGCCTTAGCCAATTGGAAATAAGAGGAGCAATCTAGATTTAGGCTTGAATAAGTTACCTTCAACCAGCACATTAACTGGTTGAATAATAATAATAAGAGCATAAAAGGTTAGTAAATTACCTAACCCTAATAAAAATAGTAAGTAAGATAAGGATGATCAAATAAGATCTATTAGATCTTGGATGATCAAGAACAATAAGAATAAGAATATTATATTGTACTAAGTATGCATGTTTATTAGTATGCTTGTTATAGTTCATTAGATTAGATAATTCAAACCCTTGATCAAAGATGATTCAAGGAAGAAAACCAAGATCATCCTCCTTAGGGATGATCCAATAACTAAACTTAGATCAAAGAAGAACTAGATGATAGAAGATCTAGGACCTTGATCTTTATCAGCATGTGTAGATTGTCAATCAATGAATCTATGAAAGATCAAGATCAAGGAGATGGACATACAAAGACTTAGAGATAGAAAAATACTTAGATATGAATGATCTAAAGATCATTCTAAACATCAAATCTAGTGATCAATAGGATTGTTCATAATTTATATATTGACAATATGCATGGATGTATAGATAACATACATCAATCAGGATCATGGAAGATTTGGTAAAAGAGATCACTCCTTGAAGGTAGGAGGATTTGGTGAATGCATTTACATGAGATATACATGATTGTACTCATGATCTTATGTTGACAAGAGTAATGTTAATACATGTATTAAATCTCTTGAAAACCTTATGATCCAACCAAACACATATAAGATGGTTAAGGACTAAACTATAAGTGAATAGGTAACTAGAAAATATTTCAGCCCTAAGTAAATAGACATATGGTCTGATATATATGAAATCTATTTTACATACAAGCTTGGAGAATTATGAGTTTGTTTTAATAGGCATAAGCCTAGGGGAATGCTATTGCTAGAGGAGTTATGAGGGTTTGGCCACCCGCTCCTTAAAATTTGATGATATGATGATACCTTGCCTAAAGAGAGGCTAAAAGTCGGGTGGTGGCAATTATGGGAAGGCCACCACTGTGAAAGTCTTGCCCCCCCATATGGGCAGTGACATAATATTTTCCACCATGGTATCAGTGGTGAACAGGGCAGTTATCCGAGCGCGCTAGTACGGATCAGACTGCAGCATAGCAACCTTTTTTATTATTTTGCACTATGATGCATATGAGAATAGGCATAGTGAAATACCTTATGTTGTAGCATAATGAAATGCTAGGCAATTGTATATTACCAATATTTTCCAAAAAGGGAAATTCCCAGTATAAGATTAGCTGTAATACTAAATTCTTAAAATGAAGAGAATTGATCAGCTTAGTTGGGAATGATATTTGACTACTTTCACAAATTTGACTGATTTACCCATGAAGGGTATGTGTGTATAAAGATATACATAACTTACAAAGTAAAGAGTATGTTTAAAGATAATGGGATTATGAAGTATTGGAATTACATTGTCAATTATTATGCTTCTTGAATCCCCTACCAAGCATTGTTTGCTGAGATATTGTAAATGTTACAATATCTCAGATACAGGGAAGGAGAGTTAGGAGCTAAAGACAATAGAAGACTTGAAGAGAATAATCTTCAAGGTATACCCTTGAAGAAATGTATTTTTCTCTGTTGAGAGTTTTATTGTATGGTGAGCTTGAGTTTTGGATTATGTAATTTGGACAAGTATTGTAATAGATTTGGTCATCTTGTGAACCCTTTGGATGGATCCTGGAATTTAATAAAAGTATATTCCTTCAATGGAATTTTATTTTGTACACAAATTGTACTTATGTTATGTATGAAGTGGTGACTTGGGTTTTCAAAACAAGTTCTAAAGAAAAGAATTTCCGCTGCTTTGTTTGTGAAATTTTTTTACACACTTAAGGGCCCTGCCTTTCAAAATACTTTACAAATCATGTTACAAAAACCTGGGTCATCACAAACTCACCTCTAGTAGTGTCAGTTAAGAGAAGAGGTAGCATAAATCCTTGATTTTTTCACTTGAATTCTATGTTTTCTACCCTTTTCTTCTCTTAGTTTAGGATACTTTTCCTTAGTTAGTTCACTGACTTAGCCTCTATTTTTCTCAAATTTCTTTCTGGGTTTTCTTTGTATGTCATTATACTTTGGATTGTAAGCTATAGATTGGATTTTATTTGTTATTTTGATAGGATTTCAGCCTTTATAAAAGTGCACAATTTTTAAATTTTGTGGATAGTTTTATGTGCATAATTTTATTGTAAATTGGATATGATTCAATAAAGTTTTGTGGGAATTCTTATTTTAGAATGCTTATTTTATCAATGTACTTTGGATCTAGGTTCTTTTCTTGCATAAGAGTTATGGTTTCAATAGCTTTCTAATGCAAAATTTATTGACTGTTTTTAGGTAATGAAATCTAGAAATTAGTTTTTCCTTAACTTTGTGCTTTAATTCCAGCCATCAAAACAACTTATTTTCCCGAATCCTTAGATACCCATTTAAATTTTTATGTTTTTTATTAATACCATAATTAGTTTGCATAGTAACTCACTGTAGGTACACTAAATTTCACCATCTTTAGGGCTCCAGAATTATGCGCATAGTCCAAAAACCATGTGCATGGTTCTAAGTCCCATTCTCCTTTGAGCTTTAGTTAATTTAGTTGTTTGATCTTGTGTTATAGTAATTAAATTAATTATTTTATATTTTTTAGGTTTATAAAGTTTTCTTTTTGAATTCTGGAGAGTTCTATTTTTGGTAAGTTTTAGTTTAGGAAAGTTCTACATTAGGAAAGTATTTTTTGGGTAGTTTCCTTAAGTTTAGTTTCCTTATTTGAATATTTTTAATTCTTTGTAGTTTATTTATTTGTTATTTTTAATTATTTAAGTTTCCAATTCCAATTGCTTAGTTGAAGTTTTAGTAAGTTTCACTTACTTTTAATTATAGATTAGGAAAGTTTCCCATTTAGCATGTTTCTTGTTTTTTCTTAGTTTGCAATTTCATGTTTTAATTTTCATTCTTAATTTAGGACAAAAATCACTTGAATTTTGGCTAGGTTAGATAGTTTAGAGTAGGGACCACTAGAAACACATTAGTTCAACTCCTCATGGGATTGACCTCATTAGCGTGCTATATTGCAAATGATTCATGCTCTTGCAAGTTTTAATTAAAACAACAAGAAGTTTTTTGCGCCATTATAGGGGAGTTGCAACAATTTGTTTAGAGTCCAAACTTTAGGTTATTTTTCTCTACTCTAGGTTTAAGGTGCATTAGATTAGGGTTTTTGTATAATTTTTGCATACTCTTTGCATTTGTTGCTATTTTCCTTATATTGACTATTTTTCTTTGATTTTTGTGGAAGGAAAATTGGCAAAGGAGTGGTGGCAATCCTATGGGCCATGGCTTCATTATCTTAGATTAGGTTTTATTGCTTTCCTAGATTTTGAGTGAAACTTGTAGTGAGGCCCATTGCAAATTGTAATTTTTTTGTAATTTAATTTTAAATGGGTCGTAATAATACAGGGTAAGTGTGGGGTATGGTGGCCCACACTTGATCATCATTGGACGCCTCACTATGAGTATCTCTTACTCAATTTTTAATTTTTAGGCTAATTTGCATTTAATATAATTTGAATTTGGATGTTAGTATAATCCATATAGATTGGGACCACCCATTGATAATTGTTGTATGTTTACTTAGGATTGTTGCATTAGAGCACCTATCTAACCTTGGTTGGATAGCATATAAGTTAAATTAGTTTGCTTTTATATTACATTACATATTTACAACTTTATGATGGAATGGAATTAATACTAGTAAGGGCCCCATAAGAAACCATGTAAGATAAGGACTGGATTTCATCACCAGTTCCTTGGCCTACTTAGGAATCAATCAACATCCTTTTATGCCATGATCCCAACCCTTGAACATTAATTTAAAATCAAGTACAAAGAGACTTAGGGTATCAAGCTCATAGGACCCTTTTAGATGGACATGATCTATTGTCACTCTAGTGGCTTTTGAGCACCGTGGTTATAGTTGGTGTCTTAAAATAGAAGTGATTTTCCCACGCCTTCTATTGACATTAGTTGGATCTAAACACCTCTTAACATGAGAATTGTATTAATCACTTTTGAGTAAAACTTAACTAATAAGCAGTAGTCAAATTTGGATAGAAGAAGAAACTGTCTAGATTTAGGTCTAAGAAGCTACCACCTATGTACTAAGTAAAGATAATCAAAACACTACTCAATTAATGCTTACAAGGATTTGATTGTGCAGCATGTAGAATTAGAGTCAACATTTAGATTAAGACATTTAGCTTAGCATAGTTTATGCAAGGGCGTCAATCTCTAAACCCAGAGCTAGCATCTTTCAACCCAAAGATTCAACACAACTTAAGACAAGGGGACAGAAAGCAAGTTCCTATCCCCATGGCTAAACCAGTAGCAGAAGTCGAGTGCAAGGAAATTAGAGATTTCTATGTGCCTCTACAACTCAACACCCCATCCTGCATAGCTATACCTCCTACAAATGTTGACCACTTTGAGTTAATCTGAGAATGATTCAATTACTCCCCACCTTTTATGGTCGAGACTGAGAAGACCCATACTTATAGATCAAGGAGTTTGTTGATATTTGTGCTACATTTAGGTTCCAAATTTTTTTGAGACGATTCTATTAGGCTTAGGCTATTCCCTTTCTCACTCAAGGACAAAGCCAAGTGATGGCTTAATTCCTTGGAGGTAGGTTGCATAAATACATGGGATCAATCGCCTATGAAGTTTTTGAACAAATTCTTCCTCGTTCACAAAACTAATGCCCTTCGATGTGAAATTACCAATTTCCAAAAAAGGGATGATGTATAGCATTATGAGTGTTGGGAACGATGGAATGTACTACTAAAGAAATGCCCTCATCATTGATTTGAGAAGTGGCAACAAGTTCAATACTTCTGTGAGACATTAACTCAAAATAGACAAATGGTAGATGTAACAAGTGGAGGGGCCCTCATGCGATGAGAGAGAGACTTTGGAGTTATTTAAGACATTGGCCGATAATTCCCAGTAATGAGATTATTGAAATAAGCAAGAGAGGACTAACCAGCCTCCAAAGAAAGGGGGTCTATATGAGATAGGAATACATGTAGATCTATACTAAAAACTTGACTCTATAGTTGAAACTTTAAACAAATTAGGGCCTTTTAGGTGGAAGAATGGACAAGCTTAGAACTATATTTCAATTTTTCATGGCTACTACTTTATCCCATAATGTGGTACTTGTTCTAGTCCAACTCATCTAACCTCAACCTGCCCATCTAATAAAGTATACCCTAAATATCTTGTAGACCAAGCAAATGCATTGAATGCATATCACCAACCTAGCAACAACCCATATTCTGAGACCTACAACCCTGGATGGGCTAGGCATCCCAATTTTTCCTAGTCAAAGAATAATCACCAAGGGGGACCACCAATGAACCCCCTACCCAAAATTTTCCTCCTAGGGCTATAGTTCCTCAATAGCCACCTAGCTTCCAACAACCTCAACAATTAAAGAAACCATCTTTAGAGGATAGAATTTAGAGCATGTTTGAAAAACAGAATGAAGAAATCAAAAGGTCTTTGAACCAATTCCAGAATATCAATTCTCAAGCCCTAGCCAAATTAGATATCAAGTGAGCCAATTGTTAGCTGACTTACATAATAGATGAAAGGGTTAGTTCCCTAGTCAACCCATCACCAACCTTAAGGGTCAATTTGAGAGAGGTATAAGTTCTCAAAATTAGAACCCTCATGAGCATGCCAAGTCCATAACCACCCTTAGGAGCATTCATCAAATCAGTAACAAAGTAGAGAAGGATAAGAAAACTGTAGAGGAGAAAGAGGCAACCAAAAACAAGAGAAAGAGAGAAAAAAAAAAAAAAAAAAACATTGTGAACTTATAATGGAGGCACCCTATGGCCTAAAGCCCCTTTTCCTCAGTTACTGAACAAGGATAGAAAGGGAACAAACTTTAATGAGTTAATGGAGGCATTTAAACATAGTCAAATCAATATTCCATTACTCAATGCAATTAAAGACATTCTCACCTATGCCAAGTTCTTAAATGAGCTCTGCACAAGAAAAAGAAAGTTAAATGTACAAAATAAAGCTTTCCTCACCGAGCAGGTAAGCTCTTTGATTCAACACAAGACCCTAATGAAGTTTAGAGACCTAAGGTGTCCTACCATTTCCTATGTTATTGGAGATCATGTCATAGATAGGGAATTACATGACCTAGGGGTGAGTGTTAACTTGTTGCCATACTCTATCTATGAGCAATTAAGACTCGGTGAGTTAAAACCAATAACTACCACATTGCAATTAGCAAATAGATCTATCAAGATGACACATGGTTTGGCTAAAGATGTCTTGATAAAGGTGGACCAGTTCTATTGCCCAATTGATTTCATTATCCTAGACACCCAACATGTATATAATACCGGCAGTCAAATTTCGGTCATACATGGACATCCATTCCTGGTGACATCCAATGCCATTATTAATGGTAGGAATGGTGTAATGAAATTTTCATTCTGCAACATGAAAGTTAAGCTAAATGTCTTTAACATTGGTCAATAACATTTAGACCTTGATGATTCTTGTAATGTTGATTTGATCGAGAGTCTAATTAATGACATTCATCTACCATTATCCATCTTTGACCCAATAAAGGCTTGTCTCATGCACTTTAATGGAGAAATGGATATAAACAAGTCTAGTCAGGAGGAAAACAACCTTCTGGAGGCTGCTCCAATCATAGATACCTCCAAGTAGGATCCTTCTATGGAACCACTTCCACCTTTTGAATCTGTACCCACACCCTCAATAGAGAAACCACCATCTTTGGACCTAAAACCCTTGCTTGACAACTTAAAATATTCATACTTAGCCCAGATGAAACCTTACCTATGATAATGGAATCCAATTTAGATAATGAACAGGAGGGTAAGCTTTTAGATGTTCTTAAGAAACATAAAGCTGCTCTAGGGTAGAGGATAGCAAACATAAAAGGGATTAGTCCAGCTGTATGCATGCATAGGATGCACTTACAAGAAAATGCAAAACCTTCTAAGGAAACCCAAAGATGATTGAACCTTCACATGAAGGACATGGTCAGAGATGAAGTCCTAAAGCTCTTAAATGTTGGCGTTATATAGCCTATCTCAAACAGTACTTGGGTTAGCCTCGTTCAGGTTGTATTTAAGAAATCTAGGGTCATGGTAGTAAAAACTGAGGATAATGAATTAGTACCCACCCGCATTACCACAGGGTGAAGAGTTTGCATTGACTACCATAAATTGAACTTAGTCACAAGGAAAGATCATTTTCCTCTGCCCTTCATTCACCAAATGCTAGAGAGGTTGGCTAGACATAGCTATTACTATTTTCTGAATGGATATTCTAGTTACAACTAGATTCCTATAGCACCAAATGATGAGGAGAAGACAACCTTCACCTGCCCCTTTGGAACCTTTGCCTATGAACATATGCCTTTTGGGCTTTGTAATGCTCCAACTACATTTCAAAGGTGTATGTTGGGAATTTTCTCTAATATGGTAGAAAGGTTTCTTAAGGTGTCTATGGATGACTTCTCGGTATTTGGGTCATCAGTAGATGAGTGCCTACGCTACTTAAAGTTAGTTCTAGCAAGTTAGGAGAAAATTCTTATTTAAAACTGGGTAAAGTGTCATTTTATGGTACAGAGTGGGATAGTTTTAACCCACATAATATCATCCAATGGGATAGAAGTTGATGAGGCAAAAGTAGATTTAATAGCCAACCTTCGTCCACCAAGTACGGTGAAAGAAATTTGCTCCTTGTAGGATATGCTATATTTCATAGATGCTTCATCAAGAATTTTAGTAAAATTGGTAAGCCCCTCTGTAATTTACTTACAAAGGAGGCCATTTTTTACATTGATGAAGACTATAAGCTAGCATTTGAGCAACTCAAAGTCGAGTTGACTTCTACAACCATTATCTGACCATCAGACTGGAATGCACCTTTCAAGATAATGTGTGATGCATCGGATTATGCCATTGGAGCTATTTTGGGGCATCACATTGATAAACTATCCCATGTAATGTATTACACTAGAAAAACACTAAATGACATGCAACTCAATTATTCAACCATTGAGAAAGAGTTTTTAGCTATAGTGTTTTCTCTGGATAAATTTAGATCTTACCTGTTAGGGTCTAAAATTATAGTAAACTTAGTTCATGCTCTTTAAAGTACCTCCTTTCTAAAAAGGATGTGAAACCTAAGTTGATCCATTGGAGACTATTGCTACAGGAGTTTGACTTAGAAATTCAGGACAAGAAAGGTGCCAAAAATGCTGTAGCAGTCATTTATCTAGACTAGTGGTGGAACATACTAGCAATCACATGCCTGTAACTAAATCCTTCCCAAATGAATAGTTGTTACATATTTCCCAGCTACCTTGGTGTGGTGATATTTTTAATTATCTTGTTACAGGACAAATGCCTAATTATTGGACCAAACAAGATAAAAAGAGATTTTTGATCGAGGTTAGATATTTCACTTGGGACGACCCATACTTATTCAAATACTGTTCCAATTAGGTGATTAAGAGATGTGTCCCTGATAGTGAGCATAATAAAATCATCTCCTTTTGTCATGATTATGCATGTGGGGGACATTTTAGTTTGAGAAAAGTAGCAGCAAAAATTTTACAATGTGGTTTTTATTGGCCTACCATATTTAAGGATTCACATGCTTACTACACAGCATATGAGAGGTGTCAAAGATTAGGTAGTCTAGGAAGGAGACATGTGATGCCCTTAAACCCAATACTCATTATAGAGCCATTCGATATTTGGGCATAAATTTCATGGGAACATTTCCTAGTTCTTTTGGAAATCTCTACATCTTAGTGGGAGTGGACTACATGTCCAAGTGGGTGGAGGCTATACCTTGCAAAATCAATGACCACAAGGTTGTGGTAAAATTTATAAAAGAAAATGTTTTTGAATGGTTTGGTACTTCTAAAGCCATAATAATTGATGGGGGAAAGAACTTTTGTAATAAAGTGTTTGAGAATTTAATAAAAAATTATGGTGTCAACCATAGAATAGCTACCCCATACCACTCTTAGACCAGTGGCCAAGTAGAGGTATCCAACTAGAAGATAAAGTGGACTCTAGAAAAGACAGTCAATCCAAGTAGGAAAGACTGGGCTCTAAGACTTAATGACACTTTATGGGCTTATCTTACAGCATATAAAACCCTTATAGAATGTCATCGTATCGCCTAGTCTATGGAAAGGCCTACCACTTACTAGTAGAGTTGGAACACAAGGCATATTGGGTTATCAAAAGACTCAACTTTGACTTAGATTCTGTTGGGACACAACCGAAGCTCTAATTTAATGAGTTAGATGAATTGAAGAAAGATACATATGACTCTGCACGATTATACAAAGACCAGATCAAGGTTGCACATGATCACCAAATCTTAAGGAAATACTTCACACTTGGACAAAAGGTCTTATTGTATAACTCTATATTGCATCTATTCTTAGGAAAACATAGATCTAGATGGACTGGACCTTATATAGTATGCATTATCTATCCTCATGGAACCATCGAGATTGAGAAGGATGGAGAAATTCAAAAAGTCAATGGTCAGAGGTTAAAACCTTTCCTAGAGTTGCCTAATCCTGAGATTGATGAGATACTATTAGAGGCACCTCAGTATCATGACCCACCTTACATTAGCACTCTAGGAACCCTTGTAATATACCATCATTATCTCTGGCTAAAGACGTAAAACATAGCACTCCCTGGGAGGCAACCTAAATGTTTTTTTTTTTTTTTAAATCTCCATCTTCTACATCTTTCCCATATAGGATCCTATGTTTTCAAACATTAAGGACAATGTTTCATTCAAGTTGAGGGGTTTAGATGCACATAGAGATTTTTTTTTTCTTGAGTTTTTAAAATAAAAAGAAAAAAAAAAAAAAAAATTGAGGAAGAGTTCTCTTATTGTGATGAGAACTGGATGTTCAAAATTTAGTAATTCTAATAGTTTCACTGCTTAATGGGAGCGCATAAGATTAGTTTTGCATATTATTCATTTCTTAAAGCATTTTATGAAAGATAATTCTCGAAAACCATTTACACACAGCACATAGTCTAGAGTAATAGAGAGGTATAACTTAGAGACCCTGAGAAAATAAGTGGAAACCTATAACCCAGTGAGTTTAAAGACTATCTTCTTTTAGAGAGTTATATATAATTCCATAATTTCTTCTGTGTACATAACTTAGTGTGATCATATTATCCTTGTTTTGGTTAACTATCAAGAATAAAAAGGAGTAATGGCTTTATTTCTAGAAAATTTATTGAATCTAATAGGCTTTAAGAAACCTAGGGAGTGATATAGGCCATTCCTGTTCAGTCCATAGGCATAAAGCCTACCCAATATGTTGCATACCACTAGTTAGCCCTTTGAGCGTATTATAATACCTTTTCCTACCTAACCCCACTAACCTTAACCCAAAATAAACTAGTAAAATAAATAACCATTACCCATTTTCAAAATGAGTAGAGTTAGTAGAAAAGTACAAAGGAGGATAAAAAGTCAAAGAAGTGAGAAAATTAGTTGTCTTTCCTCCAAAGAGGCCAAAGAAAAAGAAAAGTGAAAAGAAAGAAGTATTAGAAACTGAAAAAAGAAGAGAAAAAAGTGAAAGATAAAAATACAAAGGAAATTCACTTCAACAAAACCAAAAAGCTTCTTAACAGATATTTATTGAAGATCTCTACTCAATTTTGAACCTTTGAAATCCTTACATCCTTATTTTCAGAACCAGTCCTAAGCCTATTTTTTGTCCTAGTTAAAGACCTGTTTATCCTAGGAGGAACATAGCCTTAAAGAGGAGATGAAAAGAAGAAATTAAGGTAAAATACCCCCTACTATTCTTAGTAATGATATCCACTCTTAAAGATATCTTTCCTTTGTCTCATTAGCATTTAAAGAATTATGTTAACCATTAACTTGTTAGATTTGGTCACTAATGAGAGAAATGAGTTCAAACCCTTATCTGAGAGTTTCATTTCTGAGAGTACACCTGTGAAGATTTGAGCACAAGACATATTTCCAATGGAATTCAAGCATATCTAATTTGAAGTCAAAACTTATGTGGTTATACACACACATGCACTCTGAGAAATAACTAGAATGAAATGTCTTCAGTATGCGTATGATTTGTAAAATTGTAAATCATCTCCATTAAGTTGTGAAAAACTAGTAGATTGCTAATGAATGAGGATTCTCTGAGATAAAATAGGGAACTCAACCTTAGTGAATTTTGTCAGTATATTCACTATAAACCTTCATGAGGCCTAACTCATCCACTAGGGGTAACCTAGGGGTTTAAGGGCTTGTTGCATGTGCTAAATGCAGTCATGAGTACCTATGAAAGTAGCACTTTGTATTTGTTTTTGCCAAATGATTTTTCACATATTTTGATCTAGACTAGCAAAATTCTAGTTGGGGGGTGTGATGAGTGTTTAATTTTGCATAAAAACCACCCAAATAGTAACCACGTGTTATAACTTATACCATTAAATTAGGATTTTTAGACCAAAATTCATAACACGTGCATTTTTGAACTAATGAAGTAAAAGTTTGTTATTTTGTAGGTCTAAAGGCTAATCCAGGTAAGTATGTGATTAATCTTATTTTATTAGGAATTAATTAAAATATTTAACTTTTGTAGGAAGAGAAATGATGATGCAATAATCGAGATTGATTGAGATGAAAATAGAAGATTAAGATCAAAAGATAGAGTCAAAGCCTCAAAATCATCCATCCACCATGAGATCAAGGACAAGATCAACTTATGAACCAATAATGGATGTGATTAAAGGAGCTAAAGATTGTCAAAGTAGGCCCATGAAGTAAGCCATGCATTTCCACCACCTTTAGCATGGGAGCTATTCAAGCCACCTTAGCCATATAAGTCATGAAAGAAGGTGGCAAGCTAAGAAATTAAACCCTAACAATACAAGCCACTCAAGCCATCGGTTGAAGCCAAGAAGTTTCCTAAGCCAGCCATAAAGCCTAGCCAATGGAGCCTTCAAAGTTTGCCATCTAAGCCATTAAACTTAGCTAAATGGAAGGCTAGGATTGGAGGAGATTCAAGAGAGTTATCTATGAGTTATTTTGAAGATAACTAAGAAAAAATCTATTAGGTTAAGTTGGCATATGTAGCAATAGGATGAGAGCCTTCAAATTTTGATGTTTTCCCACTTTTTTCGTCCCTTTTATCACATTTGACCTTATCAACAAAGACCATCACGAGTTTGACTTTCTATTCAAAAGTTCTACCATTCCATAACTCTTCCACCTTGCTAAACTCCCTTCTTAACCATCCAACCAATATACACTTCCTAGAAAATCACTTATCCAATCAATTTCTCTCATGTCACCCCACTTTCCTTCTAGAAAAAAAAGACACTTTTATCCTTCTCAAAATTAGAAACTAGTTAGCCCATGCTTCTTATCTCTCTCTTATGTCATGTTTATGATATCATCTTGCTAATTTATCTTTCACCTAACCTTTCTTATTCAATACCCTAACCCTAGGTCCACTTTCCTTATATTTGCACCCCATCCTAAGTTAGGAAACCACTCATCTACATATAACCTTATGTTCCATACGAATTTTCTAAGTAGAGGTTGTTGACACACCTTGAAATCAAGCTTTCCTATTAGTGTTATTTGTTGCTGGAATTTGGGATTTCTTAGATGCTTTTCTTCCTTTGGTTTTCTAATTATTGTCTTGATTATTTGCTCTCCATTATAGGTTAGTAGTTTCCTTGCCTTGATTTAGTTTTCATTACTTAGCTTCCATTGTTTTGCTTTTTAGTTTTGCTCCTTTCTTTCCATCTAACTATCTCCTTTCCTCTCTACCTCAATTCCACTTGTTTTCTTTGTTATTCCCTCATGATTTAAGCTAACTCATCTCTAGTAGTGACTACCAGAGAAGAGGTAGCTTAAATCCTTGATTTTTCCACTTGAATTCCATGTTTTCTACCCTCTTTCTCTTACTTTTAGGCTATTTTTCCTTATTTAGTTCACCCACTTACCCTCTATTTTTTCAAATTCCTTTTTGGGTTTTCTTTGCATGTCATTATACTTTGGATTATAGGATTTATATTGGATTTTTGTTGTTATTTAGATAGGATTTCAGGCTTTATAAAAGTGGACAATTTTCATATTTTGTGGATAGTTTTATGCACATAATTTTTTATGTAAATTGGATATGATTCAATAAAGTTTTGTGGTAATTCTTATTATGGGATATTTCTTTTATCAATGTACTTTGGATCTAGGTTGTTTTCTTGCATAAAAATTATGGTTTCAATAGCTTTCTAATGCAAGATTTATTAACCATTTTTAAGTACTGAAATCTAGAAATTGGTTTTTCCTTAACTTTGTAATTTAATTTCAGCCACCAAAACATCTTATTTTCCTAAATACTTAGATACCCATTTAGACTTTCATGTTGTTTATTAGATCTCATAATTAGTTTGCATAGTAACTGTAATGACCCGAGGGCCCCACACATAACCATATTGTCCGCTCTGGAGACTGGGGCCCATAACACCCAGCCCTCGCACGGTTTTGTTCTTCCCCCGTGGGGGAAAAGGCCTGGTTGTATGGAAAGTCCTCTGAACCTTTATCAACAGCCCAGCTACTTTCCCCTTAGTGATGTGGGACTAACTCTGAGCGCCTCACCTTGCCTAGAAGCCTGCCAGCCCTCCAGGCCCGCCCTCATCAGCCCGCCCTCATCAGCCAAGGCTAGCCCTCTCTCGCTTAGGGGACACGCGTCCCCGTGTGTCATACGCAAGCGCCCGCTTGCGATTAGCCACCCACACCGGGTCAGGGGTTGGCTCTGATACCATTGTAACTACTCGAGGGCCCCACACACAACCATATTGTCTGCTCTGGAGACTAGGGCCCATAACACCCAGCCCCCGCAAGGTTTTGTCCTTCCCCCGTGGGGGAAAAGGCCTGGTTGTATGGAAAGTCCTCTGAACCTTTATCAACAGCCTAACTACTTTCCCCTTAGTGATGTGGGACTAACTCTCAGCGCCTCACCCTGCCTAGAAGCCTGCCAACCCTAATCAGCCCGTGCTCGCATGTGACATGTGAGGACGCGTGTCCCCAAAGGGGGAGAGGGCTAGCCTTGGCCGATGAGGGCAGGCTGATGAGGGCTGGCAGGCTTCTAGGCAAGGTGAGCTGCTGAGAGTTAGTCCCACATCGCTAAGGGGAAAGTAGCTGGGCTGTTGATAAAGGTTCAGAGGACTTTCCATACAACCAGGCCTTTTCCCCCACTGGGGAAGAACAAAACCGTGTGGGGGCTGGGTGTTATGGGCCCCAGTCTCCAGAGCGGACAATATGTTTGTGTGTGGGGCCCTCGGGTCGTTACAATTTCCTGGTATCAGTCTTACATTTCTCTCACATGGTTCACAATAATGCATAGTTTATGCATAATTGTTTAATCATAATTCAAATTCAGCATGCACATTCATCTTATCTTTTGTATAAACCAAAAAGATTCATTTCAATGCTTGAAATTCATATACACATGCATATATAGCGAAAATTGTAGCAATCTTAATTCCACCTACACAAGCGATTGCTTGTTGAGGCATTGCTGTGGTTTGCAATGCCTCAGATACAGAGAATAGTAGCAAGTTTGGCATGTTGATAGTATCGTAGAACAAAGGACTTCCAAGGAATAGGAGGTGCTTACTGACAAGAGCGCGCCAACGGAAGCTTTGGAAGAAGACAGGTAAGAATTGGTCTTTGATGGCTAGCCTTGGTCGATAAGGGCGGGCTGATGAGGGTGGGCCTGGAAGGTTGGCAGGCTTCTAGGCAAGGTGAGGTGCTCAGAGTTAGTCCCACATCGCTAAGGGGAAAGTAGCTGGGCTATTGATAAAGGTTCAGAGGACTTTCCATACAACCAGGCCTTTTCCCCCACGGGGGAAGACCAAAACCGTGTGGGGGCTGGGTGTTATGGGCCCCAGTCTCTAAAGTGGACAATATGGTTGTGTGTGGGGCCCTCAGGTCATTACAATGGTGTCAAAGCGGGACCCCAACCCAGAGGGTGGCAGGCTAACCCCACGCTAGGTCGCGTGGCCCCTAAGGAGGGGAGAGGGCTAGCCTTGGCCGATGAGGGCGGGCTGATGAGGGCGGGCCAGGAAGGCTGGCAGGTTTCTAGGCAAGGTGAGGCTTGAGAGTTAGTCCCACATCAGCTAGGGAAAAGGTTCTTGGGCATTGATAAGGGTCTGGGAGGGCTTTAAACAATAACAACGCGTTTTACCCCGTCATGGGTAAGAACAAAGCCGTGCGGACCTAAGGTCCAAAGCGGACAATATTGTTATTGGGGAACCCAGACCCAGGGCATTACAGTGGTATCAAAGCCCAGATTTAGTCCACTCATAGCCACTCACATTGAGTATGTCTTAAGCAGTCTCTAAAGCAAGATGTTGCGATTAATGAGTTTGAGAGTAACTCATAAAAAGAACCTTGTGATGAAGGGAATGTCACCTAAGAGGACCAGTCAGAGGACAACAAACGCCTCTACTGAGCCATGTGACTAGGGGAGTCAAATGACAGACTTCATGGCCAACATGATGCAAAAGCCCCAGTCAGCTAGTGCAGTAGTAACAATAGATGCAACCCATGAGGGTTGGCAAGTTCTAAGGAGACAATAGATGTTTAGTCCTAGCATGAGTAAGAGGAGCACTCTTGCGAAATTAGTATAATTCATAGAGTAAGGAACAATAGTATAAGAGTACTAAACTCGTATATCTGAATGAAAACTATATTAGAGATAGATCTATTCACATGGGGTGACCTTCAGAGGATCCAATTTTTAATTTTGACGATGAGCACAAACCTGTGAGGGCTATGATTTCTATTGCACAATAATATTTTGATTTTAATGAAAAGAGGGTAAAGAATAATCATAAGGAAAGAGGACTCAGGAAAAATTAAGAGAATTACAATGGTATCAGAGCTAACCCCTGACCCGGTGTGGGTGGCTAACCACACGCGGGCGCTCGCATGTGACACGCGGGGACGCGTGTCACCTAAGGGGGAGAGGGCTAGCCTTGACCGATGAGGGCGGGCTGATGAGGGCGGGCCTGGAGGGCTGGCAGGCTTCTAGGCAAGGTGAGGCGCTGAGAGTTAGTCCCACATTGCTAAGGGAAAAGTAGCTGGGCTGTTGATAAAGGTTCAGAGGACTTTCCATACAACCAAGCCTTTTCCCTCACGGGGGAAGAACAAAACCGTGCGGGGGCTGGGTGTTATGCGCCCCAGTCTCTAGAGCGGACAATATGGTTGTGTGTGGGGCCCTTGGGTCGTTACAATTTCCTGGTATCAGTGTTACATTTCTCTCACATGGTTCACAATAATGCATAGTTTATGCATAATAGTTTAATCATAATTCAAATTCAACATGCACATTCATCTTTTTTTTTTTTAAAACCAAAAAGATTCATTTCAATGCTTGAAATTCATATACACATGCATATATAGCAAAAATTGTAGCAATCTTAATTCCACCTACACAAGCGATTGCTTGCTGAGGCATTGCTGTGGTTTGCAATACCTCAGATACAAAGAATAGTAGCAGGTTTGGCATGTTGATAGTATCGTAGAACAAAGGACTTCCAAGGAATAGGAGGTGCTTACTGATAAGAGCGCACCAACAGAAGCTTTGGAAGAAGATAGGTAAGAATTGGTCTTCGATGGCTAGCCTTGGTCAATAAGGGTGGGCTGATGAGGGCGGGTCTGGAGGGTTGGCAGGCTTCTAGGCAAGGTGAAGCTCTCAGAGTTAGTCCCACATCGCTAAGGGGAAAGTAACTGGGCTGTTAATAAAGGTTCAGAGGACTTTCCATACAACCAGACCTTTTCCCCCACAGGGGAAGACCAAAACCGTGCGAGGGCTGGTGTTATGGGCCCCAGTCTCTAGAGCAGACAATATGGTTGTGTGTGGGGCCCTCGGGTCATTATAATGGTATCAAAGTGGGACCCTAACCCCGAGGGTGGCAGGCTAACCCCACGCGAGGTCGCGTGGCCCCTGAGGGGACAGGGCTAGCCTTGGCTGATGAGGGCGGGCCAGGAAGGCTGGCAGGCTTCTAGGCAAGGTGGGGCTTGAGAGTTAGTCCCACATCGGCTAGGGAAAAGGTTCTTGGGCATTGATAAGGGTCTGGGAGGGCTTTAAACAATAACAACGCATTTTACCCCGTCGTGGGTAAGAACAAAGTCGTGCGGGCCTAGGGCCCAAAGCGAACAATATTGTTATTAGGGAGCCCAAACCCAGGGCGTTACAATAACTCACTGTAGTTACATTAAATTTCACCATCTTTAAGGCTCCAAATTATGTGCATAGTCCAAAAGCCAAGTGCATGGCTCTAAGTCCCATTCTCCTTTGAACTTTGGTTAATTTAGTTATTGGATATTGTGTTACAATAATTAAAATAGTTATTTTTATATTATTTTATGTTTATAAAGTTTCTTTTTTGAATTTTAGAGAGCTCTATTTTTGGTAAGTTTTAGTTTAGTGAAGTTCTAAATTAGGAAAGTTTTTTTACGTAGTTTCCTAAAGTTTAGTTTCCTCATTTCAATCTTTCTAATTCTTTATAGTTTCTATATTTGTTACTATTAATTAGTTAAGTTTCCAATTCCAATTGCTTACTTAAAGTTGATGTAAGTTTTCATTGCTTTTAATTCTAGATTAGAAAAGTTTCCCATTTAGCATGTTTCCTATTTTTTATTAGTTTCTAATTTCATGTTTTAATTTTCATTCTTAATTTAGGAAAAAATCACTTGAATTTTGGCTTGATTAGATAGTTTAGAGTAGGGACCACTATAAATACATTAGTTCAACTCCTCGTGGGATTGACCTTACTAGCATGCTATATTACAAATGGTTCATGCACTTTTGAGTTTTAATTACAACAACAATATGCTTAAATTTTGAATTTAATGAATCCATTACCTTTCATCAACTAAATGTTCATAGTTTTTTTAATTGATTAGAAATAGATAACACTCTAAAGGAATAGTAAAAAATAAACACGATTACTTTCATTTGCAAAGATTCAAATTCAGCTCTTCGTGTTTGAATTCACACATTGTTAACTTGCTCAGCTCCTTCAAAAGAAGCTTAGAGCTTATCCCATGCTTCTTTAAAGTAGGGCACACTTAAGATCACTACTACACCTGAGCCTTTTAAAGCCCGTATAAAGAAGTCATTATTTCAACTACTGACTTCATAAATATTTTACAAATCATTTAGAAAAAAAATGACTTTAAAAGTATACACTTAAGAAGTCATTTAATCGAAAAACAACTTCTTTATTTTAGCGCAAAGTGGAAATTTTACACCGGAAAGGACTTTTAAAGTCGTTTCAATCAAACAACTTTAAAAGCCTATATTTTAGGGTCTTTTTTTGCAACATGAATTTAAAATTCTTAACTTTAAAATTGTTTGATTCAAAGGACTTCAAAAGCTAAGAGTTTTAAAGTCGTTTGATTCAAATGACTTTAAAGGTCATTGACTTTTGAAGTCGTTTAGCATAAAATGACTTTAAAAATACAAGATTTTAAAATCATTTGATTCAAACAACTTTAAAAGTCCATTCCCATGTAAAAATTCCTCTTAGAGCTAGATTAAAGAAGTCATTTTTCTATTAAATGACTTCTATAGTGTATTCTTCTAAAGTCGTTTGAATCAAACCACTTTAATAGTTAAGACATTTAAAGTCATTTTTTCTAAACAACTTTAAAAGCCATTTTTTTTCTAAATGACTTCATAAGTCCTTGTTCGTCTATAAAAGGCTGAAGTCATCTCTTTTTTTCCTATGTCCCCTTTTCATGTTTTTCTTCTCATGGGTGGCATAATGGCTTCCTGCTCTAGTCATTGTGTCTCTCTTTGTCCTATTTTCCTTCTTGCTTTTCATTTTAGATATTTTGATTGTTTGTGGCATGAAAAACACTGTAAGTAAACCATAACCTCTTTTTATCACACATTTCTTTCTTGTTACCAACTATTTCTATTTGCATTTGTTAGATCAAGTGGGTTTTGTTACTATAGATGATGAAGTTAAGAAGTGTGTCAAATCGTCCTGATCTCCACAAAAGTCATATGATTTCATGGCAAACAACAACTACTTCCCTCTCTAACCCCCACTATTAGAGAAAGGTAGAATATTATGACTTGTGGTTCTCATCCAAAATTAGGGTTTGATGAAGAGAAACGGTACCATCAAGTTGGCTAAGGAAGTTGTAGCTTAAAGCTTTACCCACTCTTCCATAAAGTGTTGTTAGCTGAATACTAAGGAGCTAGATTGTGATGAAATCATTTCAGATTAGCTCTTTGATCATGGTATTGTATTAATAAAATCTAATAATATGTAACATTTGAAATATGTAATTAAAGGATGATAAATGGGGAATTATTCCAAAAAATACTTTGATTTCTTTGTTCACGTGTTTGTTTATATCTCTGTGTGTGTATGTGCACGCGTGCATGTGTGTACAAATAATGCATGAATCAACGTTGAGTATCATAAAAATCAGTTTTATTTTGTATTTATATAAGATATTGTAAAGTATTAATATCAAATATATATATATATATATATATTTGAAGTGAAAATGTATTAGTTTTTAAAGTCATTTGGAAAAAAAGTGACTTTAAGTCAATACTTTCAAAGTCATTTACAATAAATGACTTTAAAAATCTGTGGTAAATGACTTTAAAGGTCACTATTTTTAAAGTTATTTACAGCAAATGACTTTAAAAAGTCACTTCCTTTTAAAATTGTTTGCATCAATTGACATTAAAATTACTGCTCTTATTTAAGAGTTATGTCATCAAATTTCACTTTGCTTTTTCTAACTTTCTTCATCTGTACACAAAATATAAGTTGGATTTCATTGTGACTATCCTCAATCAAATCCCAATATGAATTGGAACACTACTACATAGCAAGTTTTAAAGTAGTTATTTTGACTACTAACTTCTTAAATATTTTACAAGTTGTTTTAAAAAAAAAATGTCTCTAAAAGTATACACTTAGGAAGCCATTTAATCGAAAACAACTTATTTAGTTGAGCACAAAGAGGAATTTTTTATGTGGGAAAGTACTTTTAAAGTTGTTTTAATCAAATCACTTTAAAAGTGTTTTAGTCAAATCACTTAAAAAGTATACACTTTACGCTAGTTCGAAGAGTAATTTAATGCGAGAAAGGAATTTTAAAGTTGTTTAGAAATAAACGATTTTAAAAGTATACACTTTAGCCTAGCACGAAGACTAATTTTATGCTAGAAAGGACTTTTAAAGTCATTTAAATCAAATGACTTTAAAAGTCATGGACTTTTGAAGGTGTTTATAATTAAATGACTTGAAAAGTATGCACTTTTGAAGTTGTTTGAATTAAATGACTTAAAAGGATACATTTTAGCTTGAAGATTAATTTCATTTGGGAAAGGGCCTTTAATTTAAAAGTCCTTTCCCATGTAAAAATTTCTTTTTGAACTAGACTAAAGTGTATGCATTTAAAGTTGTTTGACTTAAATGACTTCAAAAGTGCAGAATTTAAAGTCATTTAGGTCTAAACAACTTCATAAGTCCTTGTTCATCTATAAAAGGCCAAAGTCATCTCAATTATGTATCCTCTGTTCTTGTTCATCTTCTCAAGGGTGGCATGATGGCCTCCTCCTCTGATCCTTGTGTCTGTCTCTATCTTTTTCCCCTTCTTGCTTTTCATTTTGTATATTTTGATTTTTTTTGCTACATGAAAAATGCTATAGGTAAACTAAAACCTCTTTTTATTGTGCATCACTTTCTTGTTACTAAATCTCTCTGTTTGCATTTTGTATATGAAGTGGGTTTTGTCACTATAGATGGTGGGGTTAAGAAGTGTTTTAGATCATTGTGATTTCAACAAAAATCGTATGATTTCATTGCAAACAACAACTGATTGTCTCTCTAACCCCACAATTGGAGAAAGGGAAAACATTACAATTTGTGGTTCTCATCCAAAATTAGGGTTTGATAAAGAGAAATGTTACTATCATGTTGGCCGAGGAAGTTGTAGCTTAAAGCTTTACCCTCTCTCCCTATAGAGTAGTGTCAGCTGAATACTACGGGGTAGATTTTGATGAAATCATTTCAGATTAGCCCTTTGATCATGATATTATATTAACTAGATCTAATAATATGTAACATTTGATATATGTAATAAAAGGATGATAAAGGAAGAGTTATTCCAAAAAGTACTTTGATTTTCTTATTAATGTGTTTTGTCTATATGTGTGTGTGTGTGTACAAAGAATGCATCAATCACCACTGACTATCATAAAAAATCAATTACATTGTGTATTTATATAAGATATTATAAAGTACTAATATAAAGTAAATATATATTTGACATTTAAAATATATTAGTTTTTAAACTTGTATGTTGTAAACGACTTTAAAAGTGAGTACTTTTAAAGTTGTTGGCATTAAATAACTTTAACATTTAATGCTTTTGAAGTTGTTTAATGAAAATGACTTTAAAAGTTAGTACTCTATTTTAAGTTTTACTTCATCAACTTTCACTTTGCTTTTTTCAATTGTCTTCGTCTATACACTAAATATATTTTGATTTTCGTTGTGGCTATCCTCAACCAAATCCCAACTATGAATTGGAACTACATTCACATATTCACAGTTATATCAATTTTTGAGTCTTGGTTAGTATCTTTTAGTTTACCTCATATATATATATATATATATATTTGAAGAATTTTTTCATGGTTATGGTTAGAAACTTGCCTTTCTAAAGTTAAATTTTCTTTTTGAATGTAAATGTCATATTTAGTTTCCTTTTTCATTGTTAATTGAAAATATCTACATATGTGCATGCTTGTAAATTAAAAGACAACTATTCTTCTATTGCATTGTTTTTACAAAATTATTTTCAAATGGAGATCAATCTCACATTAGAAATTAGTTTCGCATTTAAAAATGCATATGAACACTTAGGTTGTCATAATATGTCACGACAATATGCTTAAATTTTGAATCTAATGAGTTCATTACCTTTCATCAACTAAATTTGCATAGTTTTTTAATTGATAAGAAATAGATAAAACTCTAAATGAATAGTCAGAAATAAACTAGCCTTCTTTCATGTACAAAGTTTCAAATTCACCTGTTAACTTGCTCTTCCCCTTTAAAAGAAAGTTTAGAGCTTATAGCAAGCTTCTTTAGAGGAGGTCACACGTAAGATCACTCCTACACATGAGGCTTTTTAAGTTGGTATAAAGAAGTTGTTTTTATGACTACTAACTTTGTAAATATTTTTCAAGTCTTAAATTCATACACTTATGAAGTCGTTTAATAGAAAGAAAAAAAAACTTATTTAGTTTGGTGTGAAGAGGAAATTTTATGCAAGAAAGGAATTTTAAAGTCATTTGAATTAAATGACTTTAAAATTCATTGACTTTTGAAGTCATTGAGAAAGAAATGACTTTAAAAATATAGGCTTTTAAAGTCATTTTATTCAAACGACTTTAAAAGTCCATTCTCGCATAAAAATTCCTCTTCTTGTTAGACTAAAGAAGTCATTTTTCTATTAAATGACTTCCATAATGTATACTTTTAAAGTTGTTTGAATCAAACCACATTAATAGTTAAAACTTTTAAAGTTATTTTTTCTTAATGACTTTAAACATTTTAACTTTTCAAGTCATTTTTGTCTAAATGACTTCATTAGTCCTTGTTCATCAATAAAAGGTTCATGTCATCTCATTTTTTCCTGTGTCCCCTATTCAGTGCTTCTTCTCATGAGTGGCATCACAACCTCCTCCTGTAGTCCTTGTGTCTCTCTCTGTCCTGTTTCCCCTCTTGCTTTCCATTTTAGATATTTTGATTGTTTGTGGCATCAAAAACACTGTAAATAACCCATAACTTTTTTTATCTTACATTGCTTTCTTGTTACAAAGTCTCTCTATTTGCATGCCATAGATCAAGTGGGTTCTATCACTACAAATGATGGGCTTAAGAAGTGTGTTAGATCATTGTGATTTCCACAAAAATCATATGATTTCATTGCAAACAACAACAACTTCTCTCTCTAAACCTCACTACTTGAAAAAGGAGAACATTACGATTTGTGGTTCTCATCCACAATTAGGGTTTGATGAAGAGAAATGGTACCATCAAGTTTGCCAAGGAAGTTGCAGCTTATAGCTTTACCCTCTCTCCCCATAGAGTGGTTTCAATTGAATACTAGGGGCCCAGATTTTGATGAAATCATTACCAATTAGATCTTTGATTATGATACTGTATTAATAAGATCTAATGATATGTAATTTGATACATGTAATAAAAAGATGATAAATGAGTTATTCTATAAAAAAAAATTTGATTTTCTTATTCACTTGTTTGTTTGTATGTGTGTGTGTGTACAAAGAATGCATGAATCAATGCTGCCTATCATAAAAAAATTGATTTCATTGTGTATTTATGTAAGATATTGTAAAGTACTAATGTAATATATATATATATATATATATTTGAAGTGAAAAATATATTAGTTTTTAAAGTCGTTTGTTGTAAACAACTTGAAAAGAATACTTCTAAAGTTGTTTAATGCAAATGATTTTAAAAGTCAGTACTCCATTTTAAGTGTTATTTCATCGATTTTCACTTTACTTTTTCTAGCTGTCTTTGTCTATATAGTAAATATATTTTGATTTTTGTTATGTCTATCCTCAACCAAATCTTAACTATGAATTAAAATTCCATTCACATATTCACGGTTGATACCGAATTTTGAGTCTTAGTTAGTATCTTTTTTTTTTGTCTCATATGTGTGTGTGTGTATTTGAATAATTTTTTCATGGTTATGGTTCGAAACTTTTTGACTTAAAGTTAAATTTCTTTTTTAATGTATTTGTCATATTTTGCTTCTTTTTTCATTATTAATTGAAAATTTCTACATGTGTGCATGCATGTAATTTAGTTATTTTAAACACTTATAATTCTTGTATACCTAGTGTTTAGTAAAATGCCTGACCTAATCTTTTCATATCTAACAAGTCTCCACACACAAATTTGCTTCAATTTCTTGAGATAAAAGATAAATATGTTTGGATGACTACAACAAGAACATCAAAAGAATATTATGAAGGAACAAAGACTTTCATTGAGTTCGCACTTAGGGTATGTGTTGATCATAATCACATGCATTGTCCATGCTCCAAATGTGGAAACTAGAAAAAAGTAACGTAGGGTGTTGAGAGAACACTTGTGCTTCAATAGAATTGATGAAATCTATCATCCATGGATTTGGCATGTAGAAGAAATTTCACATAGACCCTCGACAAGGCTTGGAAGATATGATCAAGACACTGTAGGAAGTATTGTTGACAGTATAGCTATATCGATGTTTCGAGATGCATACAATGACTTATAGGACAACCCTGAACAATTTCATACTACAATATAAGAGGAAGCCGATGACCCATTGTACCATGGGTGTAAAGATTATATCAAGTTGTTTGCTATGGTAGAACTTTACAACATGAAATCAAGATTTGGTTTTTCAATTCAAAGTTTTACTTTAGACTTAAAAGTAGTGGGTAAGATGCTATGAAAGGGTAATAAATTGGAGAGATCCAAATGGGAGGCAAAGCAAACCATAGCTTTACTAGGGTTGAAGTATGAGAAGATACATATGTGCCCAATGATTGCATCTTGTATAGGAAGCAGCACAAAGATAGTTGTTGGCTTGTTATATTAGTTTGTTACAACCTCCCACCATTTCTATGCATGAAGAGGAAGTTCATGTTGCTAACTATGTTGATATCATGTCCAAAATAGCTAGAGAATGATATTGACATGTACTTAGCTCTCTTGATCAATGATCTTGAGACATCATGGGACGTAGGTATTAATGCATACGATGCATATAGGAAAGAGTTATTCACCCTAAAAGCTATAATGTTGTGGACAATAAGTAACTTCCCTACATACGATAATTTGAATGGATGTACCTTGAAGGGATACAAAGCTTGTCCTATCCATAGTGATCAAACATGTGCTGTACAACTTAAACATGGTAGGAAAATGGCATTCCTTGGCCATAGAAGATGGTTGTGCAGAGACCATCCATACCATTTTAACAAGGGAGAATTTAAAGGTACTGTAGAGACAAGGACACCCCCAATGATGTTGACAAGATAACAAGTATTGAAGTAGGTTGAAAACATTAATGTCTTATGGGGAAAGAAGAAATCAAGTAAACATGTGGGTCAAAGAAATTGCAGAAGTTATTGGAAGAAGAAATCAACATTCTTTTGGCTTGCATACTGGAAAACACTACATCTATGTCATGTGCTTGATGTCATGAACATTGAGAAGAATATGTGTGAAAGCTTAACTAGTACCTTGCTTGATATCTCAAGAAAAATAAAGGATGGACTTGAAACTTGAATGGATCTTATGAAGATGGATTTGAATAGGAGGTTGCATCCACAGAGTAGGGGCAGTCGAGGAACACACCTGACTAAGGTAAATTATACACTCGATAAAGCAGAGAGAAGAATAATGTGTAAAACCCTATCCAAGCTCAAAGTCCCAGACAACTACTCTTCAAACTTTAAAAACATTGTCACCATGGATGTGGCGACCCAGGTTTTTGAAACATGATTTGTAAAGTATTTTGAACGGGCCCTTAAGAGTGTAAAATTTTTCGCAAAACAAAGCAACGAAAATTCTTTTCTTTAGAACTTGTTTGAAAACCCAAGTCACCACTTCATACATAACATAAGTACAATTTGTCTACAAAATAAAATTCCATTGAAGGAATATACTTTTATTAAACTCCAGGATCCATCCAGTGGTTCACAAGATCTGACCAAATCTAGTACAATACTTGTCCAAATTACATAATCCAAAACTCAAGCTCACCATACAATAAAACTCTCAACAAAGAAAAATACATGTCTTCAAGGGTATACCTTGAAGATTATTCACTTCAAGTCTTCTATAGTCTTCAGCTCCTAACTCTCCTTCCCTGGATCTAAGATATTGCAACAAGTACAATATCTCAGCAAGCAATGCTTGGTAGGGGATTCAAGAAACATAACATTGACAATGTAATTCCAATACTTCATAATCCCATTATCCTTAAACATACTCTTTACATTGCAAGTTATGTATATCTATATACATACATACCCTTCATGGGTAAACCAGTTAAATATGTGAAAGTAGTCAAATATCATTCCCAACTAAGCTGATCAATTCTCTTCATTTTGAGAATTTAGTATTACAGCTAATCTTATACTGGGAACTTCCCTTCTTGGGAAATATTGGTAATATACAATTACCTAGCATTTCATTATGCTATAACATAAGGCATTTCACTATGCCTATTCTCATATGCATCATAGTGCAAAATAATTAGAAAGGTTGCTATGCTGCAATCTGATCTGTACTAGCGCGCTTTGATAACTACCCTGTTCACCACTAATACTATGGTGGAAAATATTATGTCACTGCCCATATGGGAGGGCAAGACTTTCACAGTGGTGGCCTTCCCATAATTGCCACAACCCGACTTTTAGCCTCTCATTGGGCAAGGTATCATCATATCATCAAATTTCAAGGAGCAGGTGGTCAAACCCTCATAACTCCTCTAGCAATAGCATTCCCCTAGGCTTATGCCTATTAAAACAAACTCACAAGCCTCCAAGCTTGTATGTAAAATAGATTTCATATATATCAAACCATATGTCTATTTACTTAGGGCTGAAATATTTCTTAGTTCCCTATTCACTTATAGTTTAGTCCTTAACCATCTTATATGTGTTTGGTTGGATCATAAGGTTTTCAAGAGATTTAGTACAAGTATTATCATTACTCTTGTCAACATAAGATCATGAGTACAATCATGTATATCTCATGTAAATGCATTCATCAAATCCTCCTACCTTTAAGGATTGATCTCTTTTCCCCAATCTTCCATGATCCTGACTGATGTATGTAATCTGTACCTCCATACATATTGTCAATATATAAATTATGAACAATCCTATTGATCACTAGATCTAATGTTTAGAATGATCTTTAGGATGATCTGATGTTTAGAATGATCAATCAATTACAAAATTTGGGGTTATTACAATGGAAGAGCTGAAATTGTAGAGGATGAAGTCCCACAATTGCCATGCATCAATTCAAGAACTCCTGTCTCTAACAATACGTTTAGTGTTACTAGACAAAGTTAGGAGAGCCATTATAAAATATTCTACTTCTTTAATGCTTTGTATAATAAGGTGGTGGATGTTTCAAAGTTACAAGAAATTCGAGGACATCTAATGACAACTTTATGTGAGCTTGAGAAAATCTTCCCACCATCCTTCTTTGACATCATGGTACACTTAACAATGCACCTCATTGATGAGGTCAAAATCTATGGTCAGTTTACTTGGGATGGATGTACCCATTTGAGAGGTACACGAAAATTTTATATTATAGAGGAAGTAGTAGAGTTTTAGACAAAGTATTTATCAAAAGTGGATGTGATTGGGATCCCAAAAAAGAAACAATTAGTTGTATTTCATGATCCCAAGGTTAGCAAACCCCTATTGAGTGGTCGTGTATCGACCATTAACTACAAAGAACTGGACCAGGTGTATTTTATGTGTTGCGAAATATTGATGAACACCAACCATACATTAAGTAAGTTGATCATGTACTTAAGTAAAGATTAATTATTAATGGTTATATTTTTCTTTAGTCTTTTCATTAATTTGTGTGTGTAATGAGCACATGGATGTCCTCAAGGCAAAGAATTCAATTTATGCAAAGAAACAGGAGTGGCTACAATTTGAGTACTATCGCACTTTCAATACTTGGCTCTGTTAGAATGTAAAATAAAAGAATTCATAGTTAATAAATTACATTATGTATATGTATATATATTTATATTTATATATTATCTTACTTACAACAATCATATCCTACTCAATATGTGTATACACAAACTCAAGATTAGCAAGAAGTAGCATGCAATGGTATGTCCGAATCCTCAAGATGGATGATGATGGGGCCACAACCAAAAGTAATAAAATATATTGTATATGGCATCAATGGTTATCACTTTTACACAAAAGATCACAATAACTCAAGAGTGCAAAAGAATAGTGGGGTTAGCTTAGTTACCAATGCTACATTCCTTTCCAGTTTGAAGGATAATAGGCAAATAGTGGCAGATGATATTCATTATGGGGTTATAACAAAGATATGGGCCTTAGATTACAATTGTAGAACTGTGATTGTGTTTAAGTGCCATCGGGTGGAACACAACAAAGACAACATCAAAACTAATGGCTTTGATGACATTGGTTGACCTCAATAAGATCAGCTATAAAAATGATCAATTTATGTTGGCATCTCAAACAAAACAAGTATTTTACATATAAGATGGACATGATAAGAGATGGTCAACTATTTTATCATCCTATCCAAGGGATTTTTATAATGAAGATGACCTAAGAGATACTGAAATAGATTACCCTTGTATTACCAAAACAAACCCATCAATCCAAGTACCTGGTGAGAACGAGGATTATGTTTGTGCAATGGTAAGGAGGGTACTTGGGTCATCATAAATTGCAGGTTTCATTGTGTATTTATGTAAAATACTATAATTACTAATATATATTTGTAGTGAAAATATATTAGTTTTTGTTGTTTGCTATAAACAACTTTAAAAGTCCCTGACTAAAGAAGTCCTTTGATGTAAAGGACTTTAAAAGTCATAGTTTTTAAAGTCATTTACATCAAACGACTTTAAAAATAGTGAATTTTAAAGTTGTTTCTATAAATGACTTTAAAAGTCATATACTTTTAAGTCGTTTATTGCAAGAGACTTTAAATTACTACTTTGAATTGAAGCTATCCTCAACATTTCCCAACAGTGAATTAGAACCACATTTCACATATTCACAGTTGATATCAATTTATGAGTTTTGGTTAGTCTCTCTTTGTTTGTCTCATATATATGTATATATGCATATTTGAAGAATTCTTTCATGGTTATGGTTAGAAACTTGTCTTTTTAAAATTCAATTTCTTTTTAAATGTATCTATCATATTCTACTTCTATTTTCATTGTTAATTTAAAATTTTCATATGTGTGCATGCATGTAATTTAGTTATTTTAAATACTTATAATTCTTGTATACCTAGTGTTGGTAAAATGCCTAAGTTAATCTTTTCATGTCCAACAAGTCTCTATTAGATATGACTAAGATTGTTGATCTAGGCTTAAAATCGATAGGACAATCTTAGCCTTAGAATCTGTTATTGTGCAAACAGTATCCGGTAATGTTTGATCAATGATCTGACATTACCATTAGAGGTTCCCCATTTAAAAGATTTAGGCTAGGAGAATCTGATAGACTAAATGAGGATCATTAATCTGTGACTATGCATATATACTGATTGGTCAATGATAAAAAAATCCAACAACTTTTTAGAGTTTTGATCACTAAGTTTTAACCTTGAATAAGAAATTTGATTATTCAAAATCGACGGATCATGAACAAAATTATCAAATCAAAATCTTTGATCATCTAGACATTCGAGTATATATAAAATCAAACTTTAAAATACTAGGTCATACCACCATAAACTATTGGATTTGACTCTTTAGACCTAGATTATCCACCAATAGAGCTATCTGATTTGTAATATAAATCTAAATTGTTAGATCACTGAATTGAAGAATGGATGACATATCTGAGATGGACCTATCTCTAACTAGTGGAATGTATATGGTTTATGATTGATCTAGATGGTTACAATTGAGTCACGTCACTATGGCCTAGTTATGATATGACACTTTTGAGCAAGCTATTTAACATTGAATTGGGGCAAGTAAATCCTTCACCTAATTGCTTCAAACTTCGATTTCCATTTTATCAGCATAATAAATTAGAAATTTTTGTGAAATTTTGAAAAACTAAATATATAATTGTTATGTTTTAAAAAGAATGAATTAATGTGGATGACGATTTGCATGTACAATCTTAAATTTTAAATATAATCAAAGCATGTGAAACTTAGTTCTTGTAATAACCCTATTTTTTAAATTCCAATTCAAATGATTATGAATTAATTTTGATGAATGCAAATTGGAAATTTTTCATGTTTATATTCCACAGAATTGACCTTTTGAAAGACACATAATTGAATCCCAAAACCTTAAAATTTGGATTGTACTCAGAAAAATGAATCCAATGACATAAAGAACACTAAAATCAGAGATCAAATGGAGAATTCATAGATCTATGAATATCGAGGACATCTATTAAAAAAAGGAAATTTACTTAAGGAGACTAAATTGATATTGGCGCCCCCTCCCACCTAAGTGAGAATGATCAGAAAGAGTCGATCTTCCCCAACCCGACACATGCAGAAACCCAACGAGAGAGAAAACAGAGAAGAAGGGGAAGAAGAGGGAGAGAAGGAGAAGAGGGAGGAAAGAGAGATGTGGAGAGAAGAGGTGCTCACCAAAGAGAAGCCTTGCTCAACGAACAAGATGTGTCACGCCAGTGAGGAGAAGAAGAAGGTTTTTGGGTTTCAAAGTTTGCAAGCCATCGCTAGAAAAGATGATGGCTCAGATCAGAGAACTGAGCTGATCATCTCACTTAGCATGAAGAGCCTAATTAAACCCCTTTGTTCATTGGCGATGGATGAGAAGTAGACACTATAGTCTGGGGAAAAAAGAACACAGTGACTCTATAGTTTGGTGTTCAATTTATGAAAAAACCCATCGTCTCTAACAATGTTAGAGAGTTAGAAGTCGCATTATAGGTAAGATCTGTGAAAACCCAATTCTTGATTTGATCATGGTAAGCTTGAAATGAAGTTCTAGTCATCATATTGTAGTGGGATTTGATAGAAAATTTAACATTAGTTGGTGGTTTCCATATTCTTAATTCTTGGTTTTTTCCATATTCCTACAAATTAATTAGGAGCCAGGCTCACCAATTAAGATCATGTAAAAATGTTCCAACGCCAAGATGCAACTTTATTTCCCATTCTATTTTGGTGTGATTTCTTGGGAAACTTTGCTACAAAATATAAAGGCACCATTGTGTTTGTGGTACTTCTTAAGGAAGCACATAGATGATTGTCAAAATCAACCTATATGTTATAATGAAGTACATATTACTCCTTCACATGCTCTATGGCTTGTAACCCCTAACCCCTTCTTGTATGCAAAAGACTAAGACTTTATTGTGACGGATGTTGAGACACAAAGAGTGATTGGTTGTCATTTTAGATTTTAGTTAATAAGCCTCTCTATTTGTGGTCTTTGGCTTTGCCGTTGGAGGGTTAGGACTAACCTCTTAAAGAAGCATTAAATTATTGAGATTGAACTCCCACTATAGCCAATTGCACCATCCTATAATGATTTTTCCAGTCATATAGGCCCACAAATTAATCAATTAAGTTGCATGTCTTCATTCAAGAAAAATGTAAACTTGCAGCCAAACCTATCTACACACATTTCCTTGTACATTTATAAGTATATAAACACTTTTGATTATGTGCATGTGCATGTAAGATTTTTTTTTTAGAATACACACTAAAGAGGAGGAGTAAAATACTCATTTTTCCATGCATGGTAATTTCTTTAAATATAAGTCATTCATCATGTTGAAAAAGGCTTAAATAGGTAGATCTTAATTTCATTGCCAAAAAAATTTCAGCCTATGTCTCTTTTAGATAGCTAGATATTGAATTTCATTGCCAAAAGGCTGCAACAATTTTTTCAGTCATGCCTATAGATCCATGTTACCCGAATGGATTGCTGTGTAGTAAAGCTTTTACTATCACATGTGAATTCTATGGGTGCTTGTTTAACAATGGAACAACATTAATATTTCTAATAGAATAGGTCATTTAAGATGCTCATGTTATTTTGTCTTGAGACTACTGGGGCTTTTTGTCACGACCCGGGTTTTTATATGATGCAATGTTGATAAAAAGGCGAGATCTCTTGTTTTATAAATATGAAATGCATGAAATTCTTTTTCATTTGGAAATCAACCTTTCATAAAAACCCTGAGTGTGAAAACACATTCTCAATCTATTTAGTCATGGCAAAGTTTTAAATCAATAATGTTCCCAAGAAAGTGTTAGTCACAGCCCCAGCTATTAGAGAGTAACTACAATCAAGTAACATTGAAAGATAAGATAGGGGTTTACTTACCTGTACTTAGTCTGTGTCTCCTAGTACAAATGTCCCTTGCCCTTAAGTATTTACTTTGTATCTAAAAAATGTTGAGGATTGGGTGAGTATATAATATACTCAGTAGGGCCTATCACTACTAGTTTTATAAATGCATGAGATGTTTCAAAATCATATGCTCATTCAAAACATGCGTATGTTTGAATACTCGAGTTCAACATCAGTATAAGAATCCATAATAGTATAAGAATCCATAATCAACTGAAATTCTTATAACTTAAAAGATCACATAATCCAAAGGTGAAAGTATCATATATGATGACATCATGATATGCAATAGATGCCTCACGGAGTCCAACTCATGGACCTCTAGCATGGTATGGTCGACCAACCTTATATCATGCCATATGCAATACACATAAATCCACGAAACCATAGGGTCCCACTATGCCCACGACCACCTCACCGTGTGGTCCCCGGGTACCTGAGGACACTTGGTCATAGCCTCCACGGGGCCTATGACACTGGTTCGTCGTAAATCATGCAATTAATGAAATCGGTTGCAAAACATGCATGCAATGCTAGTCTCGCATTCAAAGTCATAACCTTGCCTAGAATCCTGACAGCCTAGAAGCCTACCAGCCTAGAAGCCTGCCAGCCTAGAAGCCTGTCAGCTCTCTCTGGCCCCCCCTCATCGGCCCACCCTCATCGACCCGCCCTCATCGGCCCGCCCTCATCAGCCCGTCCTCATCGGCTAAGGCTACACTTATCATGCAGACAAGCAAAAACCTCTTTTCAAAACCAGTCCTCTTTGGGTCCCTCACAACTGCCTGGCCCTCGGCACTCCAGCGTCTTTTGGCAACTCTCAAGGACATGCAATCTTTGCAAGTATTTAAATCATGCAATGTATGCAATTGTTTGCAAAACATGTATGTGCATAATATATATGCAATCTTTTACGAAACATGTTTATGTACAAAATGTTTATCATATGCATGTTGAATCTAGTCATGCTAAACAAGTCATATAATTATAACATATGTTCTCAAAACAATAATAGATCTTTTAAAAGAATCTAATAGTGATGGAGCACCTACCTGACTAGGTCGCGTTAACCCCTTTGTCCTCGTACGCTCCTGAACATGGTTTGGGGACTCAAGGTTAGCTTAACCTATCTTTGATGGGTTTATAGCATTTGGGTCTCATTACTTAGGCATTAGGGGTCCATCCCTATGCCTATGGGTGTCCTAAGGTCCTAATTAGGCCTTGGTATTCTTAGTTTTCCAGAGTCCTAGCGGTCATGCGCCACCACCCTATTCTAAGGGTCATGCCCTACTTTGATTGGGCCTTGATTAGGGATTTTATTTCTTGGATGTGTCCGCATCGTCGATACGGACACAATGCCTTTTGCGGCACCTCAATTGGAGTTCTAGATCTCAAGTTATAAGCGTTTTAACATTGTATGTACATATAGTCTTAAGACAAAAAAAGAGGAATGCTAGGGCGCGCGCGTCTGCGACGTGCGCCCAGCATCCTTAAGAAACCAAAAAAATGACACATGTGAGTGCGGTGCATGTCTGCGACGCGCGCCTCAGCAGGCGCGTCTACAGACGCGAGCGACAAAGCCGCTCGTTGTCTCTTTAGCGGCGCGTCCAGGGACGCGCCCGTTTGGTTTTTCAAACGGCGTCGACGTGGGACGGTCCTGTTGGATCATGCCGCCTGTTAATGACCTGGGGACGTCCCAAGGGTCTTTGTGGCTCTCCTGGAGGCCTATTCTCCATGGTTTTTCATGGAAAAACCTAGGAAAATTGAGCCTAGGACTATGGGTGAGATGGGTTTGGGGAGTTTTGGAGCATACCTGCTTCGTGGGTGGTTTTCTCTACACGTTTTCCCCCCTTGGTCACTGCTTCACGACTGGTTTTCTCCAAGGCTTTTGGGCTGCCATTAGAGGCACCCAAGAGCTCTATTTATAGAGCTTTTACAGAGGGTTATGGAGGGTTTCTAACCGCCTTTGAATGGCGGTGGGGAACCCTCTAGAATGGCGGTGGTTTCTCCTTGAAACACCGCCGTTCCAGAAACCTCTAGGAGGTTGAAGACGACGGGGTGCCCGTATCAAAACGGGCACCTGTGTTTTTTCAGTTTAAGTTGTTTTGTAAAATTTACAATTTTGCCCCTGAACTTCAAAGGGCCATATCTTGCTCATTTTAACTCCGTTTTAGGTGATTTTGGTCTTGTTGGATTCCTTTTTCTGAGAAGCATCTAATGGTACCACTTTTAGTACCAAATTCCTGGGTTTAGTCAGGGCGACTAGTGAAATGACCAAAATGCCCTTTTCTTTAAAAACTGAACTTTTCATGGGATTTTCATGGGATTTTAATATCATTTGGATGTATCCGTATCGACAACACGGACACATCCAAATGATAAAATCTCTGATCAAGGCCCAATAAAAGGTGGGCATGACCCTTAGAATAGGATGGTGGCGCGTGACCACTAGAACTTTGGAAAACTGAGAATACTAAGGCCAAATTAGGACCTTGGGACACCCATAGGCATAGGGATGGACCCCTAATGCCTAAGTAATGAGACCCAACTGCTCTAAACCCATCAAAGATAGGTTAAACTAACCTTGAGTCCCCAAACCATGTTCAAGAGCGTACGAGGATAAGAGGATTAACGCGACCTAGTCAGGTAGGTGCTCTATCACTATTAGATTCTTTTAAAAGAATTATTATTATTTGAGAACATATGTTTTAGATATATGACTTGATTTGCATCTGATTTGTATAAATAAATTCAGCATGCATGTTAAATGCTTTGTACATAGCCATGTTTTGGAATGACTGCATATACATTATGTACATACATGTGTTGCAAACAAGTGCATGCATTGCATGATTTATGTACTTGCAAAGATTACATGTCCTTAAGGGTTGCCAAAAGACGCTGGAGTGCCAAGGGCCAGGTAGTTGTGAGGAACCCAAAAGAGGACAAGTTTTAACCAAAGGTTTTGACTTATCTTATGTGATTTGGGCAAGTAAGCCCGTGGGTGCTATGCCGAGGGGTCTGGGTTGGCCACCCGGCCTCTACCACTAATAGGTGGATGGGTACCACGCCCAAAAAGAGCAAGTCCCTACATCGACTGCATGTGGTACAGGGGGCTACCACTGGTGTCACAGCACTGGGTCGGCGTGTCATAGGCCCCGTGGAGGCTATGACCAAGTGTCCTCAGGTACCCGAGGACCACACGGCGAGGAGGCCGTGGGCATAGTGGACCCTATGGTTTGATGTGCATTTCATGTAGCATGATATGAGGTTGGTCGACCATACCATATTAGGGGTCCATGAGTTGGACTCCATGAGGCATCTATTGCATATCATGATGTCATCAGATATATGATACTTTCACTTTTGGAATTATGTGATCTTTTAAGTTATGAGAATTTCAGTTGATTATGGATTCTTATACTGATATCGAACTCGAGTATTCAAACATACGCATATTTTGAAATTGATTATGGATTCTTATACTAATATTGAACTCGAGTATTCAAACATATGCATGTTTTGAATGAGCATATGATTTTGAAACATCTCATGCATTTATAAAACTAGTAGTGATAGGCCCTACTGAGTATATTATATACTCATCTAATCCTCAACATTTTTCAGATATCAGTAAGCACTCAAGGACAGGATACGTCCGTATATATATATCATGGTTCAGGACAACTCCACTCCCAAAGAGGACATCTATGTTAGTGCTATGAGAATTCAAAAGGAAACAAATATACATGTAAGTGAACTCTCAACCCTTTGGACATGTGTTTGTACTTAGTTACATATGGGTTGTGCATTGTGACTGGAAAGAACTGGGGAAAAACATTTATGATTTTTGAAGTTTTTCAAAAACTAACTTAGTTGTTGTGAAAGCAAATGACACTCGGGGTTTTCAAAAATGAGTTTAAAACTAAAGGATTTTCGTTGCATTGCATGGCTTTTTTTTTATAAAATGGTTTTCAAATAGGGATGCATCCCGCCTTAGGAAATTAGACATTGCATTTAAAAATGCATGAGAAAACCCGGGTCGTCACATATATGCAATCTTTTACGAAACATGTTTATGTACAAAATGTTTATCATATGCATGTTGAATCTAGTCATGCTAAACAAGTCATATAATTATAACATATGTTCTCAAAACAATAATAGATCTTTTAAAAGAATCTAATAGTGATAGAGCACCTACCTGACTAGGTCGCGTTAACCCCTTTGTCCTCGTACGCTCCTGAACATGGTTTGGGGACTCAAGGATAGTTTAACCTATCTTTGATGGGTTTAGAGCATTTGGGTCTCATTACTTAGGCATTAGGGGTCCATCCCTATGCCTATGGCTGTCCTAAGGTCCTAATTAGGCCTTGGTATTCTCAGTTTTCCAGAGTCCTAGTGGTCACGCGCCACCACCCTATTCTAAGGGTCATGCCCTACTTTGATTGGGCCTTGATTAGGGATTTTATGGTTTGGATATGTCCGCGTCATCGATACGGACACAACGCCATTTGCGGCGCCTCAATCGGAGTTCTAGATCTCAAGTTATAAGCGTTTTAACATTGTATGTACATATAGTCTTAAGACAAAAAAAGAGCAATGCTAGGGCGCTGCGCGTCTGCAACGTGCGCCCAGCATCCTTAAGAAACCAAAAAAATGATGCACGCTAGTGTGCTGCGCGTCTATGGGGCACGCCTCAGTGGGCGCGTCTGCAGACGCACGTGACAAAGCCGCTCGTCGTCTCTTTAGCGGCGCGTCCAGGGACGCGCCCGTTTGGTTTTTCAAACGGCGTCGACATGGTTGGATCGTCCCGCCTGTTAGTGACCTGGGTCGTCCTCAGGTCACCCTGGTTCGACCCTATCAAACCAGTGCGGCCTGGGGACGTCTCAGGGGTCTTTGTGGTTCTCCTGGAGGCCTATTCTCCATGGTTTTTCATGGAAAAACCTAGGAAAATTGAGCCTAGGACTATGGGTGAGATGGGTTTGGGGAGTTTTGGAGCATACCTGCTTCGTGGGTGGTTTTCTCTCCACGTTTTCCCCCCTTGGTCACTGCTTCACGACTGGTTTTCTCCAAGGCTTTTGGGCTGCCATTAGAGGCACCCAAGAGCTCTATTTATAGAGCTTTTACAGAGGGTTCTGGAGGGTTTCGAACCGCCTTTGAATGGCGGTGGGGAACCCTCTGGAATGGCAGTGGTTTCTCCTTGAAACACCGCCGTTCCAGAAACCTCTAGGAGGTTGAAGACGATGGGGTGCCCGTATCAAAACGGGCACCTGTGTTTTTTCAATTTAAGTTGTTTTGTAAAATTTACAATTTTGCCCGTGAACTTCAAAGGGCCATATCTTGCTCATTTTAACTCCGTTTTAGGTGATTTTGGTCTTGTTGGATTCCTTTTTCCGAGACGCATCTAATGGTACCACTTTTAGTACCAAATTCCTGGGTTTAGTCAGGGCGACTAGTGAAATGACCAAAATGCCCTTTTCTTTAAAAACTGAACTTTTCATTGCTAAACTTGGAATTTCAATATTACAAAATTGGAGTCATTACATTCTTACCCCCTTAGGGAAATTTTGCCCCCAAAATTCTACTATATATAGTCAAAAGATCTCAGGGTACTTTTCTTGCATTTCTGACTCCAGTTCCCAAGTTTCTTCTTCCATGTGCGCATTTCTCCACAAAACTTTGACTAAGGGTATGTCCTTGTTCCGCAGCTTCTTATTCTTACAATTCTGGATCTCAATTGGTCTCGTTTCTAGCTTGAGATCCTCTGTCAACTCTATGGGTACCTTCAATTACAACATTTGAAGCCTGGGCTTGACTGGAGGTGAGGGCAAAAACACGTCCTTGGCTTTTTGGAACTTGATCTCCTTTACGCTCTTCAACTTTCTTTTTAGAACAATCCCTAGCAAAATGTCCTCGTTCTCCACAAAGATAGCAAGTGATGTTGGAAATGGGACATGGTTTGCCTGAATGATACCTATTACACTTAGGGCATGTCTTCCAGTCTGGTCTTCTTTCTTTGTTTTCAAATGGCTTCTTGAAAGGTGGCCTAGGTTCGAAGGATTGAAATGGCCTCTTTTCTTTATTTCCCATGGTGTTGATGTTCTTAGTTTCCTTTATTGCCTGGTTCCTTTGATAATCTTTTCATATAGGGAGGCCATCTCTACGGCTTTGGCAACTGTGGAAGGTTGGAATCCTAGAACTCTGCTCCTGAGTCCTGGGTTGAGTCCATCTACAAATCGTTCCGCTGCATCTTCCTCATCAGCACAAGCACGTGGTGCAAATCTTCGAAGGCTGATGAATCTACTTTCATATTGTTGGACAGTCATATTTCCTTGTTCTAAGTTCATAAATTCTTTTTCCTTCTGTTTTCTCACATGTTTAGGATAATATTTGTCATTAAAGACCTTTTTAAATTCTTCCCATCCTATTGTTTCTTGCTGATCAAAATAAGTTCTTTCTGCTGTTTCCCACCAAAAGGTAGCCTCTCCTCTAAACACAAATGTGGCCATGGGTACTTTTCTTTCTTCAACTATGTTCATGGCCTTAAATATCTTTTCAATATCAATTAACCATTTTTCAGCTGTAGAAGCTTCATCTTCTCCTGTGAATGAGGGAGCTAGTTTCTGAAACCTTTCTAGCTGAACCTCAGTCCTATCTATTGTTTTATCAGGGGAAGGATCTCGGGGGGTAGGAGTTTGGCTATGGCTATTCATGTATTGTCCCATGTTCTATAAGAATTGCTGAAATAACTCAGCCATCCCGTTGCTCGACCCAGTGGAGTCCACTGGTGCGGCTTCAGGTCTTGGAGCGCTGCTTCCCTTCTTTCTAGGCATCTGTAATTACAAGGCAATTCACCAAATCCTAGTTTGTGTTATCCTATTACCCCTTTCTCTTTCATGGATGAAACTTGATTATAAGTTATTCTCCTCATAACTGGGCTGTGAGTAACGTTAAACCGTGCTCTGATACCAACTGTCACGACCCGGGTTTTTATATGATGCAATGTTGATAAAAAGGCGAGATCTCTTGTTTTATAAATATGAAATGCATGAAATTCTTTTTCATTTGGAAATCAACCTTTCATAAAAACCCCGAGTGTGAAAACACATTCTCAATCTATTTAGTCATGGCAAAGTTTTAAATCAATAATGTTCCCAAGAAAGTGTTAGTCATAGCCCCAGCTATTAGAGAGTAACTACAATCAAGTAACATTGAAAGATAAGATAGGGGTTTACTTACCTGTACTTAGTCTGTGTCTCCTAGTACAAATGTCCCTTGCCCTTAAGTATTTACTTTGTATCTGAAAAATGTTGAGGATTGGGTGAGTATATAATATACTCAGTAGGGCCTATCACTACTAGTTTTATAAATGCATGAGATGTTTCAAAATCATATGCTCATTCAAAATATGCGTATGTTTGAATACTCGAGTTCAACATCAGTATAAGAATCCATAATCAACTGAAATTCTTATAACTTAAAAGATCACATAATCCAAAGGTGAAAGTATCATATATGATGACATAATGATATGCAATAGATGCCTCATGGAGTCCAACTCATGGACCTCTAGTATGGTATGGTCGACCAACCTTATATCATGCCATATACAATGCACATAAATCCATGAAACCATAGGGTCCCACTATGCCCAGGACCTCCTCGCCGTGTGGTCCCCGGGTACCTGAGGACACTTGGTCATAGCCTCCACGGGGCCTATGACACTTGTTCATCGTAAATCATGCAATTTATGAAATCGGTTGCAAAACATGCATGCAATGTAGTCTCGCATTCAAAGTCATAACCTTGCCTAGAATCCTGACAGCCTAGAAGCCTGCCAGCCTAGAAGCCTGTCAGCTCTCTCTAGCCCACCCTCATCAGCCCGCCCTCATCGACTCGCCCTCATCGGCCCGCCCTCATCAGCCCGTCCTCATCGGCTAAGGCTACACTTATCAGGCAGACAAGCAAAAACCTCTTTTCAAAACCAGTCCTCTTTGGGTCCCTCACAACTGCCTGGCCCTCGGTACTCCAGCATCTTTTGGCAACCCTCAAGGACATGCAATCTTTGCAAGTATTTAAATCATGCAATGTATGCAATTGTTTGCAAAACATGTGTGTGCATAATATATATGCAATCTTTTACGAAACATGTTTATGTACAAAATGTTTATCATATGCATGTTGAATCTAGTCATGCTAAACAAGTCATATAATTATAACATATGTTCTCAAAACAATAATAGATCTTTTAAAAGAATCTAATAGTGATAGAGCACCTACCTGACTAGGTCGCGTTAACCCCTTTGTCCTCGTACGCTCCTGAACATGGTTTGGGGACTCAAGGTTAGTTTAACCTATCTTTGATGGGTTTAGAGCATTTGGATCTCATTACTTAGGCATTAGGGGTCCATCCCTATGCCTATGGGTGTCCTAAGGTCCTAATTAGGCCTTGGTATTCTCAGTTTTCCAGAGTCCTAGCGGTCACGCGCCACCACCCTATTCTAAGGGTCATGCCCTACTTTTATTGGGCCTTGATTAGGGATTTTATTGCTTATATGTGTCCGCTTCGTCGATATGGACACAACGCCTTTTGCGGCACCTCAATCGGAGTTCTAGATCTCAAGTTATAAGCGTTTTAACATTGTATGTACATATAGTCTTAAGACAAAAAAAGAGGAATGCTAGGGCGCTGCGCGTCTGCGACGTGCGCCCAGCATCCTTAAGAAACCAAAAAAATGACGCACGCTAGCGCGCTGTGCGTCTGCGGGGCGCGCCTCAGCGGGCGCGTCTGCAGACGGGCGCGACAAAGCCGCTCGTCGTCTCTTTAGCGGGCACGTCCCTGGTTTTTCAAACCGCGTCGACCTGCGTCGACGTGGGACGGTCCTGTTGGATCGTCCCGCCTGTTAGTGACCTGGGTCATCCTCAGGTCACCCTAGTTCAACCCTGTCGAACCAATGCAGCCTGGGGATGTCCCAGGGGTCTTTGTGGCTCTCCTGGGGGCCTATTCTCCATGGTTTTTCATGAAAAAACCTAGGAAAATTGAGCCTAGGACTATGGGTGAGATGGGTTTGGGTAGTTTTGGAGCATACCTGCTTCGTGGGTGGTTTTCTCTCCACATTTTCTCCCGTTGGTCACTGCTTCATGACTGGTTTTCTCGAAGGCTTTTGGGCTGCCATTAGGGGCACCCAAGAGCTCTATTTATAGAGCTTTTACAGAGGGTTCTAGAGGGTTTCTAACCACCTTTGAATGGCGGTGGGGAACCCTCTGGAATGGCGGTGGTTTCTCCTTGAAACACCGCCGTTCCAGAAACCTCTAGGAGGTTGAAGACGACGGGGTCCCCGTATCAAAACGGGCACCTGTGTTTTTTCAGTTTAAGTTGTTTTGTAAAATTTACAATTTTGCCCCTGAACTTCAAAGGGCAATATCTTGCTCATTTTAACTCTGTTTTAGGTGATTTTGGTCTTGTTGGATTCCTTTTTCTGAGACGCATCTAATGGTTTTAGTACCAAATTCCTGGGTTTAGTCAGGGTGACTAGTGAAATGACTAAAATGCCCTTTTCTTTAAAAACTGAACTTTTCATTGCTAAACTTGGAATTTCAATATTACAAAATTGGAGTCATTACACTTTTCTTCACATGTTACTTTTTATTTTATTTTCCATGGTTAACCTTTTATTTTCTCTAAATAAACTATATATCCTATTTTGTATGTCCTCTAAATGCAAGCTCTTAATCAACTTCTTAATTTGTTCATGGAACTAAAAAATTTGTTATAAATAATTATTGTAGGCCCATTCAATCATTTATTGTATTTATAGTCTATTAGACCTTTATCTCTTTATATGAGTTTTTGGTACATCATACTTGTATTTCTTTACTAACAACAAGCCTAAAAAAATAAAGTGAAGCCTCTTTATATAAGTTCGAAGGAACCTTTCCGGATGATTATCATTTTCAAATACACACACACACACACTCTCTCTCTATTTTCTAATAAAATAGTATGAACTACCCTGTTAGACTAAAACTTATATACATATTCCTATTTCTAGTGGAACCTCTAAAAGTTAAAGTCAATATGTAAGCATAGGCCACTATTCAACTGAACTACCAATTTAGGCATCGAGAATGAACCATACATTAAAAATTTATAGCGCTCTCTCTCAGTTCAGTAGTGTAGACAAGTTAACTGAATTTGTAAAATTGGATTAGTATATTCATAATCTTTTCATGTTGTAATGTTGTCACCTTTGATTATCTTCATTGAGTATGTATTTAAACTCTTTTTTATGAATGTACAAGAAACATCATTGAATAACTTGAGAATGAATAACTCCATTTCACCTAGCCATGTTATAATGTCTCAAGTTTGAAGAAATAAGACAGAGAAGTAGAAGACCATGTTGGAGATCTCAAGAGAAGGACATTGAAGGTATATAAAGTAAGTTTACAATATAGTTGATAATTTTTTGAACGATTGTAATACTTTGACTTAAGATGACCTTTGCTTTATGGACATGTAAATTGTTATAGTGGTGTGGCTGTGACTAGATTGATCCTGGTCTTGAACTCACCTTTTAGTTTAGTTAAAACTTGATTTCTTATACACATTTAGATATTGCATGTTTATGTGAAAGGATGGAGATGGAGTCTCCTTTATTATTGTTTGACTTAAACTGCATTTATTAGGGACATTGCAATCACATGCATAAAATGTGTAAGTCCAAAAAACAGAGGAGACTACCAAACTTTTGGTGGAAATGTAGTGCTCATTTCCCTAAAAATTCTTATTTTAAGAAAAGAAACATGACACTCGGGATTTCCAAACTCGGAGCCCCACAATTATAAAATATTTTATGAAAAAGTGTTAGAAAACCCTAGATGTGACAATTATCATCTTGTGGTGCTTTTAACTTCAACAAATTAGAAATAAAATGATTGAACTTACATTTGAAATTGCTAGTATTGCCTAGTTATAGTGCCCAAAATAAAATAGCATGAACTATCCCTATTAGACTGAAACTTATACACATATGCCTATATCTACTAGTGCCTCTAAAAGTTAAAGTCAGTATGTAAACATAGGATACTATTCAACCGAACTATAGATTTAGGCATCACGAATGAACCATATATTAAAAATTTGTAGCACTCTCTCTCAATTAAGCAGTGTAGAAAGCTTAATTGAATTTTGAAAATTGGATTAGTATATTCGTAATCTTTTCATGTTGTAATGTTGTCATCTTTGATTATCTTCACTGAGTATGTGTTTAAACTCTTTCTGCAAAAAGATGTCGTGTGTATGTGCTTGAGGACAAGTGATAACTAAGTTCTTAGGAATATAAAGGGACTAAAACTAAAGCAAATATATGCTTGTTTTTTGGAGAAAACTGATGCATTTTCAAGTATGAAAAATGAGTAAACAATTATGCATGTGTATGCTAGAACATGGAGACTTTAATGCTAGTTGCTTTGAGTGTAAGCTATCTTTCAAAAGGTAAAATGCTTGCAAATGTCAATGAAGTGGGGACTATCTTGGAGTACAAATTCCCACAAGGAAAATAGGAATTTGACAATTAGGATCATGCTTGTATGAATGGTACATAAACAATGACTCTTTTACATTGTTCTTTGAACTTTGGAATTACTTGAGATTTATCATTTTCTATTATATGTGCATCATGTGCACTCCTCTTAAGTTTTAATTGCATGTTTTGTTTGTATTATTAGTCCATATTTAGAGGTTTCCCTTCATTGATAAGTTTAATTGCATGCTATGTTAGGTTTAGGTTTCATTGCTTAAAGTTGTTGTATCTTCAGAATAGTTTACTTATAGGAAAGTTTAATTTTATAAATATCTTTGCTTAAAAAGTTTCTATTTTCATGCATGTTTTATCTGATTTGATTTTGGTTTGTTTGCCACATATGTCATGTTGGTTTATTTTCTTTAAATAGATTACATGGCCTTTTTTAATGTCATTGCTTTAATATCATTGTGTTCTTCTTTGTAATAATGATGGAATAAGAACATGATAAAAATGAAGAATATGGGCAAAATGAAGAGCACGAACAAGAGGCCAACATGAGCACTACTCAAATGAGAAACAACAGAGTGAACAATAATGGAAAAGGTTATCAAGAGAAATTCGAAGAGAATTAAAGAAACTATTCAATACAATAGTAGAGAGCAAGAGATAGGTGAGAATGCAGCCTTTTATAGTAGTTTGCTCTACTCCACAGTAAGAAGCATGGTTCCTATCACATTTGAGGACTGAAGACTAGTGCCATCTTTCACAAAAGATTTAATATGGAAAATTGTGAAGGTAGGTAAACATTAATAACATGAATTATATAATTTATAACATACTTTGTTTTCAAATATAGTAATTTGAATTGTACTATGCAGACTGCCTTTGACATGCCTAAATATAGGAAGATGCGTGCTTTACATCAAGCTTGTGAGAAATGGAGAAAATGGAAGAACAACCTTGTTAGCAATTACATAGCTCCATATGCTAACAATCCATCGAGGTTGTACATAGTGCCTGTCATTTACTTTGACGTCATTGACCAAGACGTGTAGAATGCATTTATACAAAACTTCACATTTGTTGAATTTGAGGTATGTGCAAAAATGATGTGCCATTTAATTAATTACATGTAACATCGTATTATTGCACTTGATTGTGTATGTACAAATGTGCAAGCAAAGAGTGCAAAAGGAAAAAAGGTGTACGAGACTAATATGTAGCACCACTTGTCCAAGTTGGCTATGCTCGTTTAAAAGAGCATGAAGTAAGCATCTGTGATAATTTATCCTTTTCAAATTAATGCTACTATAATTATATACACTTTTTTCTCTAACTATAGTGTCTTGCTTGAAAACAAAAGGACCACGAACCCATTGATCTCTCCATCCTTTGGAAGATAGCACATTCATTGGGTTGTACTGGCCAAACATTCTCAAATGAAACTACTGTATAAATTGCTTCTCACATTATAAGTGGTTCCACCTATCTATCAATTTTATACAATTAATTGGATGACATGGTCATGTCATACTAATTAATTTCTACATGACATTCTTAGCTAAGAAAGTGCAAGTACAGGAATTCTAAGTAGCACTCTTGCCAATGAGGACATCTTGTATAGGGATATGGGTAATAAGAAGGACCACCCTAGTTGAGTTAAGGGCATGGGACATGGTATTGTTCCTTCTAAATTCTTTAGTAAAGGTTTACCCATAGTTGAAGATCAAGAGGCCTATAATGATTTGGTTGAGAAAATAAAAATGGATATACTTACACAATTGCATGAAGGAGGTTTGATGATAGTTTCTCAATTCCCTCGCATAATTCTCACAATGCCCCTATGCATCCATCTGATGCTAGCTACAATTCCCCAAATAAAGAAGTTCATGAAAGACAACCGGTGCCCATCGAAACATAAATTCCAACTAAGGAGGTATATATATAGACAAAATTGAAAATTTTCATTGTTCTTATGTAATAATTCTCTATCTCAACCTCTCTATTGTATATCTAAATTGCAAATGGTCAATACCTATTGGCCCAAGATTCCTGTCAAAACATCATGGCAGTTAGTTCATGCTATGAGCATGAATCAACTATTTTGCATGAATTAGTATGCCGCCACATAGTAAGCGAGTATCCATTACCATGGCTTTGGATGCTAATGCTAACCTACCATTCCCTTTAGAAATGAAAAATATTATAACTATTGGGTAGGCAGTAGCATATCACATTGCTTGGTTGGATCATTCCCATAGAGTCCATGGTATGTATCTTATCATATTATCTTCCTCATCAATAATTTTTAGCTAGAGATTTCAATTTAATTATTTATTAACTTTATACAGTTAATCAACAACAACATGCACCATCGAGGTCACTAACCATTGCACCATCACCTATTATCACACCAATGGAATAGGTAATTGTATATATATTTGTTACAATTTCATCATAAATCAGGTCATCTTCATTGATTAATATTATTTATCTAAAAAATTTTACATCTTTTATAACAGCCATTTAAGGATCATGTGGAAGTCCCACCTAACAAGTCTCTATCCCTAAGGTTAATCTATGGTCTCATCAACAAAGATATGGCAATCAACCTCATAGGTTGAGGATGTTTTTGAAGTGCTAATTATGGAAGAGGACCTATTACAAGTTTGCCTATGGGATCAACTCGAGTACCCTCACAGTATCTCCTACAGGGGATATATGCATATATTTTCTTATAAAATATTTGACATTACATATTATATTTTCATGGTATAGGTAATAATTATTTCTTTTATGCATCTTCTTAAATGATACAGCTAGCCTTTTTGAGGGCGAGGGTATACTTAACTAGTTGCTTGACCCAGGCATCATATGTGGAGCGGCTGAGCAATGGCCAATAGAGAGGTGTGTTCATGATATTTTACCAGGCTTCTTCTGGTACTCTAAGGGACAGGGCTTAGTGATTCCCTACAATAGTGGATAAGTTTTAATTTTCTTATTTTCTTGCCAACTTATTCTATACTTAGGGATTGTTAACTTTAATTACAATTCATATGACAGTCTATATAAGGCTACTTGTTTTAGATGTGCACAGTGGGCATGCTTTCTTTTTTAATTCTTGTGGATCGCACATCCGTCCCGCACTCATAGAAATTATAAATAAGCAAGCTTTTATTATTTTTGTGTATTATGTGTAGATAAATAATTTATTATTCATCTATAATGAATTTGAAATTTAGATTTGTAGAGTATGATCCGAATGCGCTAATTTGACCAAGACTGTGCAACCACCAAAAGTCACTTGGAGGAATGTCAAAGTATAGAAAATAATTAATTACTCTATTTTACTACTAATTAAACTTACAATATTATAAATGATATTTATGGATTCTTTTATTGTCTTTGTTGCACAGTTCCCTAGACAATAGTCTGATTAGGAGTGTGGGTACTATGTGCTAAGATACACGAGGACCCTAATATTCAATGGTGTAAGTGTCTCCCAATTAAGAAAGGTAAGACACTTTTTACTTTTCATAGTCTTACATTTTTTCAGAGTTTTTAATGGATCCAATTAAAAGAATATGATGTAAATTAAATATGTTGTGTTACAAGCTACTATGCTTTTTGAGTAGGCAAACAAGACAAGTTACTCCAAAGTAAATCTCAACGAAATATGAAGTAAATGGGCTGAGTATGTACTGACCTTCCTCCCTACCTAGCCCTTTAAGGTATTATAGGCCCATCTTTGCAAGAAGTGAATACTTTTTCATTTTGGCCTTTTTGGGTCTCCCAACCCTATTCCTCGTTTAGCTAATTCGGTTAGAAGGACAAGGGAAGACTGCTTGCCATGCATCATTTTAATTAGAACACTTGGAGTAACTACATGAATGTAAAATACATAATAAAGTAATTTTTTCATTCACTTGTATGTATTCTTTTAATTTTCATTATTTTCTTTAATATATATATATAAGCGATGAATGAGTGGAAACTTGGAGTGTAGGAGTAAATGAGTAAGTATGGATGAAGTGAATTTGAAGCTTGTAATTGAAGTGAATATGGGACTGGTTTTCAATATATTCATTGAATTATATAACTTTTAGGGGAATGATGATAACTTAGAGTATAAAAGTAAACATGAATGTGTATAAATTTACAAATGAAGTGAATGTGGATGTTGTAGTGAATGCATTTGTTGTTGTTTCTTTTATGAAGTATTTTTAAGATAGATGTGGATGGATAATGATGAATTTGGATGTTTTGCACCCCATGTGGAAGTGAATGTATGCTTGTTTTTCATGTGTATAAAGATTGTAAGAAAATTGTATCATATATTATATTGAATGTACATAGGTGGTAGTACTCGGAATGTCAAAACTTAAAAAAAGAAAAGAACTTTTGAAGTCGTTTAGTTCTAAGTGACTTCAAAAGTATGGGACTGTTGAAGTCATTTAGGTGTAAACGACTTCAAAAGTCCTTGATTTCTTATGTTGTTTATTAAAACAACTTAAAAATGTATCGGCTTTCGAAGTGGGCTCCATAGAAGTGGTTTTTTATATGACTTCTATTATCATTTTTTACCAACTTTGAAAGCCTTATGTGTAGTAGTGGATCTTTTCAATCCTATCATCATTTAAAGCTTGATAGATGACATAGAGAGCCTTCTTGTCCCTCTTCCTTAAATATTTCAAAACATTTTTTTGATATTATGTGGACTATAGTCATTTTCCATGATATTCCATGCATCTTATGCTCCAAGGAATGTCTTCATTTTGATATTCCAATTATCTTGGTTGCCCTTGCTAAGCATATGGACTTGGATGAGTGTCATACCACTATTCTCCATAACTCTGATACCACTTTGTTAGAAATAAGTACGAACTCACAATTTTATATTTCAGAAAGAATTTGATACAAAAAATACTCACAAGATCACTCAAAAGAATACTCTCAAACCAAGAAAAAGGCTTTGTTGATCACTCACTAGAAAGTTATTTTTTCTTCTTTTTATTCAATGATATTAAAATCTAAGAAAAGGAGTATATATAGTGCAGGATGTCTAATACAAAACACATGATTAATACAGAAAAAAAAAAAAAAAAAAAAAAAAAAAAAAAAAGAAGAAGAAGAAGAAGAGAAAAAGTCAATAGCGATGTACTTGTAGCTATCACATATTTCATCAATAGCCACACACTTGTACTTACCGCATGTTTCACTAATAGCCACATACATAGATCAACCACATGTTTCACCAATATCAGAAGCTTCTATGGGATGTTAGAAACAAGTTTATAAGTCAACAAGGGATGGGATTTTCCTTACGCGGTTCAAAGAGATAAAAACCTTTCAGTGGCTTGAGAGCCTTTACATGACTATACTCCTCAGCAGAGAAGTGGTTAAGGAGAAGTTAAGCGCAAGTATTGCGGTTGGGTGCAGATGATGGGTTTGGTGTAAGTGGTTGACTAAAAACGAAGGATGATGGTGAGAAAAAACGAGGGATGGGCAAAGATAGTAGGGTTTATTGCTGGCAAAAGGGTCTTCTGAAAGAGAAAAAGCATCACCTGAACTATCTGATCTAGGCCTTTTTCTGTTCACCAGATTTGAACATTTCTGGTTGGAATAGTTGGTATCGATGCCATTGTTTGGTTCATCATCTATGTCATAATCAGAGATAGAGAATGTGAAGAGGAGTCCTCCAAGTCAGAGGAAGAGGAGATATAGGAGCGGATTGCCATTGCAACTGAAAGGATTGGGAATTTACGACTGGAGCATTTGTTGTAAAGGAGCATAAGAAGGGATTGAAGGAAGGGAAGTTCTTTATTACCAAACCGTAGTTGCATGCATGGGTGAGAGCTGACACGTTTCATATTCTACTTTTGTCACCTTGGGAGAGAGAAGGGAGAATAATGCAGCTGAGCACGCTTAGCACACAATTAAGGCGAATATCAAATCCATCAGTTAGCAAGACAGTTTTTGCGTGCTAAAGATCTTTTAACGAGGATCCCACTCTAGATAACGTTCCTGAGTAGCCTGGAGGCAAATTCTTTATTCCACGTTTCAATGTGCCCGCCTTGATTGAAGTGGTAGCATTTTGAACGAGCACAAAAGCAATTAACTTCGTCTTTTAGCTGTTGTTTTCTCTCCCATAATGCGCAATTGAGATGTCGTCAACTCTGTTTGCATAGACGTTTCGTCAAGTGTTTTTTCTTGAGACGTGCCCCAAGTTCAAGGCCGTGATTAACATCAAATAGAGAGGAAGGTGTGGGGACTGAAGTAGCATGGACATCTCGTGAATTCTGAAGAGCACCAGTCACACCACCACCGCAGTTGACCTACGACGTGCTAGAATTCTCACCCACACTCGGTGCCAGAGTTGTTGAATCAAGTGACTCGTTAGCTGAGGCACCATCTTCTTCAACAGGATCAGGTTGAAGGCGAGAGGATTTAACAGTTGCCAGGGGGGCCCTAGACGAAGGAAAATGATGGAAAGTAACTGACAAGCTAGTAGCACGTTTATGAGTCTTTGAAGAAACTAAGTGTCTAAATGGAGGGGTATTAGTGTTGAAATGATCTCCCGCTATCTTTGAGAGTCATGCATGTTTTCATACTAGAGTTACCCTAATAAGGATATAATAGTAGTTACAGTGCATGAGATATATAAAGTATGAAATGATACACTATCTCTAATACGGCCCTTCAAGTTAAGCCCTTCCTTGAGTCAGTTTTAACTTGGGACGCAAAATCTCAAATTTGTCCGAAGATACCGATTTGATTAAAATATCAGCAACCTGATCCTTGGTTCAGATAAATCTAATGGCTAACAGTTGTTTGTAAACTTGGTCCTGCATAAAATGAAAATCTTCCTCGTTATGTTTTGTACGGGCATGGAATACTGGATTAGCAGCTAGATATGTGGTCACACCGAAGAATTGGAGGGTCCATTGTGGTGCCACCAAGTTCTCCAAGAAGAGATCCAATCCAGGTGATCTCAGCCCCACTGTTCGCAAGCGGTCTATATATATTTTTTTTCTTCGGTGGAGGATCTGGCAATGGTACTTTGCTTTTGAGCAGACTATGAAATCTGATTAGAACCAAGATAGACCAGAATCCACCGGTTTTGCAATGATCAACAATTGATCCAACCCAACCCGCATGGCTAAATGCACGCAATTATTGTTTGGGTGATTTAGAAATAAACAGACCAGTGGAGCTTGAATGCCGTAGATAATTTAAGATCCTCTTTACTGCCATCCAGTGACCATCAGTGAGATCTTGCATAAATTGAAATTCCCTGTTGACCGAGAAAGTAATTTATCTAATGAGAGTCACATCCTGTAGAGCACCCATTATTGCATGCTATTGATGAGGATCTGAGTAAGAGGAACTAACAAAACGTGATAATCTTGTGTTGTTGGCCATGGGACTAGTCCACGGTTTAGATTAATCCATTTGACCCCATTCAATAAATCATGAATGTATTTTTGCTGAGACAATAAAAGACCCGTTGATTGTTTGAACTCAGCACGCAAACATGGTATGGGTAGCTCGGATCGACATAGCCCTGAGGCTGAGCCATATAGACGGTCTCTTGTAGAAAACCGTGCATAAATGCATAGGATACATCCAATTCAGGTGATGTTCGACCATGAAAAACAACAAGGGCGGTCCGTATTGTAGTCAGTTTGATGACAAAATGTATGTTTATAATCTATACTCTCATTTTGGGACTAAACGAGCTTTCAATTAGTGCCATCCAGGCATATGTTTATCTTGTAAGCCCACTTATTGCCAATGACATTCATCCCTGGGTCACAAAGCTACCAACTCCCAAGTTTCATTGCGATCAAGGGCTAGGAATTCACCATCCATGGCTATGCGCCAGGGCCCAAGCTTCCACGCTTTCATGAAGGACGTGGGTTCAGTTATTAATTGATCTTCCGTCTGAGTTGCATGTGATGAGGGCGGCCAGTTAATGGGACCCAAGGATTAGCTATTTTGGGTTATAGCTGCTAAAATCTGATTAGATACGATGAATTAGATCCCTACTTTTTAGCTGTTAGGAGTATGATGTATACAATGATTTGTATAAGACCAAACATTGAATATACAGTAGGAATTGTGAGCAGATTCCTATCCAAGCTAGGAAAAGATTACTAGGAAGCCGTGAAGTGGATACATAGTTACATAAAAGGAACATCCAAGTTGTGCTTGCGTTTCTGAGTAGCTGAAACAATCTTAAAAGGATATACAAATGCACCTATGATAGGAGATATTGATGGAAGAAAATCAACATCAGGATTTCTCTTTATTTTTGCTTTGATGGCTATGTCTTGGCAGTCCAAATTGTAGAAATGGGTTACTTTATTAATAATAGAAGTATAATACATTGCCACAGTAGAAGCTGGCAAAGAGATGTTGTGGATGAAGTATTTCTTCCAAGAACTTGGTATCACGCAAGAAGAATACGTGGTACATTGTGATAGTCAAAGTGTTATGTACTTGCGCAAGAATTCAATGTACCATACACGTACAAAGCACATCAACATTCAGTATCACTGAATGTGAGAAGTGTCAGAAATGCAAATGTTAAAACTAGAGAAAATTCACGCTGATGAGAATCCAGCAGACATGTCGACAAAGGTAGTAACAAATGAGAAGCTGGCACTATATAGAGAGATAATATGAATGGACTCACACTAAAGATAAGGCAATCGGTGCTACCTATTGACACCAAATTTCCCGAGATGGTGAGATTGACAGTTGCCATATTTGGAAACTGTATAAAAACTGATCTTCATATATCTCAGAGAAATCAAGATCAGATTTTTGTACCTAATTTCTTGATAGAAATCTGGTAACTACGATTCTTTGAACTCCTACAAAAGGAAGCCAGAGGAACCAGCAAGGATCATTCTAGTCTGTGTAAATCCCTTCTATAAATAATGATAAAGCCCTCGCCTTTCCCGTGAATGGAGGCAAATTGTGCGTATATATGGGTGATCCTAACCTTACAAGTGGCATTAGAGCAAGGGTAGTGTGATCGAATGGCTCAGATTTTGTAAACCTCGCATGAATCGACCAGAGGTGATGTCCAATACCAGAATAGATGCCGATAGAAGACGATCACCGATCAGTCGATCAAAGGTGGGTGACGCTAGTGCTGTCACATGGCTAAACATAAAATAGGTGACCAACGGGCTCTGCGGTAGAGAGGCAGCTCCTGATCGGGGACAATAGAAAAAGGAGAGGAGCGACATACAGTTCACTAAAGAGGCACTCACCAGAAAAAGCGCCAGAAGATGCAGTGCTAAGCACTGAAAGAGATAAAAGGGGGGAGGGGAGCGTAACAACTCACTGTCAGTGAAGAGCAGGAGGACTTGGTGGGCTGTTGAGAAATAGCCACTGATGGATCCGTAAACAAAAGCAAAAAGAAAAGGGGGGTGGAAGGTTGGAGAAGAAGACGTCGACTAAGTGCAGGGGATAAGAACAAATGCTGGGTGGTGAGTAGGATGAGAAAGGGACGGGGGATCAATGGTGATCTATTGATTGCCAAAAATTGTCACACAAAGGAGAGGGAGGAGGAGCCTTGCCCTGCTTCTAGTGACCGCAGTTCAGGGCGGATTTGGAGTTGGTCGGGATCAACTAATGGGAGTCGAGTGAGTCGACAATTTTTGGAGGGTAAAGAGAAAGCAGCTGCGGGAAAAATCATGTTAGTTTTTTTTCTCCCCTTTAATATAGAAACTTAATTTTCACACTCCCTGAAATTGATATTGGCACCACTAGGGTTAGAAACAACTAAATCCCAGAGTGATAATTGCATCCCCTCATGGTCAAAATTAGTAACTCTAGTTTTTGCAATAGAGCCCCGTTTGTCCCTAAAATATCATCCTAAAATTGATATCCAGCACCTTTGGACCAAAAATATCCAACCCTTAAATATGATAATGGCACCCTCCTAGGATTAAAAATAATTATAGTCCAAATTGATAATCTCACCTTTTGACACCCCTTGCAAGCAAAATTAGTAACCCCATAATTGATAGGGGCACCTTATGCACATAAAAAAAAATTTGCAACCTAAATTTGATAAGAGCACTCCTCCTAAGATTCTTAACCATCTTGGATGCATCCATGCACTCCATTTTTTCACTATTTGACTCCAAAAGGATAGAAAAAGATACTTAGAACTAATGGAAGATTTTGGTTTAGAAAACATGATAGTAGAAACTATGATAAAGTCACTACCACAAACTACACCTTGTGGAGACCTAAAATGGTAGATCTTTTGTACTGTAAAGATCTTTATAACCTACTAGAAGACGAAGGAGTAAGATCTAAGGGAACCTCAAAAAAGGACTAGATTAAAATGAATAAAAAAACTATAGGTTAAATTAGGCTGTTGATCGACCATAGTGTCTTTCATCACATAGCACAAGAAGATAATGCTTATGTTCTTTGGAAAAAGCCAGTGAACATGTATCAAGCATAGACCGCTTGCAACAAGGTCTTTTTGATGAGAAATCTTATAAGTCTAAAACTAAAGAACAGATCAACCATTTCTAAACATACCAGTGAATTCCACGTTCTGGTGAATTAGCTTGGACTAGTTGAGCTATGCTTAGGCAATGAAGAGCATGCCCTATACTATTGAGTTCCTTATTAGACAGTGAATTCCAGATGACAAACTTACCATGGCTGTCGTTAAAGATGCCCTATTTAATGAAGAGGCCACATGGAAAGTAGGAAAGGACTGGGTACACACCTTGGTTACAGAAAACAAGTATAATAGAAGATACAAATACTTTCACTGTAGCATAGTGAGCCATTGCATAGAACATAGCAATTCTCTCTGCTCAAGAAGAATCATGATTACACATTGTGAATAGTGAGGCAGAGTGGGTGGTAGAAACAATAGCCTCCTACCACATTACTCCTCACAAAGAGTACTTCACCAGCTATAAGGAAGGAGATTTTAACTCCATGAAGATGGAAAATAATAGTTCCTCTGAAATAATAGGTATGGAAATGTCCAAATCAAGATGAATCTTAGTTGCAAAATGGTGCTAAAGGAGGTGCAACATATTCAAGAACTCCAGTTGAACCTGATCTCGATTCTAACTCTTTATTGGTAGGGAAATATCAAGTACTTTGGCAACAATACTTGAAATTTGATGAAAGGTCATATGATCATGGCAAGGGGACACATCTGCAACACCTTATATAAGACTTATAAGAAGATATACAGAGTTAGCCACAATGTAGTAGAACATGAGGCATCATTGTATCTTTGGCATAGGAGACTTGGCCACATGGGAGAGAAAGGACCACTTACACTAGAAAAGAAGCAACTCATCATGCCAAAGGTATAACCCTAAACCCATGCAATTACCATCTGTTTGGGGAGCAACACAGAGTCTTATTTTGTTCCTCTTGCAATAAAAGAAAAGAATTGTTGAGTTTAGTATACTCCAATGTATGTGGTCCCATATAAGTAGAGTCATTGGGTGAGAACAAATATTTTGTAGCTTTTATAGATGTTGGTCCTAGGAGATATGGGTATACCTTCTAAAAAGTAAGGACTAGGTGTTCAAATAATTCAAGAGATTCCATGCTATGGAAAGGCAAATAGGAAAGAAGCTGAATCGTCTCCTGACAGACAACAAAGGAGAATACATCTCAAAGGATTTTAGGGCATACTGAGCCGAGCATAGTATTCGACATGAGAAGATGGTCCCACATACTTCATAACACAATGGAGTAGTAGAAAGGATGAACCAGACCATTGTGGAAAAAGTGAGTTGCATGCTTAGTATAGCCAAGCTACCTAAGCCATTTTGGGGAGAAGTTGTATGAATCGCCAGCTACTTGATCAATAGGTCACCGTCAGCACCACTTAATGTTAAAGTTCTAGAACAAAAGTGGTCAGGCAAGAAAGTCTCCTACTCACATCTAAGAATATTTGGGTGCAAGGTGCACACCCATCCAGGGAGATACAACAAAAGGTTGATATGAAGACTACTCCTTGTATCTTCATTAGATACGACGACAAAGAATTGGAATACAAACTATGGGATCCTAATGGGAAGAGAATCATCTGAAGCTAGAATGTAGCATTCAATGAAATTAGTTCTATGAGGATTCTAAAAAGCTCGATGAAGGAAGTATTAGTGCTCCAAATCTAATACCAGGTTCTACACCTATATAGGTTGACACAGAAGTTATACCACAAGTAGAAGAAGAAGTGGGAGAGGGTGTTGAGCAGGAGGAGCATCAACCCCCTCCATTAGAAGATGTAGGGCCATCATATGGTAAAGCACATCCTCTACGAAAAGCTGAATCTCAGCTAAAGATGTCAACAAGAGGACACATTCTAATTCCTTCGCAGAAATATTATGAATCAGACTATTTCTATTTGCTAATGAGGGGGAGCTAGAAAGCTTTCAAGAAGCCCAGACACATGCAGATAAGGGTAAGTGGATGCAACATACATGAACAAATCATCTCACTAAACAAGAATCATACTTATGAGCTAATAAAACTTTCTAAGGGAAAATCGGCACTGAAGAATAAGTTGGTGTTCAAGCTGAAGAAAGGTAGCAATGAAAAACTAGCCAAATACAAAGCATAATTCATTGTCAAAGGCTTCAAATAGATGAAGGCAGTTGACTTTGATGAGATCTTCTCACTAGTAATGAAGGTGACACCAATCCGGACTATATTTGAATTGATAGCTAGTCAAAACCTAGAGCCTAAATAGATGGATGTAAAGACAACCTTTTTTCATTGAGATTTGTAGGAAAAAATCTACATGGAACAACCAAAAGGGTTTGAAATTGTAGGGAAGAAACAATTGGTTTGTAAGCTAAAAAAGAGTCTCAATGGCCTTAAGCAAACACCAAGGCAGTGGTACAAGATATTTGACTCACTCATGATGAGTCAAGGATTTAAGAGGACTACAATGGATCAATGAGTATATGTACAAAGACTTCTAGAAAGGTAGAATTTTTATAATTCTACTTTATGTGGATGATATGCTAATAGTTGGACATGATACAACTATGATTAGCAGATTAAAGAAGGAGATTTTTTATCCCATGGGAACTCGACTTAAGAAAGATGGAGTTAAAATAAAATTTAAATTGCCACAAATTAATAGAATAATAAAAATTAAATAACAATGATATATAAATTCAAATATATTGAATTAATGAAAAGTACACAATTTCAAGTTCAAAAGATAAAAAATTAAGCAAAAAATTAATTAAAATGCACTTCCCTAGCTTAATTGTAGTAAGATTTTTCAATTTTGTCAACCTTCATCAATCCATTCATGAGGTTTCTCATTAATGATTCAGCGACTGGATTATGCAAATTTTCTAAAAGGCTAATGATTTGGATCAATGTGAAAAAATCAAGAGTGGATAGCTTAGATCATTTTTCTAGATTGTAGAGAAAAGATCATTGCAGAGAAAAGATCAAATCTTATAGATTATATAAGAATTGTGTTTAGATGAATATCTAAAAATTGATTGTAAATCTAAGGAGAAAAAGATCAAGAACTGAATTGGTCATGCTGGTTAAAGCTAAACTGCTGATTCTATTAATTAAATCCAAAAAGGGACTTATTAAGTATTTCACTGGTTCTATTTTAGAATGGGATAGAACATGAATAACACAAAATAAGAATAAGGATAAAACAAAATAAGTAAAAAGCAAAACATGGAAAAGGACGAAACAGGGACTCAATTGGACTTAAAATAGAAGACCAAGGGTAAAACTAGGATTCTTGGGTTTTTTTTTTTTTTTTGGTTTTACATGAGATGAGGAGAAAAAGAACTCAGTGGGGAAGATGGTGACAATGAAGAAGAAAACAAAGGGAAAGAAGGGTTTTTTGAGTGAAAGATGACTTATGTTTTACTTAAAACACTAGAAAATTGTAATAAGGAGAGCATTTTAGAAAAAATTGTGGAAGAATTGAAGATTAAAATGATGGAAATGGGGTATAGTGAATAATAGGGAACATTTCAAAAAAACAATGAGCAGGGATGGAGTGGAGTGGAGATTTTTAGATGAATGATAGTGAATAAAGAGTGAGGGGGACTAGGAACAATTGAGAGAGGTTAGAGGTGATGACGATCAAAGAACAAGGAACAAAAGATCAGTCTTCCGTCTTTCTCTTCAGTCTTACTGCAACTCTCCGTCATCCAACTCTCCTCTTTTTCTAGGAAATTTCCTCTTGAATCACACCTTGCATGATCTGCAACATATAAAACTCAATTAGAATTATCTTAATCATGTTTTAATCATCTGATCAACTCCGATGATCATGTAGCTATTAAATTTTCCAAATCAATAGTTGGATAATCATTGGAGATAAAATGCATATTTAATCTAAAATTTCAAAATTGATGGATTAGATGATATAATTAGATATTAAATTGAGGAGAATCTTAGTTAAAATTGGACGCTCAATAGTTATGAAAGTGCTTTGACATGAAGGACTTAGGCTCAACTCAGCATTTTTTAGGAATCAAGATAACACATGATAGAAAAGCAAAGAAGTTATGGTTGTCATAGTAGAAATATGTTGAGGGTAATTAAGAGGTTGAACATAGAGAGTGCCAAGCTAGTCAACACTCTACTTGAGAATCATTTTAAGCTGAGCAAGCGTACCTATCCCTCTTCAAGACATGAAATAGATAGGATGGTGTGACGACCTGGGTTTTTCCATGCATTTTTAAACGCAATATCTAATTCCTAAGGTAGGATGCATCCCTATTTGAAAACCATTTTATAAAAACCATGCAATGCAGCGAAAAATCTTTGGTTTTAAACTTATTTTGAAAACCCCTAATGTCATTTGCTTTCACAACAATCAAAGTATTTTTTTGAAAAACTTCAGAAATCATAAATGTTTTTCCCCAGGTCTATCCAGTCACAGCACACAGTCCAACTATAAATAAATACAAATACATGTCCAAAGGGTAGAGAGTTTACTTACATGTATAATTGTCTCCTATTTGATTCACTTGCTCGTAGCCTAATATCTCCTGAAAAATGTTAAGGATAGGGTGAGTATATACTATACTCAGTAGGAGTCTATCACTACTAGTTTTGCAATGCATGCTATGTTTAAAATCATATGCTCTTAAAAACATGTGCATGTTCGAACAACCATGTTCAATGTCGATATTAAAAACCACTGTCGAATTGAAATACTAACGACTTAAAGAATAGCATAATCCAAGTCGAAAGTATCATATATCATAAACATAATGATATGCATAAGATGCTCAACTGAATCCAACTCATGGATATTTGGTATGGTCGACCAACCTCATGTCATGCCATATGCAATGTAAATAAATCCTCAAACCATAAGGTCCAACTATGCCCACGACCTCACCGCTGTGTGGTCCCCGAGTACCTGAGGACACAGGGTCATATGCCTCCACGGGACATATGACACTTCGACCCAGTGCCGTGACACCAGTGGTAGCCCCTTGTACCACATGCAGTCGAAGTAGGGACGTTGCCCTTTTTAGGCGTGGTACCCATCCACCTAATAGTGGTAGAAGCTGGAAGCCAACCCAAACCTCTTGGCATAGCGCCCACGAGCTTATCAGCCCAAATCATATCAGATCAAACAAGCGAAAACCTCTTTTTCAAAACCTGTCATCTTTGGGTCCCTCACAATTGCCTGGCCCTCACAACTACCTACACAGCATCTTTTGGGCACTCCAGCGTCTTTTGGTAACCCTCAAGGACATGCAATCTTTCAAAAACTCAATGCTCACAAATCATGCAATATATGCATTTGTTTGCAAAACATATTTATGCATAATGTATATGCGATTATTTGCAAAACATATCTATGCATAAAGCATTTATCATATGTATGATGAATTAAGTCATGCTAAACAAGTTATATAACTTATACTTAAAACATGCATAAAGCAATCATGGCTCTTTTTAAAAGTCTAGTAGCGATAGAGCACCTACCTCAAAGTCTCCTGGAGTCATGTCCTTTATCACTCTAACCCGTCCCTCGGTCTCATTTATAAACTCCTAGGTATGAATAGATACAAGGAGTCCTTATTAATTTCAATCCATTTAGACATTAGATTGCTAGATTTGCCTATTGGGTCCATGGTCCTTGCCTAATTCATTCGTCAGGCTAGATCCTATGGTGTGGATCTACTTTCCAATAGTTAAACTCTGTAATTTATCCTCTAATCCTAACTTTATAGTCTCATTAGGTCCACGTGCCCCAGTTCCCAGGACACCCGTGTATCCTGGTTGAACCGCGACCGCCTTACGTGCGTGCGCGCCCAAAGGCCATGCTAGGGACCGCGTTTTGCATGCGCACATGCATGCTTAAGTGACGCACTATGACACGCATCATCGCACGGACGCACCTTGTTGCATGGCGCGTCTCAGCTCCTAGGGCACCCTGTGCACCTTGGTCGAGCCAGGACCCATGCCATATGTCACACGCACACCTGAAGGCCGCACCTGGGACAATGTACGCATTGTCATACGCCCGGAGCCCATCCCTGGGACCCTATCCCAGGCGGACATGGAGCAAGGTGTCCCTGGGATGCCTGGCTCGTGCAAGGTCGTCTGAGCTGGTTTGGGGACGTTTTCCGGCCAGGAAATCCGGTTGGAAAATGTCTAAGAATGCTAGATCTAGCATGGATCTAGCCTGAATGGGGAAGAACCAAGAGAGAGAGAGAGAGAGAAGAACAGGCTTACTTGGGCAGCTTGGGGAAGCCCATTGCCGATGGTGGAACCCCATTTCCGTTTGAAACCCCATCTTGCCAGAATTCTATGTTTGTCCGAACCCGCAAAGGAGAAAACCCCAATGTCAGACCGGAACAAGAGGAGAGAGGGGAATGGAAGATGGCGGCTCGACTAGGGCTGGCCATTGCTGGAAATTGCAGGGAACTGGGTTTCCGTTTCTAGCCAGAAACCCCAGCCCCAATGATTAGAAACCACATTTTTGGAGAGGGGGAGATGGGGTTTTTATAGAGGGGAGAAGGCGGTGCCCCTCAATGGCGGTGCCGCCCTTTCCCCTGGGGTTTTCTAGATAAATCGTGAAAAACGGGTTTCTGGAGGGGTCTAGAGGTTGAAGACGATAGGGGGTGCCGTTATCAAAACGGCCCCCTGCGTTTTTCGTTCTTTTTTGTTTTTTTTTCGGTTTTTGTTTAATTTACAGAAATACCCCTAATTTTAAACGGCCATAACTTCTTCATATGAACTCCGTTTTGAGTGATTTTTGAGGCGTTGGATTCCATTTTTTGAGTAGAATCTAATGGTACTAAGTTTCCTTACAAATTCCTTTGTTGACTATTTTGAATAAAATCAAACATTCAACACAGTCCATTTCTCATAGAATGTCCAAATTTTGTTAAAAATAGTGTAAATTGCTCGGGCATTACAAATGGATTAGTTCCCTACGCTTCAGCTATTATGAGCCTGATGTATGCAATGGTCTATACAAGATCAGACATTGAATATACAATAGGAGTTGTGAGCAGATTCCTGTCTAACCCAAGAAGAGGTCACTAGGAAGCCGTGAAGTGGATATTGAGGTACATGAAAGGAACATCCAAGTTGTCCATATGTTTCAAAGGAGCAGAAACAATCCTGAAAGGATATACAGATGTAGCTATGGTAGGAGATCTTGATGGAAGAAAATCATCATCAGAATTTATCTTCACTTTTGTAGAGGGAGCCACTTCTTTGGAGTCCAAATTGTAGAAGTGAGTTATTTTATGAATAACAAAAGCAAAATACATTATCGCAGTAGAATCTAGCAAGGAGATGTTGTAGATGAAGTGTTTCCTTCAAGAACTTGGTATCACGCAAGAAGAATACATGGTATATTGTGATAGTCAAAGTACTCTAGACTTGACCAAGAATTCAATGTATCATACACAAATGAAGGACATTGACATTTGGTATCAGTAGATACAAGAGCTAATAGAGGAGGAAATGTTAAAATAAGAGAAAATTCACATTGATGAGAATCCAACAGACATGTTCGCAAAGGTAGTAACATTCGATAAGCGGGCTATGTAGAGAGATAGTAGGAATGGACTCAAATTAAAGAGATGCGACATATTCTCCTCCCATGGGTATGGAGGGGGAGAATTAAAGGGTCCATACCCAGATAAGGCAGTCGGTGTTGCCTAATTGACATCAAATTTCCTGAGATAGTGAGATTGACAGATGCCATATTTGGAGACTATATCAAACCTGATCTTTAGCTATCTCAGAGAAATCAAGATCAGATTTTTGGGCCTAATTTCTCAATAGAAATATGGTAATTATGATCCTTTGAACTCCTATAAAATGGAGCCAGAGTAACTAGCAAGGATCATCCTAGTCTAGGTGTAAATCCCTTTTGTAAATAATGATAAAGCTCTCCCCTTTCCTGTGGATGTAGGCTAAATTGGCTGAACCACATAGATATTGTCTCTCTGTATGTGATTGTGTGTCTGTGTGGATGATCCTAACCTTTACAATAATTAGATGCAAATGATGCAGGTTGGTTAAATGTGGATAGAAAGAAGAGAGAAGTTTATGGGGCCAATTTTTTATTTGGAAAAAGAGTAATATGGAAATGAATCAATTAATGGAGGAGAGTTGGTGGGTAGGATAGGAGACAAGGATAAGGGAGAGGGAGGAGTTGAAGTTAATGGTTGATTAGAAGGAGAAATTAGAAAAATCCCTTGATCAGAGGAATCATGTATTGTTGACAAACTTAGTGGTGTGTTAAGAAATCAAATTTTGTGGAGAAGATCCACAAGAAAGTGTTTAATCATATGTGACCTTAAAAGGGAATGTGTAACCTGGTCGCAGCAAAAACTGACATGCATGGAGTAGAGGTTGACATGGAAACTTGTGGAATCGATTGGAAAGAATTATGAATGAAAATTTGAACTCATGAAATTTTGTGTGCTGCGAGATGTAGACATGGTTAGTAGTAAGATCAAGACATAAATAACCGCAACATTCCTCGTTGTTCCCCCATGAATACACGTTCTAGAGTACTTTTGTTATAAAGACTCAAAAGAGGATAAGTGGCACACCCAAATACTCTAGAAATTTATAATCTGGATCCCCTAGAACTAACACTGAAATAGAACTTTGTGATGTATAGAGGAACAAGGCATCTTGTTGATCAAATAAGCAGTGTTACTATTAGCAAAATTCTAATATTTTTTAGGATTGGACACAAGCGCCATTAGAGATAGTGTAACATCCCTAATTTTTAAATCTAAATTTGAGTAAATTTTGAAAAATGTTAAATTGGGATGAAAAGAAAATATTGAATTTCCTATTTTTGGAGTTTTATAAGTGAAAAACTTGATAGATATCAAATCAAGTATTGAGACCTCTATAATTACATTGTACTCGAAAAGATGATTCCAAGAGCATAAGTTTACTAAAATTGGAGTTCGGATGGAGAAGATATGACGATTCAAACATACAGGGAATTTCTTGAAAAAAAAAGAGGAGATATTTACAGAAAGGTAGGAGCTATTTTGATAACAGCACCCCCTTCTTTAAGAAAGGTGACAGTCGAAAACTGTCACCTGACGTTGATAGGAATGGGGGAAGAGGGAAGAAGAAAAAGAAGAAGGAGAGAGGATAAAGAAGAGAAAGAGAGTGAATAGGGAGAGTCTAGTCGACGGAAATGATGGGTGACACCGACGACGAGGAGAAAACAAAGGGAGGACTGCTTTTAAGGAAGATGAACTTTATTGAAGGAAATGGTGTCTCAAATTGATGATCTGAGTTGACTATCCTGCTCAATGTGGAGAGATTATCAAGACCCATTAGACGATTTTGTTGATCCGCTCACATCTCATTGGAAAATTGACTGTTAAAATTGCCAGAGATGCTGACTTCGTCATAGAAAACGATAGCTTAGACATATGATTTGAGCCATTCAACTTCTTCAGCAAGATGAGAGGAGAAAAAACCCTTAAGAATCATGTAGATCAGGTAAGAAAAAAGGGATAGTTCGGGCAAAAAAGAAGACACCAGTGACAGGCAAGAATCCAATGACCAACATCCATATTTTGCATTTTTTAGCATCAAATGATGTCAGATCACCACCAAATTACAGAGGAGTGAAGGTAGAACTTTGATCCATATTTAATTTTGATGAATTATCGATCCATTAAGAAATGGGCCACCGGTGGCTACTGCATCGGTCACCTTCTCTGCCAACGGCGAATCAACACTAGTGACTTGGTGAAATGTAGTGAAAAACATGCCTTGGGCATATTTTTGCATGATCTATACCATGGAATGGTTAGATCTTTGATCGGGATCATTTGACCATCCAATTTGGATGCAGTCAGTTTGAGAATCCATGAGATGAGGTTGTAAGATCTGAACCATCCATTGTGACCTTTATGACTCGTGGATCAAGATCAATGTGAGATATATTGGATCTAGGGCATTTGTGAGATGATCTATATGACAACCCAGGTTTTTGTAACATATTTTGTAATACATTTTTCCAAGGTAGGGCCCTTAGCAGTAAAAAAATTTCGCATAGCAAAGTAGCGAAAATTCTTTTCTTTACAACTTATTTTGTAAAAACCCAAGTCATCACTTCATAGACAACTTAGGTAGAATTTTGTACAAGATAAAATTCCATTGAAGAAATATATTTTTATTAAAGTTTAAAATCCATCTAGTAGTTCACAGTATAGCCCAAATCCATTACAATGCTTGTCCAAATTACATAATCCAAAACTCAAAGATCACCATTCAATGAAACTTTCATTATAATACAATACTCTCAAACAAAACAAAATACATGTCTTCAAGGGGTATACCTTGATGATTATTCTCCCAAGTCTTCTTCAGTCTTGAGCTCCTAACTCTTCTTCTCTGTATCTAAGATATTGTAAACATTCAAACATTTACAATGAAAAGACCATTTTGCCCTTTTGTGGAGAAAAAATTGTTTTATTCCCCCAAACTCGGAATAGAGCATACTTAGTGGAGTTAGAATTGTATTTTTGAGTACATTATAAATATTAAAGTCTTAGATCTTGGTTATGGGTAAATTTACCATTTTACCCTTTTATTCATAAAAATAAAGAAAATTAGGGAATTTTCATTTTAACTTGGAATTGACCATACTTAGTGTCATTTTGATTGATTTTTTGAGTACATTCATAATTTCTAAGTTTTAAATCATTTTTTAATCTCTAAAAAATAGAAAATTTCCAATAACCTAATATTCTAGCCCAAAATTTCTAAAAACTCAAAATTTATTGATTTTCTCAATCAATTTACAAAAATTGGGGTTATTACAATCAAACGGATCTTGATCAACAACTAAGATTGATCAATGATTTAGGTGTGAAATTGGATCAAATTTGACGATCCATACCATTTAGATGAATTATTAGGATTTTTTTTAATTATTGATTTATTCCTTGATCTGGGACAATTAGGTGGATGATCATTTTCAAGATTGCAATGGATAGTATAGATTGGGCACATTTGGGGCAATCAAATGACAATCCAGTGACACAGACAACTAGATATGTTTCAAATGGACTTACATGAGGTAGGATTACCATCTTAACCAGTTGATTTTATTAATTTAGCTAATTAGATAAGATTGTGCGTGAATTGCATGTAATAGTGCTCCAATAGTTGATTAAGCGATAAATTACGTGAGATTGACATGATTTGAGCATTATAGCTTTGGAATATGTGTTGATATAATTATGGAAGGAAACTGATAGTTGTTATTAGGTTCGATTTAGTGTGATTTGAATTATTAGCCAAATAGGGCAGACCCCACTTTGAGATCTCATGGTTGTGAACCATTGGATTATATTGAAACACGACATATTGAGATATGGGAATATAATGTTGTTTTATAATTAAGAATCCAACTTAGATTATTTGAATACTAAGTGTGACTTGGATGTGATGTGTATCCAGGTTGTGGGACTGAGGCAGACTGATTTAATATGGAGTTCGACCATGTCTTAAGAGGTATAGATGAGTGAATCTTCATTTAAGTTAGGTGATGACATTTGTTATTCCTTTGATGTTATAAATTATGGTCGTATACCTAACAACTTCATTTACATTCATAGCTCGATGCATGATTTTGTGTATCGACCTCATGACTCTCTTTAAGACAACCATTCCACATGTGTTATCAATGTTCATATCATCTTTTTGAATTACAGGTTCTATGCATGATTGTCCATACATTGAAATGCTTTATCGACTGAACTCTATCGAGGATGTTTATGCATGGATTTTTGATACTTGGTTTCATGTTTTCTTTGATTTACAACAGGTGTTTTTGCCCAGTGAATACTATGCTAGGAGGGTCGTAGTGTTGGCCATTCTCCCTCTGAGTATATGAGATGATAGATACCTACCTTAACGTTGGGCAAACCACATGGGTTGTAGTACCATGGGTAATCCACACACACGTTTGACCAACTTCTATGCCTCGACAAACCGAAGTCACACATTCTGGTGTTGATAGTGAGTGGCAATGGTTGATACCCAGAGTGGTTGCCACTACAGCATACTGATCCATGCACTTATTCTACGTGCCATGTGGATACAGAAATATTTGGATAGTTATATCCTAATGCACCCACTGCATGATGACGCATGGAGGGTTGGCCTAAGTACTCATGATTGGATTTATGAGTGTGTTGTAACTTGTGGGACCCTTGTATTAGGGCACCCCTACATTAATGACGTTCATGTTCATTGAGATATTCCTTGAGTATTTGATGCATTGCAGTGATGTGATTTTCACACTCTTAGGACCCCATGTGTGAGGGTGCCCTTGATGATGATACACACATTTATTGATATATTCCAGAGCTTTTGATGTTTATATTGACATGATTTTGGTATGTTTGTGAGCCTTAGAAGTTCAGTTGATTTGACATAGTTTAGACATGTGGTTGACACAAGTTACATTGATTTGATATTGTCATTTGACGAGCTTACAAGGCTTTGTTTTCTCAACATGTTTGGAACATGCAGGTTGTTTGGATTCAATGCTTTATTTTTAGCATTATTATGGTCTTTGACACCTTGGATATTGCCATTGATTTAGTTGGTTTTGATGTTAATTATGTTGTACTTCATCACCATTTATTCTCATATTTGAGATCATGCTATAATTGCTTTCATGAGATCAAAATTTTATCACATATCCTGAGATTTGATGTACAATCTTTTAATACTATGTTAAATGTTTATTATTATTATTATTATTATTATTATTACTGTCATCACCTCTAGAAGCATAGCTTGTTGAGGCATTTCAATTTTTTTAAATGTCTCAGATACAGAGAGAGGCGGCAAGTATGACATGCCTGCAGAGCCGTTGAGGACATTGAGAGGCCTTCAGCTATGCATATGGGAGAATTCAATGATGGACATGGTTTGTTCAAAACCTTACTTTATATATTATTATGGACTATATATTTGTATAATTTACATTGTTATTTGGATGAATGGATACATTCATGTTAGATGTGATGGTTGTGCATGGACAGACCCTGGGCAATGTTGTTACATCTTTGATTTTTAATTTACTGTCATGGTATATAGTTTTATCAAGATTCAAAATTGATCTAGATGGATGGGTATGGAGACTGAGTCTTTATGTAGTGTGTTTATGTTTATTGTATTTATCAGGTATAGTTATATCACATGTTATATATAATGGTTCAAAATATAGAGGAGACTGTTGGATTTTTGGTAGAAATGGGAACATCATTTCACCATTAAATTCGTAATTTTATGGGTCATATGACCCTTGGGGTTTTGAATTGAACGATTTTATTCAAGATTTTTATTTCAGTTGACTTTAAAATCAAAGTTTTAAAATAAGGATCTTGACTTAAAAAAAGAAAAAGAAAAAGTATTATATTGTTTTGTAAAACTCGGGGTGCCATAGTTTGGCATCAATGCCCAGTCTCATCCATCACAGCCATTCCAACAAATCCAAAAGTCACATATAGCTGATTGAGTGAGATGATTACATAAATATGAGATACAGAGATAACTCATATGGGTGATGTTGATGATTATAACATAGATGATGCCATGAAGGTTGGTAGATTTTTCTTAGAGAATATGACACTTTAAATCCTTGTATGAGTACATGGTAGCACACTTTTATGGAAAGTGGATAATTCTCAGAATAAAGAACATAATTGGTATCTCTAGTGAGAACCTTATTATATGATAGAAGATATATTCATATGGATTGCTTTTAAGAGTTCAAGTTCTAACTTGGATGATATGAATAAACATTTGGAGGCCTAACAACTATTTTAACAGCAATAGAGAAAGATAAAAAATGATCACAATTAAAGAGAACTTAGGGAAGTTCAGAGAATTATAGTTTTAGTCAAATTTGTGGTCAAATGAATTGACAAATAAAATTGTAGTATGGTGAAAATCATTGAAACTTTGATAGAACAAGATTTCAATGTTCTATGGGTGAATTATCTTATTTATGAGATAAAATTAATGAGTTATTGTGCATACAAAAATATTGATGGCCAAACATCAATGATAAGTAAATATTTATGTATTATTCTGGGGGTTTCAATTATGATTTGGAGGTGCATAGTGCTTGGAGGATATGACAACTATTTTATAAGAATAATTATTAAATAGAGTGATGATTATGTAATGACTCAACTAAGGAGAAAAATAAATGAAATGAATGAGGTAAGATGAAAATGATTATTACTAAATTACATTCAACACTGATAGAGATGATATTGTGGTTTCTAATGACCAAGGAAGGTCATCATGAAAGATTAGTTTCATTAGATGTGAGATTGGTAGAGTTATAAATGATTGATTGATATGACCATGAAATGATTCATTAGTTAAAGGAAAGGAAATGGTGGAGATGATGACACTGAAAATGTAATTATGAGGATTCTAATGATGGTTGTTGAAAGGATGTATTCCTCCATTACTGAGACCTTTGTTTAAAAGGCCCTTAGGAAGGCCTATAATGATCAATATCTTTGCCTTATGGGCAATTGGTGATACAAAGAGAGTTTGTTACTTTAAGAACAAAGAATTTAAATGGGTTAGCAGTATTGAACCAGTTTACATAGTTGAGGAGACTTGCTCCTAACTCCTTTACCAAGGGTAAGGAGGTTGCAGATAAATTGTGATATGTTGACACTTGGATTGAGGAATTGTGTAATTTTAACATGTTCTACATTGTTGGTAGAGGTAACAGACATGGTCTTTATATTATAGAGGGATTCTCTTAGAACTAGGGCTGACCTCAAAAACTAGGACATGGGTAGTTCAAGTTAGCCTAGTAAGGGCAAGGGACCCTTTCATCAACATGGTTACAAAGGCCACTAAGCCAGCAACATTTGATTAGGTAGTGTTGGGATGTGAACAAGAGAAGGTGCACTAGTGCAGGGACGGACACCTAGACAATTATGTCTTAGATTTGGTAGACTACAGTAGCAGTAGTAATAGCATTAGCTACTGCATTACAATGGCAATTGTTTAGATACTTTGACTCTGGAGACTCAAGGCATTTCTTTAGAGACTGTCTCAGAGGACAACAAGTCAGACATATTGACTTTAGAGATAGGGCAGAGATGGCTTTGTGTTGGCAGTAATGAGTTTTTTCCATTACTTGGAGGCAAACATAGGCCTCAGAGCAGGTGGTGGAAAATATTTCCTGATTGCTAGTAAGCATGATAGGGTCCTCTTTGATCTAGGATCCGATCATTCTTGCATTTTATGAGTTGGCACCCTAATGACTATGACTATATATATGACAGTCTCTGGGTTAGATGTTATGATGCTGATGAGAGAGTTATTGAAACTTGTAAGTACTCTCAGTGGTATTGGTGGAGATAATGAGTGAGAGGATGGATATTGATCTCATCCTACTTGATATAATTGATTATGATATCATCCTTGGGATGGATTCAATATATTGGAGGACAATTGATTGCTGTGAGAAGAAGGTTACTTCTAGTGTACCTGGACAGTTATTGACCTCGCTTGTGTAAGAAGGGGCATCACTGAGGTTTGTGTTATTTCTGGCTTAAAGGTAGCGCAGTACTTTCCTGAGGTGGGGAGTCCTCCTTGTTAGTGTGAAAGTGGATGACAGAGAGTAACCACAGATTGAGCACATAGATGATGTGCAAGAAATCACAATCATTCCTAAGGAGGTTCTAGGATTTTTCACCTTAAGAGATTGTTGTTGATATTGATTTGGCATCAAACATAGTGCCATTTTCTAAGGTACTATACATGATGGCCCTAGTTGAGCTGGAAGGGTTATAGCTACACAAGTCACTTGATGAGGGTTTATCAGACTTGGTGGGTCTTCATAGGATGTATTAGTTCTCTTCATGAGAAGAGATATAGATTCTTATTGCTATGCATAGATTATTGCTTGTTTGATAGCACCAGAAAGGAAAATTGATATTCTCTATCGTGTATTGATGATACACTTGATCAACTTTGGATGGTGCATGGTATTTTTTTAGACTGATTTAAGGTCTAGTTATCACTAGTTGAGGATTGTGAGTGAGACATCTTTAAGGTGATTTTTAGAACTTGTCATGATTACTACAAGTTCTGGGTGATACCAATTGATGAAACTAATGCACTGATAGTATTTATGGATATGATTGATTGGGTTTTCAAATGTTATTTGGATGAGTCATGATTGCATTAGAGGATAATGTTCTTGTATAACCATTGAGCAAGGAGTGATATAAGAAATCCTTGTGCATTGTTCTAAGCATCTTAAGGACTTATCGCTTGTTTGTGAATGTGTAAGAATGAGTTATGGTCAAAGAAGGTAAATTTCCTTGACCATGATACCTTTATTGATAAAAAGGCAATTTATTTAGATTATGATGAGCTAGGATTAACCAAATTGATGACTAAGGTTCATAGCTTCCTTAGTCATGTGAACTGCTATCTCTAGGTTATTGAGTTCCTTAGTATAGTAGTGATATGGATTTTTTTTATTAATATTATATATATAAGCTTTACTTCTCATGAGATGAGAGGTATAACAACGATGTATGTTTTGTACAAAATCATTTTCTTATGTGTGATTAGAATTTGATTACTAACCTATACTTGTGAGTAGCCGATGAAGGTGGGTGTGAGAGGCATTGGCAGGCTTTTAGATGCTCACAATATGATCATGCGATGGAATGGTACTGATTGGCATAAATTGCCTGTTGGTGAGCTAATATGCTCTGGTTTTTATTGGCATAGATTGCTTGTTGGTGAGCTAATATGCTTTGGTTTTTACTGGCATAGATTGCTTGTTAGTGAGGCGATATGCTTTTGTTTTGATTGGCATAGATTGCATGTTGGTGAGCTAATATGCTCTGGTTTTGATTGGTATAGATTGTCTGTTGGTGAGCTGATATGCTCTAGTTTTGATTGACATATATTGCCTATTTATGAGTTGATATGCTTTGGTTTTGATTGGTGTACATTGCCTATTGGTGAGGTGATGTGCTCTAGAATTGATTTTGCATAGATTTGCCTATATGTGAGCTGAGATGCTCTAACTTTTATTGATATGGTGATTTTACCCATATTAAAGTTGTACACAGACAACTAACTCCTAAAATGGAGTTTGGTTTATGGTAATTGCATTATATGTGATTATGATGCGTTCTAATTAAATTATGAGTTGTTTGATTTGAGATGGTTTGACATTTATCAGTTTATATATGAGTTGGTATCTGAGGAGATGACGTGATGTGAAATTGTTTGTTTATTGATGCTAATTCTAGAATTATTGACACGATTAGCATATCTTGTAATATGGGGATGCTTCTAGAATTGTTTAAAAGATAACTTGAAAAGAATTTTGAGGATGAAATTTCCATAAGGTGGGAAGAATGTAACATCCCTAATTTTTAAATTTTAATTTGAGTAAACTTTGGAAAATGTTAGATTGGGATGAAAAGAAAAGATTGAATTTCCTATTTTTGGAGTTTTATAAGAGGAAAACTCGATAAACATCCAATCAAGTATTCATACCTCCATAATTGGTTTGTAATAAAAAAAATGATTCCAACGACACTAACTTTGCTAAAATCATAGTTAGGATGGAGAAGATATGAAGATTCGAACGAGGGCATTTTTGTAATAAAAAAAAAGAGATTTAGAGAAAGTGAGGTGTTGTTTTGATAATGGCACCCCCCTTCTTTAAGAAAGGTGATAGTTGACAATTGTCACCTAATGCTGATAAGAATGGAAAAAGAGGTAAGGTGAAGAAGAAGGAGAGAGGGAAAAAAAAGAGAGTGAGCAGGGAGAGTCTAGTCACAAAAAATGACGGGTGACACTAGTGAGGAGGAGAAAACAGAGGGAGGACTGCATTCAAGGAAGACAAACATTGTTGAAGGAAATGGTGGCTCGGATTGATCATTCGAGCCGACCATCTTACTTAGCATGGATAAACAATCTAGACCCATCAAATGGTTTTGTTGATTTGTCACATCTTGCCAATAATCGACTGTCAAACTCACCGGAGATGCTAACTTTGTTAGAGAAAATGATGGTGCAGATTGATGATCTGAGCTATTCATCTTCTTTAACAAGATGAGAGGAGTAAAAAGCCCTCAAGAATCATGGAGATCGGGTAAGAAATGAGGGAGAATTAGTCCGAAAAAGGTGACGCTAGCAACAGGCAAGAATCTGACAATTGACATCCATTTTTTGCATCTTTCTGCATCAAACAATATTAGACTGCCACCAAATTTCAGAGGAGTGAAGTTGAGACCCTAATCTACATTCCCTTTTGATGAAGTAGTGATCTGTTAAGAAATGGGCCACCGACAATAACCATGCTAGTCACCTTCTTTGGTGAAGGTCAATCAACATTTGTGACTTGGTTAAATGTAGTGAAAAACACTCTTTAGGTCATTGATCTACATCATGGAATAGTTAGATCGTTGATCAGAGATCATCTGCCCATCCAATTTAAATGCAAGTTGGATCGAGAATCTGTGAGGTGAGATTATAAGATCTGACATTCCATTGTGACCTTTGTGACTCGTGGATCAAGATCCATGCGAGATATATTGGATTTGGGGCATTTGTGAGATGATCTAGTGGATCTTGATCGATGGCTAAGATTGATCCATGATTTAGGTGTGAAATTGGATCAAATTTGATGATCCGTACCATACAAATGAATTATTAGGATTATTTTATTAGAATTATTGATTTATTCTTAGTTCTGGGATAATTAGGTGGATGATCATTATTAAGATTGTTGTGGATAGTAAAGATTGGGCACATTCGAGGTGATCAAATGATGATCCAGCGACACAGCCAGCTAGATATCCTTCAGATGGACTTATATGAGGTAGGATTACCATATTAACCAATTGATTTTATTGATTTAGGTGTAATTAGATAAGATTGTGCATGAATTGCATGTAATAGTGCTCAATTAGTTGATTAAGTGATAAATTACCTAAGATTGACATGATCTAAGCATGATAGCTCTAGAATACATGACAATATAAGTACAAAAGGAACTTGATAGTTTTTAGTGGGCCCAATTTAGTGTGATTTGAATTATCAACCAACTAGGGTAGGCCCAACTTTGAGATCTCATGGCTGTCAACCATTGGATTGTATTGAAACGCGATATATTGATATATGAAAATATAACATTGTTTTATAATTAAGAATCCAACTTAGATGATTTAGATCCTAAGTATGACCCGGATGGGATGTGTATCTAGGTGGTGGGACTGAGGAGGACTGATTCGGTGTGGAGTTCGACCATGACTTAAGAGGTATAAGTGAGTGACTCTTTGTCTGAGGTTGGTGACGACATTTAGTATTCCTTTGATGTTATAAATCATGGTTGTATACCCAATAATTTCATTTACATCGAAAACTCAATGCATGATTCTGTGTATCAACCTCATGACTTTCTTTGAGACTAGTGTTATCGATGTTTATATCATCTTTTTGAATTACATGTTCTATGCATAATTCTCAATACATTAAAATGCTTTATCAACTTGATTCTATTGGGATGTTTATTCATGAATTTTTGACACTTAGTTTCCTATTTTCGCTGATTTATTACTGGTGTTTCTGCCCAGTAAATGCTATGCTAAGAGGGTCATAGGGTTGGCCACCCGGCCTTTGAGTATATGGGATGATAGACACTCGCCCTAACATTTGACAAACCGCATGGGTTATGGTATCATGGGTAATCCACACACGCTTTTGACGACTCTTATGCCTTGGCAGACCGAAGTCTCACATTCTGGTGTTGACAGTGACAGACAGTGGTTGATACCTTAGAGTGGTTGTCACTGTGGCATAGTGATCTATGCACTTATTCTGTGTGCACATGTTGATATAGACATATTTGGATGGTTATATCCTGATGACCCACAGCCTGATGACTCATTGAGGGTTGGTATTAGTACTCATGATCGGATTTACGAGTGTGTGGTACACTCATGGGACCCTCACATTCGGGTGCCTCATATTGATGATATTCATATTCATTAAGATATTCTTCCCATATTTGATGCATTGCATTGATGAGATTTTGACACTCTTAGGACCCATGTGTGAGAGTGCCCTTGATGATGACACACACATTTATTGATATATTCTCCAAGCGTTTGATGTTCTGCACTGATGTAATTTTGGCATATTTGTGAGCCTTAGAAATTCAATCAATTTGACATGTTTTTAGACATGTGATTGGCACAAGTAACATTGATTTGATATTATCATTTGACAAGCTTACAAGGCTATTTTCTCAGCATGTTTGGAACATGTATGTGGCTTAGATTCATTGCTTTATTTTCAACATTATCATGGTCTTTGACACCTTGGATATTGTCATCAATTTAGTTGATTTTGATGCTAATTATGTTGTATTTTATCATCATTTATTCTCATATTTGGGATCATGCTAAAATTGCTTTCATGAGATTGACATTTTATCACATGCCCTGAGATTGGATGTATAATTTTTTAATATTGCGTTAAATATTTATTATTATTATTATTACTGTCGTCACCTACACAAGCATAACTTGCTGAGGCATTGTGATGTTTTTTCAATGCCTTAGATATAGAGAGAGGCAGCAGGTATGATATGTTGGCAGAGCAGTCAAAGGGTGTTGGGTGGCCTTCAACTGTGCATATGGGAGAATTCAATGATGGACATGGTTTGGTCAAAACCCTATTTTGGATATTATTATGGACTATATATTTGTATAATTTACATTGTTATTTGGATGTATGGATGCATTCATGTTAGATGTGATGGTTGTGCATGGACAGACCCAGGGTAATGTTGTTACATCTTTGATTTTTAATTTACCATCAAGGTATATGGTTTTATCAAAATTCAAAATTGATCAGGATGGATGGGTATGGAGACAGAGTCTCCTATGTGGTGTGTTTATATTTATTGTATTTATCAGGTATGGTTATATCATACGCATTATATGCAATGATCCAAAATATAGAGGAGACTATTGAATTTTCAGTAGAAAAGGGAACCTTATTTCACCGTTAAATATGTAATTTTGTGGGTCGTATGACTTTGGGTTTTAAAATCAATGCTTTTATTCGAGTTTTCAATTTCCATCGACATTAAAATCAAAGTTTTAAAATAGGAATCCCGACTTAAAAAAAAAAGTATTATATTGTTTTGTAAAACCCAAGGTGTCACAAACGATGATGTGGCAACAATGTATCAGATTGTTTGTTCACAGCCCCATTTTTCTCATAAGTGTGGGAACAGGTATGATGATAAACAATCCCACACTTAGAGAGATGTCATTTAAGAGAGAGAAAATGACATCCATTGCGAGTTTGAAGGTATTTTAATAGGTATCGAAATTGCATCTCAACTTCTACGTGAAATATTATGAAAATATCCTGAATATCACATTTTCTACCAAATGGAAAAACCCATATAAATTTGGTATAACCATCAAGGAATAGTAGAAAGTGATGTGCATTGATTGAATTCAGTGGGGCCGATCCCCATACATCAAAAAAGGCAGGTTCAGACAGATGATTCTAATGGATGGACTGGCATTAAACGTTAATCTCGACATTTTCCTTTTAATACATGACTGACGTGGACCAAGAGGGAATAGATTTGGACCATATGACATCTGATTTCTAGTAAGAACACAAGAAAGAGACTTGAAATGTAAGTAGCTGAGTTGAGCATGCCACAATCAAGTGGATTTATTTCATCCATATGCACCATGGGAGTCACGGCCTCGTTGGATGACTGAATGAAGTCTAATCTGTGGGTCCATTGTCAGATTTCCCTTTCAGAAGTGCTGCCATCGTGACTTTTTCCTTAAAATAACATCTGTTGGGTGGGCCCTCATGGGGTCCATACCTATGTGAATGCGGAACAACCTAGGCTATTACCAGTGAGAGATATGTAGAGTCAGAGTCGTATAAACGGAACGCCTCCTCCTCATCTGTAATTTTCGTATAGTTAATACTTTAATCTCTTCTCCTGTGATTGTAGGCATGATAGTCGAACCATGTATATTTGCTGCCCAGTTTCTATGCCAGTGAGTTTTGATTTCCGATTTGTTAGATCCGATCCTAACAAGTGGTATGAGAGCCAGATTGGTGCTCTTAGATACGTAGAACGAAGCAGTTATGAAGAAAACTGCCATTACAATCAGATCCGTCGCTCTGTTGCACAGATCAATCAAATCTAAAATAGTGAAGTCTTGTGATGGAGTGAGACGGGCTGCGGAATTAGGAAAGACATGAACTCCCCACACCAATGAGCTGCATAGGTTCACAGAAGGAGATTCAGAGCGGATGTCCAGAACAGGACGAGATATCTCAGCAGTGAAATTCAGATCTAATGAGTGCATCGACCTACAACTAGATAGAACAGTGATCACGAGATAGATCACTGAAGCAAGAAAACCAGAGACGCCCGGAGGCATGCATAGGGATTTTTGAAAAAGTCGCTGTTCACACGATCGATGAGTCCGACGTCAATTTTTAAGATTAGTCAGATGCTTCCAAAGTTGAGATCCATCAATTTTTAGGAAGCTAGCAGATGATAGCAAGAAAGGTGGGAATCCAATAAAAAACCCTTCAGAGACACATATTTGTTGTCGCGTCGCCCGAGAAGATAGATCGGGGTAGGGAGACTGACGTCTTCAGAGATGAAATCTCATAGGTAGCATCCGGAAATTTGAACTTGGCGAATCCCACCGGTGGAGAGTGAGGAAGGGGAAGCAACAACGATGTCTCACGATGAAGTTGAGATAGGGAGCTTCAGAGATCTGAAACTTGGGTGATCGTTACAGGGTTTCCTCTACCCTGTGGAGGAAGGATCAGATCCAGATTGAAAACCTTACACCGGCGAATAATGGCCCTTGCCGCGTCCAACAAGAAGCCGAGAGAGAGGAGGATCCGACAGTGAAAGAACGACAGAAAGGAGTTTTGCAGCATTGCTAAGAAAAACAAGCATATGAAGGCGAAGAAGTTGACATCGCTTTTTTTTTCTGCTGCACCTTCTGTGCCAGCGTGAAGTGTGGTAAAAGATCAATAACTGGCAACCTGATTATCCAAGATCTCACGGCGGTCGGTGCAGCATGCCGTGGGGAGGCAAAAGACAGATTTGCTTCACAGAGAATGACCACATGGCCATCACCGACGATTATATGTTTGCCGCACTTGACGAAGTATTTGTAGATATGGGTGTTGTCAAATCGTTGGACGAACTGACCAGACGGTTGGGATAGAAGCGGTGATGGATTGGATGATGGCGAGAAGGAGCTGCGCAAGGAGACAGCTGTGTGTGTGTGAGAGAGAGAGAGAGAGAGAGAGAGAGAGAGAGAAAAGAAGGGCAGCGAAGAAAGAGAGAGTGAGAATTTTTTTTACACCACCACAAAATGGCACTCCTGTGAATAGTTTGTTGTAATCCCAGAAAATGATATGTGCACCCAGGAACATTTTTTTATAACCCATGAAATTTGATAAGAACACCCTATAAATATTGCGAGTGGATGACTCAGTAGCTACTAAGAGTAGAGCTGGTGATTACTATGTGGACTTGAGAACAGTTGCAAGTGGTCTCGGGACAAATACTTGTGAGCAATTGATAAGGGTGACTGACAAGAGGGGGTGTAAGAGGCATTAGCAGTCATATAGGTGCTCATGGTATGCTTGGTGATCAATAGTACTTTGACTCAACAAAGGGTGTTGAGTAGGGGGAGCATCAATCCCTACACGAGAAGCCATAGATATGCTCAGATGGTTCATAAAACCTTTGGAAGCACATACTTCCATTGAAAGGGGAGCTGGATAAAAGCCACGCTTGTATATTTGGGGAGCTGAACCAATATTGAAAAGATTTAATGCATTCTCCTCCTGTGGGTATTGAGGGGGAGATTATTGGGTAAGCTTGCATAAGGTCCATACCCACATGAGTGCAGAACAATTTAGGTTATTTAACCTCCTGTAAAAGGTGACTAAAACATGTAAAGAGAGTGAGTGAGTAGGATGTAGAGACAGAGTTGTATACAATGAGGATAGCCTACTCATCCATAATCTTCATATAGTGAATACTTTAATGTCTTCTCTTGGGGATGTAGACATGATAGCCGAACCATATATATATATGCTGCCCAATCTATGTGTGTGTGAGTTTTGATTTCTGTTTAGTTAGATCCGATCTAATCAATCCTAACAGCCTCAAATTCTAAAATAAATGCAAACCTTGTCCATCACCAACTCTCGATTAGTTCCTCAATTGTCACTCTGAAGCATTGGATTATACAAATCATTTGTGATATGACGAGTGGCTCCAATGTCTGGAAACCATTGCTCAGTTAAGTCCGCAGCAGAGGCAATTTGCGCCCTTGACCCGGGATGATTGTGAGTAGCATGTGACGGTAATAGCAATGGCAGCGTGATGATTGGTGCGATGGAAAATGCTGCACCGTCGATTATTGTAAGCCGTTGAGAGCTGACCATTGTGCTTGACAAGAGGAATTACGACCAAGCTCTTGATAGGAATTAGAATGAGACGTGTTATTATAGTTGATGGAGAGGGTTTGAATGACTTGGAGCCTTTGCATCTCCCTCTTGAGCCCTTGTCTGCCATTTTAGCAGATGGGATAGATTCCGGATCGTGAATATTTGCAACCAACAAGGCAAGAGAGAACTTCCTCAGAACATGAGGTATAGTTGAGAAGTAATTGATCCCTTTGCATCCATGTAGTACACTCCGCATTAAGGATATCTTAAGACTGTTCGTCTTTGATCATGAGAGGAGGAGCAACATCAGTACCAAGCACGAGTCCTTGGACTCCTCGAGTAAGAAGAATAGAATTGAATTGGGTCTCCCACAGTGTGTAATTGTTGGGCGTTAATTTAATAGATAGGTTGCGAGTGCTGTTGTTGAGACTAAGTTGGGGCACAATGTTGATTGTGCATGTGGATGTATGTCAAGATGGAGTGACGAAACCAGATATCATGTTGGACGCCATGATGATAGAATGAAGCGGATGGTGAGGATGGGAGAGATGAATGGTTGGAAATGGAAAACGAATAAACAATAGGAAACCTGGAGGGAGGATCTTCACATTGCTCTTGAGACCATATTAGAGCCGGAATGATCTCTCTCTATCATTGAGAGTCATACAGACACTTATATTAGAGTGACCGTATAGAATGAGAACCCTAGTGAGGTTAGAATAATAATTCCAGTACATGAGATACATGAAGTACGAAATGATTCAAAATATCTCTAATAGGTCATTTGAGAAGTAACACCATTTTGCAAGTCAATATCCATACCGAGGACTGAATGGAGCTATTAATGGACAGAATCCAGTCGTATGCATGAACGACCCACATTTATTGCATGCTCTGGGAAGGCTCTCATAAGTAATTTGCTATTAGATCTTGCGATCCTCGTGAATTAAATAAAGTCCGTCGACAACCGTAAAATCCTCCGGCACTTTAATGCAAATACGAGTGAACTTACCTCAAGCTATGCCTTGAAAGATGAGAGGAGAAATTTTTGTCCAAACTTCCTATTTGAGTGGCATCCCCAATTGGATAGAAATTTTGAATAAACATTCTTCAATAAAGAACTCAGATGGAAGGTATGGCAACTTGATCCAAATAAGGTGAGGATTAAACACAAATCTAGGAGACCATGCCTTGAGGATGAGCAATGAACCAGCTATTCTCCAAGGGATGTGAAACCTAACAAACAGATAATCTTTCTCAGAAAAGAATTGGATAACAAAAACGAGATACATATCAATAATTCTTATGCGTTGCAGCATTTTCTATGTTGTTTCAATTTTTTAAGTTAAAGGGATTATTAGTCCTTCATCACTGTTTTCATAAGATGTATATAGTGGTTTCCCTGTATAAGAGACATGAACTAACAATTTCACATTGCTTATGGAAGAGGGACTAGAGGAGAAAAATTCTATATAAATGGGTAACTTCCTAGTTCATTCCTTACACTAAATACTCTTTTCCCCAAAACTTTCTAGTTTTTGGCTTAGTAGAGTCTATCAAATTGAGATATCACTATTTTCCCTCCTCAAGAGTTTGCATCTTTGTGCATTACTCTATTCTCTTCTGGTTATTATGCTTTAGAGGCTTATTTGGTGTGACATTTTACAACCCAAGTTTGATGTCTCTTTAGCTCTTTCTTGGGTGTTAGGCTTTAAAGTTTTATTGGTTGTACATTTTGCAGCCTAAGTTGATGCCTCTTTGGATTATTTGAAGGTTATTGGATACTTATTAGATATACATTTATAGGCCACATCCATAATCTCTCATATTTATTAGGCTTTAAAGGTTTATTGGATGCACATTTTGAAGCCCATGTTTGATGCCTCTTTATTTTATTTGAAAGATCTAGGATAATTACTAGATGCATATTTTGCAACCCATTTCCATAATCTCTTCTAAGTGTTGGCCTATATTACATATCTATTGGGCTTCACAATACATTTTAACAAGATCTTAAAGGCATTCAAATTCAAGGGACTAAGGTGTGGACCAATTCTGTTGAGGCATAAATTTACTCTAGCTTTGTTGAATCTTGAGATAAAGCCACCATATCCTTTGCACATTTTGAGAGGCTTCAACTGTAATGACTCCAATTTTGTAATATTGAAATTCCAAGTTTAGCAATGAAAAGTTCAGTTTTAAAGATAAGGGCATTTTGGTCATTTCACTAGTCGCCTTGACTAAACCTAGGAATTTGGTCCTAAAAGTGGTTCCATTAGATGTGTCTCAGAAAAAGAAATCCAACGATACTAAAATCACCCAAAACGGAGTTAAAATGAGCAAGATATGGCCCTTCGAAGTTCAGAGGCAAAACTGTAAATTTCACAAAAATGACTTAACCTGAAAAACACAGGTGCCTGTTTTGATACGGGCACGCCGTCGTCTTCAACCTCCTAGAGGCTTTTAGAACGGCGGTGTTTCAAGGAGAAACCACCACCACTCTGGAGGTTTCCCCACCGCCATTCAAAGGCGGTTAGAACCCCTCCAGAACCCTCTTTAAAAGCCCTATAAATAGAGCTCTTGGGTGCCTCTAATGGCAGCCCAATACCTTGGAGAAAACCAGTCGGGGAGCAGTGACCAAGAGGGGAAAACGTGGAGAGAAAGCTAGCCACGAAGCAGGTACGCTCAAAAACTCCCCAAACCCACCTCACCCATAGTCCTAGGCTCAGTTTCCCTAGGTTTTTGCATGAAAAACCATGGAGAATAGACCTCTGGGAGAGCCACCAAGGACCCTGGGACGTCCCCAGGGCCGCACTGGTTCGACAGGGTCTAACCAGGGTGTCCTGAGGATGCCCTGGTCCCCCAATCGACGCAGACGTTCTAGATGGAACGTGACGGGTCGAACGCGTCGGAAGAAAACCGACGGGCGTGTTCGAGGATGCGCCCGCTAAAGGGACAAATGGGCGGAGAAGTCGCGCGCGTCTGCAGACGCGCCTGCTGAGGCACACGCCGCAGATGCGTAATGCGCTAGCGCACGTCGAATTTTTTGTTACTTAAGGAAGCAGGGCGCACGTTGCAGACGCGCAGCGCCCTAGCATTCCGGTTTTTTTGTCCTTAAGACTCTATGTACATACAATACTAAAATGCTTATAACTTGAGATCTAGAGCTCTGATTGAGGCACCGCAAAAGGCGTTGTGTCTGTATTGACGACGCGGACGCATCCAAACCATAAAATCCATGATCAAGGCCCAATCAAAGGAGGGAATGACCCTTAGAATAGGATGGTGGCGCGTGGCTACTAGAACTTTGGAAAATTGACGATACCGAGGCCCAATTAGGACCTTAGGACACCCATAGGCATAGGGATGGACCCCTAATGCCTAAGTAATAAGACCCAACTGCTCTAAACCCATAAAAGATAGGCTAAACTAACCTTGAGTTTCCAACCATGTTCAGGAGCGTACAAGGACAAGAGGGTTAACGCGACCTAGCCAGGTAGGTGCTCTATCACTATTAGATTCTTTTAAAAGAACTATTGTTATTTTGAGAACATATGTTTTAAATATATGACTTGATTTGCATGAATTAATTTAGCATGCATGATAAATGCTTTGTTCATAGCCATGTTTTGAAAAGATTGCATATACATTATGCACATATATGTGTTGCAAACAAGTGCATGCATTGCATGATTTAAGTACTTGCAAAGATTGCATGTCCTTGAGGGTTGCCAAAAGACGCTGGAGTGTCGAGGGCCAGGTAGTTGTGAGGGACCCAAAGAGGACAAGTTTTAACAAGAGGTTTTGACTTCTTTAATCTTATGTGATTTGGGCAAGTAAGCTCGTGGGTGCTATGCCGAGGGGTCTGGGTTGGCCACCCGGCCTCTACCACTAATAGGTGGATGGGTACCATGCCCAAAAAGAGGCAAGTCCCTACGTCGACTACATGTGGTACAGGGGGCTACCACTGGTGTCACGGCACTGGATTGACGTGTCATAGGCCTCGTGGAGGCTATGACCGAGTGTCCTCAGGTACCCGGGGACCACACGGCGAGGAGGTTGTGGGCATAGTGGACCCTATGGTTTGATGAGTTATGTGCATTTCATATAGCATGATATGAGGTTGGTCGACCATACCATACTAGAGATCCATGAGTTGGACTCCATGAAGCATCTATTGCACATCATGATGTCATCATATATATATATATATATATGATACTTTCAATTTTGGATTATGTGATCTTTTAAGTCATGAGTATTTCAGTTGATTATGGATTCTTATACTGATATTGAACTCGAGTATTCAAACATACGCATATTTTGAATGAGCATATGATTTTAAAACATCTCATGCATTTATAAAACTAGTAGTGATAAGCTCCTACTTAGTATATTATACACTCACCCAATCCTCAACATTTTCAGATACAAAGTAAATACTTAAGGTGAAGGGACGTTTGTACTAGGAGACACAGGCTAAGTACAAGTAAGTAAACCCCTATCTTATCTTTCAATGTTACTTGATTGTAGTTACTCTCTAATAAATTTGGAAATTTGTGATTAACACTTTCTTGGGAATAATATTGATTTAAACTTTGCCATGGCTAAATTATTGGAGAATGTGTTTAAACACTCGGGGTTTTTTTATGAAAGGTTGTTTTCCAAATGAGAAAAATTTTCATGCATCTCATATTTATAAAACAAGAGATCTCGCCTTTTTATCAAAATTGCATCATATAAAAACCCGGGTCGTGACATCAACTATCTTCAAGAAGCTGTTATGAGTGTACTTCTATGATATGGTTTATTGAATTTAGTTTGTGTAGGATTTCTAACAATTTGAAGATAAGTTTTATCCATGGATTTTTTGAACCTAGAAAGTGGTGAAAGCATGAATCTTTAGACATGGAAATTTCTAATGATACAATTAGAATATTACATTGAAATTCTACTACCATGGTTGACACATCCTTAAATAGCAGATTCAGAGACTTGATATAAGATGTAAGAAAGGAAATCAATTAAAATTTTAGATTACTCTTGATTTGCTTCTAAGTACTATAAATACTAAGTTGGATTAAGCTTTACAATTATTGATTCAAATCATTTCAAAGAAGGAAGCTTTAAAGGAAGGGATTTGTATAAAGATTCAAAAAGCAAGTATCTTGTCTCAAAAGGAAATTTCATAGTGTAATTATTTGATTTTCAAAATTTTAAGTCAAACTAAAACTTGTAAGGATGCAATATATGGAATGTTCTTAGGGATTGAAAACTTGACATTTAGTTGGACTCAATTTTGATAAAGTTTATGAGATTCTGAATAAACAATGCTAGAATGTTAGATAGAAGAAAGTAAATAAAATGTGACCTTTGAATGGTCACAAGATTACTTCTTCATCATGAATAGAAGATTTAGTCCCCCAAAAAGATCTTTCAAATTTGAAACTTTTTGAGGAAAGAACATTGCTCTGAAAAAGATAGAAGGTTTGAATGAAATGTTTGATGGAATAAAACAAAGAAACCAAAGGAATTTACTACTTGATTTGTGAATATACTTTATGATAAGAAAGATTTAAATCCTATGTCTACCATTACTATTTGATAGTGATAATAATATTGCCTCAACAAGGCATACACTGAACACTACAATGGAAATCTAGCCAATTACGTATAAAACATGACAATGTGATATTGTTTATTTTACTCATTGTCATTACGATATAATACTTGATAGCAGGCAAGAACTACTCCAAATATGCAGAACAATGGAGAGTAGAGAATCCACAAGGCAATGACCTTATAACAATGAGTACCCAAGCTAATCAAAGAGATTCTAATATCGAGAGTAGCTTTTAATTTTCAAATGAAGAAGTAGGGACACAAATGCATAGCTAGATAATAGAGGCTAGATGAAAATTTGATTACTTTTACTTTGGAGATCAATTAGCAAAAGGTAAAAAGATAGCTCACTTAGAGAAACAAAACTTTTTCACTTGAATGATCAGAGGGTCATACATAGATTACTATGGGATACTGAGAAACAATTGCATCTTTGTTGGCTATTGCTTGACTAGCAAAGTCTCCAAATGTTCAAGTTTGACATTTTATGAGAACAACTAACATTAGTCTTATAGAGTTCATTTCCTTCCAATATTGGTCAAAATTAGGCAAATGTATTTTCTTCATCTAGTATAAGGACCACTCTAGAATTTGATAAAAATAAAGTTGAAGAAATTCTTTCATCTAGTAAGAGATCAAACTCTTTACATATAATGTTACTGTGATGTGATAAAAGATGACCCTACCACATTTGCAAAAGTGATGATTCGACAGATGATGACATTGAAGGAACACATTAATAAATTGTTTGAGTTTAATTTGAATATTTACTCACTTATAAACTACTTGAGTAGTGATGAATATGTGATATCTATGATTTTAAACAGAAAATTCACTTTTGATCAATACATCTTGAAGTTTGTGAATAGAATGGCATATCAACCTGATATGAGTTCAGTTGGTTTCATCTATATGAAGACATGTACAAAATTGGTAGACATCAATGAATCACAACTAGCGTCTTCAACTGTGCTATTACAAACTCTGTTTCCATGATTTCAAACAACAATATATGGCAAGGAATATGTTAATGAAGTATAAATTATTTCTTAACACTTAAGTTTGACTCAAGACTTTGACACTTATCAACAACTAGTTGGGATATTGGTATTTTATAGATGAATGATCAAGGCATTTATATTTGATTCAAGATACATTTGAAATACTTCAGATGTGTATTGTTCCATTAATTTTGTGGGGGTACCTTGCATTTGTGACATTTTAGGTAAAAGACTCAACTTTGATATTTAGATAATTGATTGTGCTTTCATTGGTTATGAATGCAAGTCCCACAAGACTCTAAATTTGGTAGCTTCTCATCCAAATAAGGTTTTGAATATTGAAAGAATATATATAGATAAAGCAATTTCCAAATGGTTTGTTGAGGTACAAGTGACAACTACTAAGGTACTACTAACGATTTGGTTACTTGATATTGGAGCTCAAATAAACAAACACTAATATTAACAAACAACTATTGTTTATTTAGTCAACATTACTAAACAAATTGTGGATATTAGGTGGCATTTACAGACACAGGTTTTGGAGACATCCATGACAAAGCGATATTTCCTATTGGCAAATTATGTTAGTGTAAGAATTGAAGATACTCTAAGGTAGTAGCTTGAAAAGCTAGAAGATGCAATTGTATGTAGTACAATAAACCAAATGGTAGAGATTCTTACGTGTACAACATACAAGATGGGTTGTGACACTAAGGAATTAATCTTAATCCTTGGGAAGGATTTAATGTAGAACATATTGATCTATGGATTTGGGTACAACTAAAGTGAACATGGGAATCAATATATTAAAGAAAATAATATCTAGTTCTTGCATAGTCTATCTACTTTGAAAAGATTCTCAGATGATTTAGTTGACTTATGATAAGCCCCTTGATTGTTCAAAGGAATGCTATTAAAGCATAATTGAGAGCCCATGTATTCAATTAAAGTACTATGAGTATATGATGGCCTAATGCAAAATATGATTTTGAAATTGCATATTGAAGTTAAGAAATAAATTCAAGTGGAGAATGCTAGAGAATTTGTGAAGAACTTGTAGGTGTCTTCAATGACTCTATGCTGTGGGTCTTATAACTTGGTATGAAATAAGTCAATGATAATATGGATTACCACTCAAGAGGTGACTCAAGAAAACTATGAAGCCTTATGACACAAGAATATATAAAAATTCCAACATTGATGATGAATTAAAGACGATCTAGCATTGGACAACAAAGATCATTGTCAAACTCTCTTGGATCATGAGATAATGAGCATAATTGGGCATGGATGGAAGGATGTCATCAACGTAGCATGTATCAACAGTTTTGATCACTCAAAGGAGTCATTTTTTGAGCATGAATAAATGAATCCTAAAATCTCCATCAATTGAACATATAGGATCAAATCTTGAGGATTGCGTGGGCCATGTATGTGCTAAATGTTTCAAATTGGTTCCTTAAGGTCAAGCATTAACTAGTTAAAGTCTCTAAGTTTGAGGAGTCAAAAGTTTCCCTTGCAAGACTTACTTGGTCGAGTCAAGGTGTTGATTAGTCAAAGATTCTAACTACCTTGGCTTAGAAAAGTTCTTGGTACGGAAGTCTATGAGTTTAGGAACTTGCTAATTTGTAATGTATGAGTTTAGAAGTTGCTTGGTTGTATTTGGTAACTACCCAATGTTTAGTAAGTGATAATTTAGAAACATCCATGTTTAGGAAAGTCTAGTGGGTAAGTGTTACATATATAGAAAGTCTTCTTAGACTATGCAACTCTTGCAATTCGATAGTGTCTTTGAAGCTTTGTAATTGCTTATTTAGGGGGGCTGTTTCCATCTATAAATACCCTAGATATGAATCAAAGAGTAGAGGATATTTTGCATTAATCAAAGTGGCATATTTTCAAGTTGGAGGAAACACTATTGGACATGTGTTTTAATGGAGCTAAGGTATTTTGCATCTTAGTTTTAGCACTTTTATACCCCTAAGGTGGTGAGTGGTCAATTTTACTTGGAGGAATTTAAGTGTGGTAAGACACCTTAACTTTGTATCCTTAAGGTGGTGAGTGGTTTGTATCCATGAGATGGAGAGTTAGATTCCAACCTAAAGTTTTGTAGCTCTTCATGGCATGTTTGTATCCAAGAGTAGTGAGCTAATTATTACTTGAGTCCTACTATGATGAATATTTTGTATTCATAGATGAACCAATCTCAATTAAATTTTGTGGTGGTGAACATTCTACATCCATAGAAAACTTGGACATTCTATTTATATAAATTGAATTCTTTTTCTACAAATTAAGTTATCTATATTTTGTACTCGATTATCTAGTGTTAGTTTGGTATTAGAGCTACAGGTTACAATATTTTATAGTGTCAAATGCCTAGCTAATCAGATAAGGACTCTAAAGATTTGGAAATAGATGACTTTGAGGAGGGAAATAGAAAGGCTGGAAGAACATCTTGAGGAACTTAGCAACCAAGGAGATAGAGCTAAAAAATCTAACATTAAATCTTCTAATAACACCTTAGATGATTCCATTTCTTTTTCTGCCAAAAGCCTAGCCTCAATTTGAAGATTTTCACTAAGCAATGGTCTAAGAAGAAGGCATGATTTCCATCTATCTAGAGTGAAGGTTAATGTCCTAGAATTTGAAGAAAATATGCAGCCCAATGAATTCCTCAATTGGCTACACATTGTAGAGCACATTTTTGAATATAAGGATTTCCCAAAAGATGTTAAGCTAAACACATTTCTCTTAAGTTAAGAAAGTATGCTTATTATTGGTGGGACAATCTAAATAAACAAAGAGCACGAGAAGGAAACAATAACACACAAATGTAGGACAAGATGAAGAAAGAACTTAAGAAATGTTTTCCACCTAAGAACTACAAGATGGATATGTTCCTTAAATTCAAAATTTATGAAATGTGAACTTAATCACTAAAGAGTATGCCATGGAGTCCAAACATCTTATGTTGAAGAATGATGGGGTTGAATTGGAAGAGAATACCATAGCATGCTTCTTGGGCAAATTGAAAAAGGAAATTGGGGGCACAATACATTTGCAATTGTACTAGTTGTTTAATGATGTAAGTAAGTTGTCCCTAATAATTGAGAAGCAACAAAAGGGTGTAATGAAATCTTTTGGAAAGAGGAATGCTTTCAATCAAGGGAGTGCTTCTAATTCTAAGTGGATGCCTAACACTATAACTCAACAAAATAGCAAAGAATGATGGTAATAATGTAATATCACTAATTTTATACTCATTTTATTATGACTTAAATGATATTTCATTCCATACTATGAGTGGATAATTCCTAAGAAATGGCATGTGCTAGAAATGTGATGAAACACTACAAACAAGAGGTTTAGGATTAAGTCCATTTTGACTAGATGTTGGGAGCCTAAGAGGCCTATGGGAGTTGGATGTCTCCTAGTTTAGACTAGGAAGCTCAACTAATTACAAGTTGAAGACCCTAAATGGATGGCCTAAGTTAATACAACCTTACGTGTGGCCTATCCTATCACTTACGAGAGTTTAGGACTATTCAAGGTGGGATGTCCTAGATCTCTAAGTGTGGGAACCAATGAATGAGATTTAAAGTGATTGCCATATGAGATGAATCACAAGGATTCCGCATAGAGGTGTCACATGGATAGCCATGCAAAATGAGATGTCCCAAACCAAGAAAGGTGGTAGGACCATGTGACCTAGTGAATCCAATCAAGCATGATTATGTGACAACCTCGGATGGCTAGGATTTGATCTAAACAATGGGTGATAATTATATAGCAAAACACATCATGATCTAGCCATGAATGAATGACTAAGATAGGTGGTGAAATACATCTCACTTTAACCTTAGATGAATGGTTAGGATGAGTGCAAAGGGATGTATAATCTAGCTAAGATTAAGTACTAGGTGCATACTAAAAGACATCATATTACATGAGGATTACAAGGATGAGATTAGCACTATGGATGATACCCATAGCAACTAATTGTAGAATTTGTGTGATGCATGGAATTAATGTAATCTTGGACTTTCTTAAAGTTTTTACGCAAGACATCAAACATAGCTGCTAAAAACATCATGTAGCTTCTCTTAGAGTGGGAAGGTAGGTAATAATTAGCATAGTGGAATATCATACATTTAGAAAACTAGGGAAGTATGTAAAGAGAAGTCATCTAGCTAGGAGCTGTTAGAGATGTTTGATTGGTAGAAGACTTTGGAAAGCATTGCAAAGTATGGGATGTCTACTATAGATTATTATAAGGAGAATAAAGGTAGTAAGTTAGTTGCCTAAAATAATAGAAATACACTGATATACACATAAATATCACAAATAATATACCTAGTATTAGCATTTTTAACCCTAAAATTGCTAGATTTACAACTAATTAGGATTTATTTTACATTTTGTAGGATTAGGGTAGAAGTGAGAAAAATGCTATATTTGACAACCTAAAATCCTAAAAGAAAGCTTTTCCACAGTTCGAGCATTGTCATGGACCCACATGCCAAGAGTTAGGAGGTTCAAAATATAATGGGGGCACCTTATCAAATTCAGAGTTATAAAAAACCCCACACATATGACCAACCTTATCCGCACAAAAGAAGCTATCAATATCAAAAGATAAGCTAGCAATCATCTCATGCATGCATGCAATCCATGCCTTGGGGAGCTTTTAAGTGAAGCTAAGTTATTGTGCACAGAGCCACACATATGGAGTCGGTGTGCATGTACAACTATTAAGAGATTGGGCCCCCACATGAAGACTACACACACTCTCTCTTATTCTCTCACTCAATTGAAGATTGGAACCCACTAAAGGGTGTCCTCAATTTCCCCCTATATGAGGATGTGTCCCACTCTAAATCAAGTTATCATATGAGAAAATAAAGGAGAATAAAAGAGTGAAAAAATATGGAGTGGTGAAAGGAATTAATGAGAAATCTATGCCTTACCTTCATCCAAACTCTTAAAGAAATAATGAACAAGATCTACCCTCAATTAGGGCCATCCTAGGAAGCATCCAATGAGAAGTAACTTGGGAATGCTAGGGTGGACCAATGTGAATGAAGCATGCAAGCAAGCCAGAGCTGAATGTGATTGGAGGAGATAATTTTGGTGGGCTGCCCACCATTTTCAAAGGAGTTTACACATCAATTTTAAGGGGGAGAAAAATGTGTTTTCTAAGAGAGAATAAAGGTGGGCTGAGATGCAAAGTTGAAGGCTATTGGAGGAGATAAAAATGGTGGACTGAGGAGAGATTGTAGGGAGTCAAAAATGTGTTTTCAAGGAGAGGATGAAAGAAAGAGAAAAAACATGTTTTTTGGGAAAGAAAGATAGAAACAATCCTAACCATCTGCTCTAGGGTTGTGCATCATCCTAAGTTTGGAATAAGAGATGATAAATTAGAAAAGGAGTGGGATTTAATTAGCAGGAGAAGAAGCAAATTTTCAAAATTTTATGCTTGATTTTGAATGGGAATAGGAGTGATTTTTTGAGGGAGAAAGATGGAATTGAAAATAAAGGGAGATAAGGGTGATGTGTAAGAGGTTTCTTGGGAGAGTGATTGGATAAGGGAAAAGATAGGAAATAGAAAAGATTTGTTGTAATTTGAAGAGAGGAGATTTAGGGATAAAAAAAAAAATGGAATGGATATCCAAGGCATTCCTTTCCCTCCTAGTGCTTGGATATTGATCTCTAAGGGAGGAACCTTGGGATGTTGAGAGGAGAATAAAGGAGAAGGAGAGTGTGCATGCATCCACAAGAGGTAAGTCCATTGTCTTCATCCATTTCTTCGTGCTAGTCCATGCCTCCTTTTCATTTTTGTTCAATGCATTCTCCCATCCATTTCTTTCTTATACATCTTATCATTACACGTACCCTTCTATCCCATCTTTGCCTAATTTATTTCACATGTACCATCTATTTCATTTTCAATTCTCTATATTACATGCATCATACTATTTCTTCCATTCTCTCCTCTCTTTTTTTCCCACACATCTTACATCCTTTCTCTCTTTTACATCCAATGCATCAGCCTTCCATCCATTGTATTTAATGCCCATACAATTCTCTAATATTTTCATGCAACACTCTCTTCATATATTTCTATTACATGCAATCACCGCCACACTTTCATTTCACATATCTCATCCCTTTATTCTTTCCATGCATTTTTTTTTATCCAACCATCCATTCACCCATCCATGCATCTATCTTACTCTCTCTCCCTCTCTCTCTCAATTCCATGCAACAACCTCTCCTAGCATCCCTCTTGGAGTTCCACACATCAATACTCTCTACCTCTCTAAATCATATGCACACTCCTAAAGTTACAGGCATGGTTTATGTTGAGGGGTGAGTGAATTTTTCTCTCTTGGGTCACGGTTATTAGGTGTTGTCCACTATGCTTGCTGAGTGACAAAATAATTATAAGACATTGATTGGTGGTTGATTGAAGGTGGTAGCATAGGTTGGAGTGAGATCAAAGGCAACTTCATTGAGTGACACAATAGAAGATCTCATTGATATCTCTCATTTCCACAGGGCTTTTTAGTTCACTTTTAATTTTGTTTCATTCATGTACTATATCCTTGTATATCTTTGAATTGTAGTAATGAAATTGATCTTTTCTTTCCATTAGTTATCTTTTATTTTATTAATTGTTCTTGCTTTTGATAAGAAGAGGAGCCTTGGCACAAGAGTAAAGTTGTCGGCGTGTGACCTTGAGGTCTCAGGTTCAAGGTATAGCTTATTGCAAAAATGTAGGGTGAGGCTACGTACTATTGACCCTTGTGGTCCGCCCCTTCCTTAGGCCCTGCATACATGGGAACTTCATGCACTGGGCTGCCCTTTTTGTTCTTGCTTTTGACATTTGTTTTTCTAGTTGTCCATTAGTTGTAGTCATTGTTATTTATTAATTAGTATTAGTATAGTTTAGATTAATAGTTAGTTTTGTGTTTAGAATAAATAAGTAAGATTGTTGTTTATAGTTTTAATAATTAGTATGTCTATTAGGTTAGGATGAAGCCACTTTAGATTGTTAGTTTAAAAAGTACTTTACTATCATTTTTAAGGTTAGCAATCTAATTTATATGTTTATGATCTTTTTGTAGAAAATATTAATTATTTTCTTATAAATTAAACATTAGACATGTTAGATTAGTTAAATTAGCACATAAAAATCTTAGATAATCTATGCCCTAAAAAGATAGGTTATGCTTTGAGAAAATTATGGTAAATTATGCAAAAACTTAGGATTGAGAAAATCTACTAATTAGGGCTTTGAATGATAGTATTTTTGATGTTTTAAATCCATTGAGATTTTATTAGCATGAGTATTGTAAAAATATAAATTTCTTAATTCTAAGTATTTAATTTTTAGAATTAATTGGTTAATTGATCCCATTTATTGGCTAGGTTAAATTAATTTGAGATATATTTTAGTTAAAACTTTGTAACTTTGAAAATTGAGTCCTTGTGAGATTGATACTTGTGTGATCTACACTTGAATAGATCCATGTGCTTACAAATAATATTAAAACACATCAAATATTTGGAGTTGTTGTTGGGTACTCGCAAAGCAATTTTAGTTTGAATCTAGGTAAAATTATTTTACCACTAGTTATAGTTTAGGATTGCTTACATTTTAGATGCAATTTTTGCTTTTTTTACATAATTCTTGTGAACTCTTGATACTCACGATTATATTTTTACTATTGTAGAAATTTAACTAAGGATTTATAGGAGAATTAAATTAGGATAGCTTACATTACTTTTATGTTTAAGTGAATTGTAGAGAGGATGCCATTGCATTTTATTTAAACCCATATTTATTTAAAAAGGGTTGAAATAATATAGGTAAAGAGTGAACCATCGTATCTTGGAAGAGGAGATTTTTTGTACATGGTTTCACCCTTGTACGAAAAGATTTTATCCAGGACCCTACTATAAGCCATCTAACTTCTTACATTTCCTAGGTTAGGGTTTGCTTACATTTCCTAGATTAGGGTTTGCATGTCAAAGTAGTTTGCATTGTTGGATGGTAGCTAATATCATGCAATGTGCATTTCATAATTTAATTTTTGCATTTTAATTAGGACTTTGCATTAGTTTCACCTCTTAATAGGGGATGGCCTAAGCTTGACTATAACCAATAGACATAGGTTGTCTAGGTTATAGTGTTCATTTGTCGAGGATTGGACCCTTTGTTAAGTAGCATGTAAGTAATTGCATTAGTTTATTATTTTTTCCAGCATTTTTAGGACATATCTATTTCTTTAAGGTAATATATGATTGATCAACTACCATGGGAATGATAAATTAATTGGTAAAGGCAAAAACCCCTATAGGATTAATGGTGAATTTCATCACTATCTCTTGGTCCACCTAGGTATATCTTCACCTGACACGCACCCAAATATTTAATAAATTAATCTAAAATCAATTAGGAGAGACATATCACTGCCCACTATCTCATAGAATCCTCTTGAAAAGAAGCAAATTACTTTCACTATAGTGGTCCTGAGCTAATCAACTATGTTGGCATTTAAATGACTAGCTATGCCAAAATAGTCAACAACTCAGATTACCTACAGCTAACTAAGGGGCATGTGAAGCAATTGATTACATTAGGATCTAACTGGGAAGCAGTAAGAAAAATTTGAAAGAGAGGAGGAGAGATTTAGATTAGTATAATTTAGTAGCCACTCCCATATAGAAATTCAAGATCTTGGATGTGCATCATTTTTACACATAGGTTGCATCATTTAGTTTAGGTTTCCCCATTCTAATTTAGTGAAAAAAATAGAAGCAATCTTTTGATGTATATAACAAATAGCTTTCATTGTATACAAAATTGAGTCCATTCTACTCCAGTTCAATTTAACTCTCTATCATGTATAGTGTTATGTACACTATCACAGATCATTTCCAATTAAAACCTAGAGTGATCTAACTTCTGCCAACATTCTATGGGCTTGACAAGGGGGACCCGTATTACCATATCAAGGAATTTCTTGGATGATTCAATTCTTCTACAAATATTTTCCTTCTCTTTAAAGGATAAAATGAAGGCATGGTTGAACTCTTTAAAGGTAGGGTCCATCACATCTTGTGAACAATTATCCAAAAAATTACTAAATAAAATTTTCTTTGTCTACAAAACCAATGCCCTCAGAAGGGAAATCATAAATTTCAACAAAAAGAGGGTGTGTATTTTTACAAATGTCAGGAAAGGAAGGACATATTGCTAAAATGCTCACACCATAGTTTTAAGAAGTGGTAATAGCTATAGTATTTCTACGAAGGTCCAATCCCATAGAACTAACATATGATAGATGTGATGCCACTGATGGTGGGGCATGCATGAAAAAGAGTGATGTGAAGGCTTAGAAATTTTTTAGAAGCTTTATTTGAAAATTTCTAGCAATGGGATTACTTTATAATGATAGAAAGAAATTCATTACCTTCGAAAAAGGGCAGTTTATATGAAATAGGGCTACTCTAGATTTATATAGTAAAATATATATGTTTGCCCACAAATTTGATAAGGTATATAGTCTCACACAAAGTTTAGATTCATTTATATTGAGTAATGTGATAAGTGTTTAATTTTGCATAAAAATCACCCAATTAGTTACCCATGTGTTACAAATTATAGGGATAAATTAGGGTTTTTAGACCAAAATTCATAACACATGCATTTTTGACCTAATGAAGCAAAAGTCATTATTTTGTAGGTCTGGAGGCTAATCCTAGATAAGTGCATGATTAATAATATCTTTTTCACTTTTTGTAGGAAGTAAGATGGTGATCTGATGGCCTATATCGATGGGGATGAAATTGAAGATTAAGATCAAAAGATCAAGTCAAAGCCTCAAAATCATTACTTCAACATGAAAGCACAGGCCAAGATCATCTTGTGGACTAATAATGAATGCAATTAAAGGAGCTAAAGATGGCCAAAGTGGGTTCATGAAGTAAGCCATGCATTCCCACCACCTTTGCATGGAAGCCACTTAAGCCACCTTAGCCATATAAGCCATGAGAGAAGGTGGCAAGCTAAAGAATTCAAGTCAAATCATACAAGCCACTCAAGCCAAGGGATGGAGCCAAGAAAGGTTCCAAAGTCATCCATGAAGTCTAGCCAATGGAGCCATCAAAGTGAGCATCTAAGCCATCAAGCTAAGCTAAATGGAAGGCTAGGCTTGGATGAAATTCAAAAGAATTATCAATGAGGTTTCAAGGGCTATTATGAAGATAATTAAAGGAAATCTTATTAGGATAAGTTGGCATATGGACCAATAGGATGAGAGCCTGCCAATTTTTATGTTTTTCCCACTTTTTTCCCACCTTTTTGTCACTTTCCACCTCATCGCCAAAGACCACCACGATTTTGACTTTCCATTCAAGAGTCCTACCATTTCGTAACTCTCCCCCTTCCTAAACTCCTATCTTAACCACCCAACCAATCCCAAGTCCTTAGGAAATCACTTAACCAATCAAAAACCTCCACCTCCACCTCTCCTCACTTTCCTATCCTCTTCCTACCCATCTCTTTCCTCCCACTATCCTAACTCATCCCATCCATCCAACTTACTAAATTCAAGGCCCTCAAATATTTTTGAAGGGGGGATATGCCTCATCCTAAAAAAAAGGAGTCTCCCCACTTCAATGCAGGGAAAGAGGCAGCCACCTATCCCTTGTTTCCTCTTTTAAAAACCTAGCTACCCATTTCATCCTAGCCATCCAAGCCCTTTACCCTTCATCCCCACCATATCTTACCTTTAGGACACCCTAGAAAACTTAGGAAACAACCCACAAAATAGGCTAGAAATATAATAATGAGGCATCTCCCTTAGGAGAAAAAGGAACGCCTCCTTCATTTTGGAGGAGGGTGTCCTCTTCCTCTACCTATTTTCTTTGACTTTTGCCTCAAAATTTTTTCTCCTTTGGGTGTTATATTCCTTTCCAAGGTGGGTTGCACTCCTCTAAGCCATTCTATGCCTAGTTGCACTCTTCCTTAGATGTTGGATTGGCTACTTGCCCATTGTTGGTTTGTTTGTCCTTGGTTTCATGCTTAATTGTTAGCTTGATCTCTTATCTTCTTTGTTACTAGCCTTTGGTTTCATAACCTATTGATTTAAGAGCTATAAGTCTTTGATAGTGACCCACCAAAAGAGTATAGCTATTAGATCAAAGTTTTTGATTTTGAATACTTGTTTTTTTGCTTGTTTGTTCCTTGATTTCATGCTCAACTCCCTCTACTTTACATCCTCATTTTGTTCCTTTGTTTCCCTTGTTGAATTGTCTTTAACTTCTAAGTTTTCTTTGATTACTCCTCAAAGAAACAAGTTAATTCTTCCCTGGTAGTGACAGACAAGAGAAGAAGTGACTTGAGTCTTCGATATCCCTCTTTGCATTCCATGCTTTCTTCTTAGAGATAGACATAGTTTTAGGTGTTCCTTTCCTTAAGTTCGTTCATTAGTCCAGTTATTCTTTCTTTTGTTTCTCTCCCACTTTCATATCAGAGGAGATTAGTTTGATGGTTTTGAAAGGTGTTTTAGAATTGATTTGAATTAAGTTTCATGTGTTGAATTGAAAGCAATGTCTTGCATTGTGTATATGTTTTATATGTTCAACTTTTTGGATGTAATTGGTACCGTTTCAATGAAATCACTTTAAATCTTAATCAACTTCTTGCTTACACTTGTTTCCAGTAGTGAATAACTATTGAATTGAATGTTTTAATGCATATAAAGTTATGCCTTTATGTGTTGTTTACTTGGAAATTGGAAACAGCATGGTGCTGGAATATCCAGCAACATAAAAATACCACCTTGGTTATGCTTAATTCTTCACATTATTTACTACTAGTTGAAGTTATTCTTTAGGAAATTGATTAAGATTTAAAGTTGTGCGTTTAGTTCTTATAGTAGATTGCATGATAGTTTACTAGAGGTCCATTGATTTCAGTTTATGTTTACCCTATAAATCATGCGCATAAACCCATGGTCCATGCACATGGTTTAAAGGTATTTTCCCTTAGACAAATTGCTTAGTTTAGATTATATTCTCATGCTAAAATTTTATTTCTTTCCATCTTAGATTAGTTTTGCATCATAGTTCGTGCATATTGTCATGTTTATCCATGCATCTTAATTATATTGTTTCAGCATTCTTTCTATCTTATTCCACCCATACCAATTGTTTAGTTGTTTCACTAAGTATTACAAGTTTTGATTTATTATTTTAGATCATTGTATTATGTTTATTTTGAATGTTAGGTTAGTTAAGAAAGTTTTCATGTTTAGTTTTAGAAAGTTTCTAATTTCATATATTTTTTATTTCCACATTAGCTTAGACTAAAATGTAATTATCTTGGCTAAGTTAGATTGTTTAAAGTAGGGACCACTAGCATCACATTAGTTCAACTCCTCATGGTATCTACCTCCTTATGTAAGAATACTACAACCGATTCGTGCACTTGCGAATTTAACTTAAAAATCACAACATAATGCATCCTCTATGTAATCTCAGTCTAAGGTTTGTTCAATATGTTCTAGTCTACTTCATCCTACTAAATCATTCCATCAAGCTCTACTTTTATTGAATATCTCTTAAAGTACGTGAATGCAATGAAGTCATTCAGAAATATTCAAAAATCCTTGTAATAACTTGTATTCTGAGACCTATAATCTTAGATGGGCTAGGCATCACAATTTTTTCTTAGTCTAAGAATAACCATCAAGGGGTCCCACATAGAATTCCCCTATTAAGATTTTCCTTGTGCCACAATGGTAGAGCAGCAATAATCTCCTCAAAAGTTTCCACAACAACCAAGGAAATTGTCTACTGAGGAGGCCCTAAATTTGTTTATACAAACTTCTTTGTAGTTCCAAAATGACATAAAGAAAACTTTGCAGACCAACTTGTAATTTATTGTGAAGTTAGACTATCAAATGGTCAGCTTTTTACGACTATAAGTGTGAGCAAAAAGGGAAAATTCCCTAGTCAGCTAGTACCAAACATTAAGGGTAGTTTGAGATTGGCAATTCATCAAAACAACAAAATTTTCATGAACAAGCCAAATCTATTACAACCCTTAGAAGTGGTAAGCAGATAGATAATCAAGTAGGCCCAACTAATGATTTCCTAGTAAGTGAGGACAATGGATGTGTTTAAATAGGTTAATATTAATGTCCCATTACTTAATGCTATTAAGGAAATACCCTCTTATGTCAAATTTTGAAAGATATTTGTAGATAGAAGTGAAGGCTTAATGTACAAAAGAAAGATTTTCTCATTGAGCAAGTAAGCTTGATTATCCAACATAAGATCCCAAGAAAATATAGAGATTTGGGATGCTTCACTATATTATGTGTGAATGGGGAACACACAATTTATTGAGCATTGCTTATTTAGGGGTTAGTGTTAACCTATTACTTACTCTGTCTATATTAACTAAGTTTGGGCAAGATGAAACCAACTACAAGCACACTGCTATTGGTTGATAGATCAGTAACATTCCTCGTGGTGTTGCTGAGGATGTATTGGTGTAGGTTGAGAAGTTTTTATTTCTAGTGGACTTTCTTGTCTTGGATAGCCAACCTATAGACCATCTTAGTAGTCAAATCCCTGTCATTTTGGGATGGCCCTTCTTGTCCACCTCTAATGCAATAATTAATTGTAGGAATGGAATCATGAAATTGTCATTTGGTTAAAATGAAAATTCTACTTAATATATTTAATTATGAAGGAATTTGTAAGGGAACTTAGTATAATTAGATTCTACTAAAAAAATGGAATCCAACGCCTCAAAAATCACCCAAAACGGAGTTCGTATGAAGAAGTTACAGCCATTTGAAGACAGGGGTATTTTTGGAAATTAAACAAAAAAACGAAAACGCAGGGGGCCATTTTGATAACGGCAACCCCTGTTGTCTTCAACCTCAAGAACCCTCTAGAAACCCTAAATCCGGATTTTTCTAGAGGGATCTGCCACCGCCATGGCGGTACCGCCATTGAGGGGCACCGCCTTCACCCCTCTATAAAAACCCCAACTCCCCCTCTCCAAAAACATGACTTTTCCGGTCGTTTTGAGACTAGGGTTTCCGGAAAAATAGGAAACCCGTCTCAAAACCCGTCCCTCTGTGTTTTCCGGCAACAGCCAGGCCAAGTCAGGCCGGCCATTGCCATTCTCCCCATTCCCCTCTCTTCCCTTTCCGATCTTGGCATGGGGGTTTCCTCTTCACGAAATTCCAGTGGCATGGGGTTTTCAGAACCGGAACGGAGGACGACCAGGCGCGGGGAGTGCCATCACCGGCTGCCCAGGTAAGTTGTCCTTCCCTTCCACTTCCCTAGGTAAAAACCAGGCTGGACCTAGCATTTTTCGGCCAAAAATTGCAGAACCCAGGACTGGACCGACAAGGGAGACGGTCCTGGGCCTGGTGCGTGATGCACACCCGACTGAGCCCATGGATGGACCCCAGGCACGCCACTATGCACGAGGGCATGCGACTGTGTATAGGCGTGGCCTCGGTGCGTCCCAGGCATAGTCCAGGCTCGACCGGGATGCATGGGCGGCCCGGGAGCCAAGGCACATTTCGACTACACCAAGGTGTGTTCGCGCGAGGTCATCCAGGATGCGCGTCATAGCACGTCGCTTAGGCATGCATGTGAACACTATCCCAGGTGCGGCCTTCGGGTACGTGCGCGACATGGGGCATGGGTCCTAGCTCGACCAGGATGCACGGGGTGCCCTAGGAGCTGAGAGACGCCATGCTACAAGGTGCGTCAGTGTGATGATGCACGTCATAGTGCGTCACTTGAGCATGCATGTGCGTGTGCAAAATGTGGTCTTTGGCACGGCCTTTAGGCGCACAAGCACGTGAGGCGATCGCGGCTCAACCAGGATGCAGGGGTGTCCTGAGACCTGGGACACACGGACCTAATGAGACTTTAAAATTAGGATCATAGGACCATTTATAGAATTTAACTATTGAATAAGTAGGTCCATATTATAGGAGCTAGCCTGGCAATGAATTAGGCAAGGACCCTTGACCCTAAATAACAGATTTAGCGGTCTAATGTTTAAATAGATTAAAATTAATGAGGACTCCTTGTATCCATTTATACCCAGGAGTTTATAAATGAAACCCAGGGACGGGTTGAGTATTAAAGGACGTGACTCCAGGAGACTTTGAGGTAGGTGCTCTGTTGGTACTTGACTTTTTTAAAGAGCCATGATTGTTTTGAGAATACATGTTTTAAGTATATGACTTGTTTAGCATGACTTAATTCAGCATACATATAATAAATGCTTTATGCATAGATATGTTTTACAAATAATTGCATATACATTATGCATAGATATGTTTTGCAAAAATTGCATACATTGTATGATTTGTGAGCATTGAGTTTTTGAAAGATTGCATATCCTTGAGGGTTACCAAAAGACGCTAGAGTGCCCAAAAGACACTGGGTAGGTAGTTGTGAGGGACCCAAAGAGGACAGGTTTTGAAAAAGAGGTTTTCGCTTGTTTGATCTGATATTATTTGAGCTGATAAGCTCGTGGGCGATATGCCGAGAGGTTTGGGTTGGCCTCCAGCCTCTACCACTATTAGGTGGATGGGTACCACGCCCAAAAAGGGCAACGTCCCTATGTCGACTGCATGTGATACAAGGGGCTACCACTGGTGTCACAGCACTAGGTCGACGTGTCATAGGCCCCATTGAGGCTATGACCGAGTGTCCTCAGGTACCCGGGGACCACATGGCGGCGAGGTCATGGGCATAGTTGGACCCTATGGTTTTGTGGATTTACTTGCATTGCATATGGCATGACATGAGGTTGGTCGACCATACCAGATATCCATGAGTTGGATTCAATGGAGCATCTTATGCATATAATTATGTTTATGATATTGATGCTTTTGACTTGGATTATGCTATTTCTTTAAGTAGTTAGTATTTCAATTCGATAGTGGTTTTTAATATCGATAGTGAACATGATTGTTCGAACATGCACATGTTTTTAAGAGCATATGATTTTAAACATAGCATGCATTGCAAAACTAGTAGTGATAGACTCCTACTGAGTATAGTATATACTCACCCTATCCTTAACATTTTTCAGGATAATTCCATCCACGAGTAGAGGACATCTATGTTAGTGCTACGAGCAAGTGAATAAAAAAGGAAACAATTATACATGTAAGTAAATTCTCAAGCCTTTGGACATGTGTTTGTATTTATTTATAGTTGGGCTGTGTGCTATGACTGGGTAGACCTGGGGAAAAACATTTATGATTTCTGAAGTTTTTCAAGAACTATTTTGGTTGTTGTGAAAGTAAATGACACTCGGGGTTTTCAAAATGAGTTTAAAACAAAGGATTTTTCGCTGCATTGCATGGTTTTTATAAAATGGTTTTCAAATAGGGATGCATCCCGCCTTAGGAATTAGATATTGCATTTAAAAATGCATGAGAAAACCCGGGTCGTCACAGTTATGCAGTGCACTTGCAACTTTTTAAAGGTGTATGATGAGTATTTTCTTTGACATAGTAGAGCATTTCCCTTGAGGTGTTTATGGACAACTTCTTAATATTTGGGTAATCTTTTGATAAGTTCTTGAAGCACCTAACTTTAGTATTAGGTAGTTACTAAGAGAAGAATCTAGTGCCGAATTGGACAAAATATCATTTCATGGTGAAAAGTAGAATAGTACTAGGGCACATTATATCACAAAATGGCATTGATGTTGATAAAGAAAAAGTGGATTCATCTCTAATGTTCTCCCTCTTAAGATGGTGAAGGAGATTCGCTCATTGTTAGGGCGTGCTACTTTTTTTAATATATTCGTCAAGAAATTTAGTAAAATTTCTAGGCCCCTTTGTAAATTACTTACAAAGGAGGCAACCTTTGACTTTGATGATGACTATATGAAAGCATTCTAGCACATTAAGGTTAAATTAACCTCTGTACCTATCATTAGATCGTCACATTGGACTGCACAATTTGAAATAATCTGACTCCTCTAACTACCTGCTTGGTGCTATTTTGGGATAGTGTATTATGATATTAGTCCATGTGATATAGTATGTTAGGAAGACACTAAATGATGCCCAACTCAACTACTCCACGAAAAATGAGTTGTTAGCTACTGTTTTTGCATTGGATAAATTTAGATCTTATCTTTTAGGATCTAAAGTTATTATCTATTCTAACCATGCTACCATGAAGTATCTTCTGCCCAAGAAAGATACTAAACCTAGGTTGATCTGATGGATATTATTGCTACCAAAGTCTAAAATTTGAAATTTAGGATAAGAAAGGTTTAAAAAATGTGATAGTAGACCATTTATTTGAGCTAATCATTAAGTATACTGGTAAGTCATTGCCCATTACCAAGTCTTTTCTAAATAAGCAATTGCTATAGGCTTGTCAGTTGCATTGCTTTGTGGATATTATTAATTGTCATGTTACTAGTCAAATGCCATCACACTGGTCAAAACAAGATAAGTCCAAACTTGTAGCCAAGGTTAAGTGCTTCTTTTAGTATGCTCCACATCTTATTCAAGTACTATCCTGACCAAATTATTAGAAGATGTGTTCTTGACAATGACCATCAAAGTATTATATCTTTTTGTCATGATCATGCACGTGGACCACTTTAGTGCTTAAAGGACTGCTGCAAAGATTTTACAATGCAATTTTTATTGGCCCACTATTTTTAGGGATTCTTATGCTTATTGCATGATATGTGACATTGTCATAAGTTAGGAAGCATGGGACATAGGAACATGATGCCTTTAAACCCTATATTGATTGTTAAACTCTTTGATATTTGGGGCATTAATTTTATGGGTCTATTTCCTAATTCCTTTTGAAATTTGTATATTCTTGTGGGAGTAGACTATGTGTCTAAATGGATAGAGGTTATAGTGTGTAAAACAAATGACCACAAAGTGGTGGTCTAGTTTTTAAAGGATACATGATTTGGCATTCCATGCACTATTATTAGTGATGGTGGAAAACAATTTTGCAACTGGTTTTTGATGTTCCAAAGTCAATAGTTGGATGCTAAAACCTTTCTTCGAACTTGAGAACCGAGATGAGGAGGAAGTCCCCCTCGAATATCTTGTTTATTAGGATAAAATCCACTATATCTTTGTTGTTTATTATCAGTGTAGGTTTAGGTTCTAGTTTTGCATTTATATATACATCCATCATTGTCTTATTTTGCATCAGAATGTTCATTTTAGGAGATTTATACCCCATCAATGGAGTGCAGGTGAAATTCTTCCTACCTTATCTCTTAGCTTTATTATTTGTCTATGGTTCTATCTCTAAACATTGAGGATAATGTTTGTTTTAAGTTTGGGGATGGGGTATTTCAAATTTGGCGAATTAAATGTAATTTTTTTTATCATTTTTTATCATTTTTTTTATTTATTAATTCTTGAGTTAAAATTTATTTTTTGAATTTTCTTTAGATTTTTGTGGGAAGTTCCTTTATAAGAATGAGAATTATTAAGTTTTTTTTTGAAAATCCAATGTCATCTCTGGATTTTAGTTCATTAATAGATTTGTATACAATTTGACTTGAAACAATTAGTACCCAATAACCATATAAACATAGTTTAGGTTAAAGTGTAAGCACAACTTAGAGATGCTAAAGAAAATTGGTAAAGACTTATAACCCATATGAGATTTGAGCCATTCTTTCTTTTTGAAGGTTCTATATATATTTATATATAAATCCTAATTTTTCTTCAGTATGCCCTAATTTGTAATTGGTCTCATTATTCTTTGTTTTGGTCAACTATGGAGAAGTCATTTTAAAGACTATACCATATACCTCTCGAGTTTATGGACACACTTGAATCACATGAAACCTTATAAATGATATATGTCATCTTTGTTTAACCTAAAGCCTTTAGCATACCCTATATTATTTTTTTCTAGTTAGCTCTTTTAAGCCTTTATATTATAGCCTTTTCTTCTTAGCCAGTTAACCATTACCCATTTTAACCCTACATTCTATCCAATACCCATTATGTTTTGGGAATATGTTGGGATGGTCTGAGAAATATCTTAATGAATTAGTACAAACAATATAGGTCAAGAGGTGAACATCAGAAAATACTTCAAATAAGAAAAGTTAAATAGCGAAAAAAAGGTTATATTCAAAGTTAAGTGAAGTAAAGAAAGATAGCCAATTAAAATAAAAATGTTCACTCTTATGTGTGAAAAGAAAATTGTAATTACTTTAGTGTAAGACCTTTACATATTATTCAAAATGATTTTGTTTATCCTTATACCATTTTTTTTATAACCTTGTCCTAAACCTTATGTTTCACCTTAGTAAAAGTCTTATTTGATCTTAGGAGTAGCATGGCTTGGATTTGGTTATAATGAGTAGGGATTTTGCTAAAGTGTAACATTCTTTTTGAGTGAATTTTTTCTAAGTGTTAATTATATCTTGTGAGATTTGAAGTCAAAGCATACTTTTGAATGGTAATTTGGGTTATAGTTTACTTAAAGACTAATTTATATCTTAGCTATATTCACACACTCACACACACACACACACACACACACACACACGCACACATTTTGTATTTTGATTGGGAATGGAATGTCCTTAGCATAAGGGTAGGGTTATGAAGTATTGTTCATTTTTATTAACATGGTAATGTTATATACTTAATGAGTATCGAATGGAAGAAACTTCTCTAAAAGGAATGAAGGAATTCCATGTCATCATCATCGTCAAGAGCTTATCGTGATTGGGGGTTGGCCACATGAATCTTGTTTTTTCATTCCCCTCTATCAAGTGTCATGGCTTCATTTAGTCCCAAGGTTTTTTAAATCTTTTGTCACCACTTCTATCCATGTTCTTTTGACCCTTTCCCTAGCCTTTTAGAAACTTCGACTTGGATTTCCTCACTTCTAATTGGTGCTATTTTCGGTCTCCATTGGACATGTTTAAACAATTTAAGTCTAATCTCCCTCATCTTATTATCTATTTGTGATACTCCTAAGTTCCCTCCAATGTTTTCATTTCTAATTCTATTATTTTTTGTTTAGCCACTCGTCTTTCTTAACATCTGCATTTTGGTGATGCTCATCCTAAGTACATGTTGTTCCTTAACTGCCCAACACTTTGATCTATAGAGCATGGCTGGCCTTAAACCCATCCTATAGAATTTTCATTTAGTTAGGTGATATCCATTGATCACATAAACTTAGAGGCACATCTCCACATGTTCCAACCTGCTTGGAGTCTTTGGTAACCTCACTCTCAATCTCTCCAACTAGCAATCACTATCATCCTTTCATATTTTTCAAATCACCCCTTTATTCTTTCCACACATTTTTTTTATATCCAACCATCCATTCTCCCATTCATGCATCTACCTTACCCTCTCTCTTTCAATTCCATGCAGCAACCTCTCCTATCATCCCCCTTGGAATTGCACGCATCATATACTCTCTCCCTATCTAAATCATAGGCAGACTTCCAATGTTACACACATGGTTTATGTTGAGGGGTGAGTGAATTTTTCTCTCTTATGTGATGGGAGTTGGTGATGTCCACTATGCTTATTGAGTGACACAATAAGGATAAGACATTGGTTGGTTGTTGATTGAAGGTAGTAGCACATGTTTGAGCGAGATCAAAGGCTACTTCATTGAGTGACACAATACAAGGCCTCTATGATCTCTCTCCTTTCCATAGGATTTTTTAGTTTACTTTTAATTTTGTTTCATTCATGTATATTTCTTTGAATTTTAGTTAATGAAATTGATCTTTTCTTTCTAATGGTTGTTTTTTATTTTATTAGTTGTTCTTGCTTTTGATATTTTTTTTTTAGCTTTCTGTTAGTTGTAATCATTGTTATTTATTAATTAGCATTAGTATAGTTTAGAATAATTATTAGCCTTGTGTTTACAATAACTAATAAGATTTTGTTTATAGTTTTAATAATTAGTAAGTCTAGCTAACTGGCCCACTAAGGTTAGGATGCAACCACATTAGATTAGATAACTTTAATATCAATTATAAGATTAGCGATCTAATTGATATGTTTTGTGATCATTTCATAGGAAGTGTCAAGTATTTCCTATAGTTTAGATAGTAGACATTTTAGATTAGTTAAATTAGTATAAAAAAATCTTATTGTTCCCTAAAAAGATAGGTCATTCTTTGAGAGAAATATCCTAAATTAAGCTCAATCTTAGGATTGAGAAACTCTACTAATTAGGGCTTTGAATGATAGTATTTTTTATTTTTTTAAATTCATTAAGATTTTATTAATATGAGTAGTGTAAAAAATCTAAATTGCTAAATTCTGAGTATATTTAATTTTAGTGTGGTGGATTCTAAAACCCTAAGCTTAGATTTTGGTTAATTTTATTTTTTAGAAATAATTGATTAATTAATCTAGTCATTGGCTAGGTTAAATTAATTTAAAATAGATTTTAATTAAAATTTCAAAACTCTAAAAATTGAGTCCTTGTATGATCGATCCCTACTTGCATGATCTATACTTCAATAGACCCATGCACTCATGGATAAATTTAAATAAAATCAAACACCAAATTGAACCCATATGTATAATATACATAATTGAAAAGCTATATGTCACATTTGGTATCCTCATGTAGTATGCACATGACCCTAGAGGAGAGAAAGCTTGAGACTTTACACCCATGTAAAAGGCACGTGATTTTAGAGACAAGTTTACTAGAATTTAGCATAAGCATGACAATATTCCATGTGTTACGGGCTAAGTTTAGTAATCAATTTTCATGGTCAATGGTTTTGATGACCTAGTTAAGATGGTTTCTAAAGTGAGATAACATCATTTTACGACTAACCAGTTTTGGAAAATAAACATGTTTACATGAATAGTTTTGGAAGTAAAACCTCCATGGTAGCTACTGTGCTAAATGAAAAATAACAACTAAGAGAATATGTTTTAGAAACCTAAGATTGGAGTTCAAAGGTGGTGGAAATAGCAACTGTGACACCCCAGATTTTTATAGCATTTTTTTTATAATAATAATAATAGTCGTAGTCGGGATCCCAAAATAAAAAGATTCTATTAATTAATTTATTTGAATATTTCCTAAAAACTCTGGGTGTTATTTTATTTTTCCAAAAAATCATGACCACGATTGAAAGTATAAATATAAATACACAGTAAACAATACACATTTCAATTTCAACGTCAAAATCATCGATGCCTTTATTTTCAAAATAATAAATATCCAAAACATAATAACAATGTGGCCCAGGGTCTATCCATCATAACATCCCACATCAATATCCATCATATGTATAACTGTCATAATCAATTTCATAAAATAAAAGTATACAGTCCATAAAGAAAGTCAAATGGTAGTTCATTTATTAACTCACGTCATTGTCTATTAGTCAAAGTAAAGAAATCTCCCACTACTATCATGGTCTCTTAACGGTCTTGCCCTTCTTGCTGTCGTGCTCGAGATCTAAGTTATTGCAAAACAAAGCAATGCCTTAGCTGTGACGACCCAGGTTTTTAAAAACATGATTTGTAAAGTATTTTGAAAGGCAAGGCCCTTAAGAGTGTAAAATTTTTTTGCAAAACAAAGCAGCGGAAATTCTTTTCTTTAGAACTTGTTTTGAAAACCCAAGTCACCACTTCATACATAACATAAGTACAATTTGTGTACAAAATAAAATTCCATTGAAGGAATATACTTTTATTAAACTCCAGGATCCATCCAGTGGTTCACAGTACAGCCAAATCTAGTACAATACTTGTCCAAATTACATAATCCAAAACTCAAGCTCACCATACAATAAAACTCTCAACAAAGAAAAATACATGTCTTCAAGGGTATACCTTGAAGATTATTCTCTTCAAGTCTTCTATAGTCTTCAGCTCCTAACTCTCCTTCCCTGTATCTGAGATATTGCAACAAGTACAATATCTCAGCAAGCAATGCTTGGTAGGGGATTCAAGAAACATAACATTGACAATGTAATTCCAATACTTCATAATCTCATTATCCTTAAACATACTCTTTACTTTGTAAGTTATGTATATCTATATACATACATACCCATTCTTGGGTAAACCAATTAAATTCGTGAAAATAGTCAAATATCATTCCCAACTAAGCTGATCAATTCTCTTCATTTTGAGAATTTAGTATTACAGCTAATCTCATACTGGGAATTTTCCTTCTTGGGAAACATTGGTAATATACAATTACCTAGCATTTCATTATGCTATAACATAAGGCATTTCACTATGCCTATTCCCATATGCATCATAGTGCAAAATAATCAGAAAGGTTGCTATGCTACAGTCTGATCCGTACTAGCGTGCTCAGATAACTGCCCTGTTCACCACTGATACCATGGTGGAAAATATTATGTCACTGCCCATATGGGAGGACAAGACTTTCACAGTGGTGGCCTTCCCATAATTGCCACCACCCGACTTTTAGCCTCCCTTTGGGCAAGGTATCATCATATTATCAAATTTCAAGGAGCGGGTGGCCAAACCCTCATAACTCCTCTAACAATAGCATCTCCTAGGCTCATGCCTATTAAAACAAACTCACAAGCCTCCAAGATTGTATGTAAAGTAGATTTCATATATATCAGACCATATGCCTGTTTACTTAGGGCTGAAATATTTTCTAGTTCCCTATTAACTTATAGTTTAGTCCTTAACCATCGTATAGGTGTTTGGTTGGATCATAAGGTTTTCAAGAGATTTAATACAAGTATTATCATTACTCTTGTCAACATAAGCTCATGAGTACAATCATGTATGTATTCATCAAATCCTCCTACCTTTAAGGATTGATCTTTTTTCCCCAAATCTTCCATGATCCTGACTGATGTATGTAATTTGTACATCCATACATATTGTCAATATATAATTTATAAACAATCTTATTGATCACTAGATCTGATGTTTAGAATGATCTTTAGATCATTCATATCTAAGTATTTTTCTATCTCTAAGTCTTTGTATGTTCATCTCCTTGATCTTGATCTTTCATAGATCCTTTGATTGACAATCTACACATGTTGATAAAGATCAAGGTCCTAGATCTTCTATCATCTAGTTCTTCTTTGATCTAAGTTCAGTTCTTGGATCATCCCTATGGAGGATGATCTTGGTTTTCTTCCTTGGATCATCTTTGATCAAGGTATGGATTATCTAATCTAATGAACTATAACAAGTATACTACTAAACATGCATACTAAGTACAATATAGTATTTTTATTCTTATTGTTCTTGATCATCCAAGATCTATGGATCTTGTTTGATCATCCTTATCTTACTTACTGTTTTTATTAGGGTTAGATAATTTACTAACCTTTTATGCTCTTATTATTATTATTCAACCAGTTAATGTGCTGGTTGAAGGTAGCTTATTCAAGCCTAAATCTAGACTACTCCTCTTATTTCCAATTGGCTAAGGCTTACTAGCTGAATGGGTGAACACAAAGTGGTTACTTCAATCCTCATGTAAGGAGGCGTTTAGACCTCACAAACATCAATAGAAGGTAGGGGAAGAGTGAGGCTCTATTAGATAACCCCCTTAACCACTATGTTCATCATTCACTAGAATCACCATAGCTCAACCTTTCATAAGGGTCCTATAAGCATGTTTTCCCTAAGTACTCTTTCTAATGGATTTTGATTAAGTCCATGAATATTTATAATGTCATTCATGGGGTTTATTATTCTTTTCCTAATTTGGGCCAAGGACTTGATAATCCTTATATTGTCCTACTAACTATAGCCCTTACTAATTAAGTCCAAAATACTCCATTCTTATTTGCGTAATGAAACTCTACTTTCTCATTAGAATACATTTTTGATGTTTTATGCTCTTTATCTCATAACAAGTAAATCTACTACTAACATTCAACCATAAATGAATTATAAATTCAAAGCATAAAACTACATAATTTAACATTCAATGAAAATGAGGCAAGGTACTTAAATTAAATCTAGCACCTTATGATAACAATGAAACACATATGCTAAACTCTAAATGTTATACTAGCATGCTTTATAACATAATAATATAAAATGAAACTAATTACATTTATATTTTTAGAAACCTTTACTTATGATCCAACCATTTGATCTTAGATCTTTTCCTTTGATTAAGGATTTTAGTTGTATTTAGGGAATTTTCTCTATTAAGGTCAAAAGATCATATTGATCTATTTTTGTCATAATCCATTCATGATTTTCTTGGATTTCATCATATAAACATTTATTCCTTCCATCCCAAGGATCTGATCACACTTGATCTCATTGATCAAGTGGGTCCCTTTGTATTTTTAGGATTTTTTTCTACCATAAAGGGTAGATCCCTTAATATATCTCATATCTATCCAATTTAAACATAGATCTCACTTTATTTAAGTAGTATATCATTATTAAGACATGTTTCTAAGATCTGATCATCTCAGATCTTGAAAATTTATGTAATTGGAAACTTATTTCTCTAATACAGAAAGTTTTTACTGAATAACATGTATATTTTATCATTTCATAAGATAATAGAGGTTTCAATCTTTCCATAGCTTCTTTCCGATCTAAATTTGGAGTCTAGATGACTCCAGAATTGAAGTTGAAAGTTCACAGTCCTTCCTGGGGCTTGGATTTGATCTGGGCCCAAGTAATGGACGGCCTAGATTAGTCGGGCGGAACGAACTGAGCAGAACGAACTAGGCAATCGTCGGGCACGTCCGCTGGGAGGAAATGACGAAGAGGATTTGCAGGGTGTCCACAGACGCGGACGGGATGGGCGGAACGCCCGTCATCTGCGCGCCCGCAAACCGGGCTGTCGCTGGGCTCGTCCGCTCGTTCATTTGATGGACGCGCCATCGTCTCGCTTGGGATGATGCTCCACCCGCATCGCACGCGCCGTTCCGACGGTGCGTCTTGGGCGCCATCTGATCTGGAGATCGGATAGTCCATTCTGGACCGTCCAATCAATCCTCTTTCAATTGAGGGCTCAAAACGTCTCTGATTTTGATGAAACTTCTACCCTAGGAGTTTTGGACCTTCTGGATCGATTGGTACAGTTAGATTTTTCATCTGAGCACTCTATCATCCATAATTAAGGGTTCTGTTGTTTACTTTATTTTTACCTTTTTATTATCAAAATTAATTACAGTAAAATAAAAATTACATAAAACAATACTAAACATCTATGAAAAGGATTTCCACTTACTTGATTGGAGAGAAAACCTCAATTATATGCCCAATTTAAAAAAATACCTTGTTGATGAAGATATGACCTAAAATTCACCTTTCTTGCAAATATCCGTTGTTTGAACTGTTGGATCTTGAAATTTTTTTGGGGGTTTTGTAGAATAGATATGTTGGGAAGTTTTGGATGGTGAAATTGATAAAATTAGATCTGGAACAGAGTGCCTAATTGATTTTAGGTCTCTTGTTCCAATATAAAAAGAAAAACAAGTTGAAAAGAGATCTAACTCTTGGAGATTTTGGGTTTTTGGGAAGGGATTCTAGATCTAATTTTTTTTAAGGAGATTGAAGAGAATTTCATGGGGATTTTATGAGGATTTTTGGAAGATTTTTGGTGTTGTATTTATACGCATTTTGGGTCTTTTTCCATGATTATAATATGTTATTTTTTTTACTATTAAATGGCATGAAAATCTTCAATGCTCCCATGCCTAATTTTTCTTCCCCAAGACCAGCTGATTTGTTGACCATATTTCACATGGGATGCCAATAAAATTGGTTGTTGGGGACGTGGTGGACCCCATGTGGGCCCCACATGGTGTAAAAAGACCGTTTTGCCCTTTAGGCATAAAATTTTGGGTTTTATTCCCATGATCTCGGATTTGAGTGTACTTAGTGGCATTGGATTTGTATTTCTCAATATATTCTAAATTTTGATGTTTCATATTTTGATTTTTGGAATATTTTGATTTTTGGGTAAAATTACTATTTTACCCCTTTTGTCCAAGAAATGAAAAACTTAAGGATTTCTCATCCAAATTTGAAATTTGTCGTGCTTACAGTCTTTTTGAAGGATTTACTAAGTTTAATTTCAATTTTACATGTCTTATGATTTGATTATACTTTTATAAAAAGTATATTTTAAATAACCCTAATATTTCAGCCCGAAATAACTGAAACTCAAACTTTATTGCTTTTTCTCAATCAATTTACAAAAATTTGGGTTATTACATTAGCAAGCTATTGATTGTGTAGGTACATAGACATTTACTATAATAGCAATGGAACAAAATCGAATAATCATACTGATACAATGAGTAAAGCAATTTTATACGAAACTATAATTATTTTAGGCAATGCTAATAAAATCTCAAAACATCATATAGAATAAAATATGTATCTCATGGATTTGAAACATGATATGATCTAATATAAATGAGCATACAATCACAGTAGGGCACCCCAAGGTACGTGGATCTCACGAGTGTCTCATACACTCATATAATAGATCATGAGTACTCATATCCAACCTTCACATGTCATCACACCTAGGCATACAATAGCATCTCCATGCTCATCATATTAGCACACAGAATAAGAGTATGTATCATCATGTTGCAGTGGCAACCCTCCAGGGTCTCAACCACCGCCGCTCCCTGTCGACACCATAATAGGAGACTTAATGTCTGTCCCCATGGAAAGGCTCAGACTGGTAGTGTGGACTATCCATGTTACCAAACCCCTACCGAAAGCCATCTGTGGGTAGGTGTCTATCATATCACAATCACATCACAAATTTTGGAGAGTGGGTGGCTGGCCCTACTCCCTCCTAGCATGACAACCACTAGGTGAGAGCACCCGTCATAAAACACAAAACATGAAAATCACATATCTAAAAAACTATGAGCACTTTTGGCTCGCAATCCCCAAGGCACGCCTGTCGTCTCGGGGTTAGCCTTTCAAAGGACTAGCCACCAAGCCTCCACTATCCTTTCTCATGAAAACCCATCAGTTTCAGTGATACAATAAAGAAAGATAATTTTTAATTATGCATAATTATGGAGTATCAAGCTCATGAAATCATCAATCATAAATCCATTTAATACATTATCAAAATCTAATATCGATTATAGCATAAAGCTCTGAGTCTCACAAAATCACAGACTAATAAACAAGTGCAATTAAATCACAATCAATCATGATGCTATGATAATGCAAGGTTTTTAAAATCAAAACATAACATTAAATGTCGTCACCTACCTTGATGTGAGATCACTCAACTCAAGCATATAATCCCCTTATCTTGTACGTTTAGATGTACTTATTAGTACCACAATACTATTTTGTGTTATTTATTTCATCATAAAGGAATCTATGGTAATCCAACCATTGGATGATCCTCTAAGATCTCTAATTATGATTTTGTCCTTAGTTCCAAAGTTACTTATTATAATTTAGTCCCATCTCACGTTCATTCGTTTGTTTTTATGTGTATCTAATGTTTATACCTTAATCTGACAGTCAGATCATCCTTAGATCAACAGTTTCCCAAGATCTTGGTTACATCAATGGTCTACATCAATTTCTAGAGTGATTACACCTAATATAATCCTTAGACCCTTATTTATTATCACACGTCATCTCGTTGTTCAAGTCCTAGGGCTTGATCACCCTTTGATCGGCTGGATCTAAGTTATTGTATAATATTTTATAATTTTTCTAATTTAAAAGTGGTCAAATGTAAGTTTTCAAGCTAAATCTAGGTCCACTCATCAAGACGATCGCAACTGATGTTTCTGATCATGATTTGGACCTCTGTAGTTCTCAAAAATCAAGCTTTTTGTGAAAATACTTAGTAAATTAATATATATTAATTTATAGGGGTCAAGCAGGTTGTTTGCACCTCTTTACACTGATGGTTCGATTTACCCTGGTTTACACCAGCGTAAACTAGCATCCCCAAGATGCTCTGCTTCCCGGACGCACTGCGTGCGTCTTGGTCACCAGGATGCTCCCTCGTCACCTTGACCCCACAGGTGCCCAAAATTCATGATTTTTGCACCCTTTTGCTCAAAATTTCATGTATTTTCCATTTTTAATACTCCTTTGGCTGGGTTTTTCCAAAAACTAGGCTTTTTAATCGATTATTCTCACATTCCTATAATTCTCCTACATACTATTCTTTGTGATTTTCTGTGTCGTCAACCGTCAGATTTCCCTAATATTTAAAGGGTTTGTGCCTGGTTCCTTACTCACTAGATGGACGTGTGGATCATGGTTTTGACACATTTTATTAACTAAATCCTACGACTACAGTAGGGTGTATCAAGTCCTTGGGAAAACGACGAACCCTCGTCATTTTTCCGATTTCAATGCTTGCAACACCATGTATATGCTATACATGGAAAGGAAAAAGAGGGTGAAGACTTACCTCGATCAGCTAGGAGGTCATTGATGCTACCAGAAGGGCTTTTTCCTACCTTTTACGGTGTTGCATTTTTACTAAGGTTTTCTAGGAAAACTTTCGATCTCTAGAGGAAAGGGGCTTGAATGGAGTGATTGAATCAAGAAGGTGTCTCCTTCTAAAGCTAGTGATCTGGTTTTGCCTATCCCTGATCGATTTCTTTTGGAAAAATTGTTGGATCTGATAGGGGAGGGTGGAAGGGGGTGCCGTTATAAAAAACAGTCCCCTGTATTTCGGCCTCTCCAAATCACCAAATTGCCCCTCTAACTTCAATAGCTCATAACTTCTCCGTTTGAGCTTTGTTTTTTGCGTTTTTTATACCGTTCAATTCCTCTCCATGTGTACTTTCTATTTTTTTTAGTTTTCAAGACCAAATTCTATGTATAAAAATTTTAAATTTATTTATTTAATTTATTACTAATTTACGATTTAAAATTTGAGGATATTACAGCAACTAAAAGGATATGTTTTAGAAACATAAGATTGGAGTTCAAAGGTGGTGGTTTTGCTCAAGTTGCTAAGTCACAAAATGTGACGACCCGGGTTTTCTCATGCATTTTTAAATGCAAGATCTAAATTTCCTAAGGCGGGATGCATCCCTATTTGAGAACCATTTTATAAAAACCATGCAATGCAGCGGAAAATCTTTTGTTTTAGACTCATTTTGAAAACCCCGAGTGTCATTTGCTTTCACAACAACCAAAGTAGTTTTTGAAAAACTTCAGAAATCATAAATGTTTTTCCCTAAGTCTATCCAGTCACAGCACACAGTCTAACTGTAAATAAATACAAATACATGTCCAAAGGGTAGAGTGTTTACTCACTTGTATGATTGTCTCCTTTTGATTTACTTGCTCATAGCACTAACATAGGCGTCTTCTACTCGTGAATGGAACTATGCTGAAAAATGTTAAAGATAGGGTGAGTATATACTATACTCAGTAGGAGTCTATCACTACAAGTTTTGCAATGCATGCTATGTCTAAAATCATATGCTCTTTAAAACATGTGCATGTTCGAACAACCATGTTCAATATCAATATTAAAAACCATTGTCGAATAGGAATACTGATGACTTAAAGAATCACATAATCCAAGTCGAAAGTATCATATATATATCATAAACATAATGATATGCATAAGATGCTCAACTGAATTGAACTCATGGATATCAGGTATGGTCGACCAACCTCATGTCATGCCATATGCAATGCAAGTAAATCCTCAAACCATAAGGTCCAACTATGCCCACGACCTCTCCACCGTGTGGTCCCCGGGTTCCTAGGGACACAGGGTCATATGCCTCCACGGGACATATAACACTTCGACCCAGTGTCATGACACCAGTGGTAGCCCCCTGTACCACATGCAGTCGAAGCAGGGACATGCCCTTTTTGGGCGTGGTACCCATTCCACCTAGTAGTGGTAGAGGCTGGGAGGCCACCCCAACCTCTCGGCATAGCGCCCACAAGCTTACTAGCCCAAATCATATACGATCAAACAAGCAAAAACATCTCTTTTCAAAACCTGTCCTCTTTGGGTCCCTCACAACTGCCTACCCAGCGTCTTTTGGGCACTCCAGCGTCTTTTGGTAACCCTCAAGGACATGCAATCTTTCAAAAGTCAACAACCACGAATCATGCAATTTATGAAATTATTTACAAAGCATGTCTATGCATAATGCATTTATCAGATGTACACTAAATTAAGTCATGCTAAACAAGTCATATACTTATACTTAAAACATGGATTTTCAAAACAATCATGGCTCTTTTAAAAAGTCTAGTAGCGATAGAGCACATACCTCAACCCGTCCCTGGGTCTCATTTATAAACTCCTGGGTATGAATGGATACAAGGAGTTCTTATTAATTTCAGTCTATTTAGACATTAGATCGCTAGATCTACCTTTTAGGGTCCATGGTCCTTGCCTAATTCATTGTCAGGCTAGATATGGATCTACTATTCCTTGGTTAACTCTGTAAATTGTCCTCTAATCTTAATTTTAAAGTCTCATTGGGTCCGCATGTCCCAGTTCCCAAGACACCCGTGCATCCTGGTTGAACCGCAACCGCCTCACGTGTGTGCGTGCCAAAAGGCCATGCTAGGGACTGTGTTTGCATGCTCACATGCATGGTCAAGTGACGTGTTATGACGCGCATCATCGCACGGACACACCTTGTAGCATGGCGCATCTCACCTCCCAGGGCACCCCGTGCATCTTGGTCGAGCCAAGACCCATGCCCCATGTCACGCGCACACCCGAAGGCCGCACCTGGGACAGTGAACGCACTGTCGTATGCCTGGAACCCGTGCCAGGGACCCAGTCCTAGGCTTACATGGAGCATGGCGTCCCTGGGATGCCTTGTTCGTGCAGGGCCGGCCTGAGCCGGCTTGGAGCGTTTTCCGGCCAGGAAACTCGGTTGGAAAATGGTTGGGAAAAGAACTAGATCCGGTATGGATCTAGCCTGGGGGAAGAAAATGGAGAGAAGGTAGGGGAAAAATGGCTTACCTGGGTCACCTGGGTACACTGTTTTTCCCGGTGGTGGAACCCTCGTTTCTGCCTGAAAACCTTATGTTGCTGGGAAACTCGAAGAGGGTAAACTCCCAATGTCGTGCAAGGCTGGAACAAGGGAAGATAGGGGAATGGGGAGAAGGCAATGGCCGGCCTGAATTGGGCCTGACCATTGCAAAAAAACACAGAGAAGTCGGGCTTGAGACGGGTTTTCGATATTGCCGGAAACCCCAGTTTCAAAACGACTGGAAAATCACTTTTTTGGAGAGGGGGAGATGGGGCTTTTTATAGCCCTGCTATGCAGGTGCCCCCCTTGGCGGTGGTAGATCTCTCTGGAAAAATTGGGAGAGGAGGGTTTCTGGAGAAGTCTGGAGGTGGAAGACGACAGGGGGTGTCGTTATCAAAACGGCCCCCTGTGTTTTTCATTTTTTCGTTTTTCTGTTTAAATTATAGAACTGCCCCTGATCTTTAAATGGCCGTAACTTCTTTATACGAACTCCGTTTTGGGTGATTTTTGAGGCGCTGGATTCCATTTTTTGAGTAGAATCTAATGGTACTAAGTTTCCTTACAAATTCCTTTGTTTACTATTTTAAATAAAGTGAAACATTTAACTCAGTTCATTTCTTATAGAATGTCCAATTTTTGTTAAAAATAGCGTAAATTGCTCGGGTGTTACATTATTACCCCCTTAAAAGAATTTCGTCCTCAAAATTCCATAAATTATCATCTTCAAGGTATTTTGTCTCTTAGATAACTTCTTGGTGAATGCATTCTCCCCTTAGGAATCAAATCTAGGCTCTTCCTCAATTTATCATTTTTATTGTTCCTTCTACAAGGCCTTACCTTTAAGGGCCGCTTTCGCTACGTACTCTGATGCATACTCCCATACGTGCCAGTTTAACAATATCGGTTTCTAGCTGCAATTCATCTATCTCAAAGTCCTTGGATGCTTATACTTTTCTCATCATGTATATGATAGTCTCCTTGTAGGATCATGCTTCTTCATGTATAAATTACTCCATACTTCTTTGAGATTATATGATCTTATTTCTCCTATTTTATTTTGAAAATCAAAGGATAATCCTTTTTCTTCTTGATCTCTTCATCATCCACATCTCCTTCTAATGGTTGGTTATATGTCATTAGTAAGAGTCCAAAAATTATCTTTTTTCTATTGTGTCTAACTCTGCTTCTTATCTTTTATATTTGTCCCTAAGATACTTCAATAACTGACATGGTATCATGTGCTCTACAGCCAAACTCTTAATTAACTTCGAATTTTAACTGCCTATTGTTTTCCATATGTGACTTGATTCCTCGACCAAAATTACATTCAAAATAAACTCATGAAAGCCAATTAGTAGCTTCTTCCATCGATGACCTTATCATATACTGAAAATAAAATGTCCTAACTCCATATCCAGTTTCATAATTACTGAATTCATTAAACGCTTTTCTTTGTGAAATTTTATCCAAACTCATGTCAAATGTTAATGGTCGATTCATCATCATGGGTCAAATGTCCTCATCCAGAGGCCTATCTCACTATTCACATCAATTTGTCATTAGGATTTTTAATAATGTTCCCATTTATGCAAAGCAAAAAGTCTCTTATTCATAACCGAGTACCCTTACTAGGTCATGGTTGAATCCTTCGGCATCATCCTCTTTGTCTTTCTTTGCTTGATGGTTTTCTCTGTAACCTTTCAGTCCAAAAGTTCTATACTCAATCCAGTAGGGTTAGTCCTTAGGAAATTCCTTCAATTTATTTTTTGTACTTGGTATATGCACATAACAACTAACTTTTTGTCTAAAGGCAATATAACATTAAATCTTCACCTTATAGTGTGCTAGCCATCTCACCTTTTCTCCTTCCATCCCCTATGTCAATATGTTGTGCAATATTTTATCAAGGCTTTATTGTCAATCATGCAGTCTGTATTGTTAGGAGGTATCCTCATAAGTAGTGATTTTCTCAATTCCTCAAATTTTATCCTTCAAGTGCCTCCTCATGCTTAGCTTATAATAGCAGTTCTCGTTCAATAGCTACTACATCAAGTTATGCTGAAGCTGTTAAATCATCAAATTAAAAAACACTCAGGTAAGCATGGAACATTTTCGTAGACATATAGAAAGACTTTATTTGATTACCTATTGATTTCTTTCTAGATATATCTTTGTCATTAGCTCAAGGGTCTCTAAAGTGATCGGTACTTATCTACCTTTCTTTCAAGTCAGCAGCATCTTTTAAACCCACAGTGATTTCTATGGTTTGTCATGGTATCTATTCAGGTTTGGAAAAATCTATCTCACTGGTGGAGATCGCTCCTTATTTTTGCTTCTGTCTCAGTTGTTACTGTATTTATTGTACTTGTAGCTCCTCCATGATGTGGCCTAATCAACTGATCTCATACCCTCAAATGACTTAGTCTATCAAGTAACTTCTTTTAGGTAAAACTCATGGCCAAATACTTATAATATCCCTCTGAGTTCATAACCTCGACTACTAACTCATAGATACTAACTTACTTGATTAATTATGGTGGGATACCCTTATTTTAGTCAACAGAACTCTAAAGGTAATGACTAAATAATGGTTTTAAGATATTTACTCTTCCAATCTATGATAGTAAGACCTCAATTTTGATCCTTGATGGTACCCTTCTTGCTAAATGGACAAGTCACTATCCTGGCTTAATTCCTTTTTCAATATATTTCATTGGCAAGGTGGGATATCACCAAATTTTTCCTTTTTATGGACTATATCCATTTGTGTTCCCCATAAGCTAATGGATCCGATAAGAAACTAATTATAATAGTTGATATCAAACCATTTGTAGAATTTAATTTCTAGTTGGTCACTATTCCTCTTCAACAATTTCTTGTCGCATAATCTCCTGAAATTCATTACTTTACTCAAAGTCTTAAACCCCATATGCTTTCTTTCTTTCATACTCTTTTACAATAAGATCACCAACTCATCTATCATCATTCCTTCGAAGTTGATTGGTTTATCTTCTCGGATGATTCAAGATGAAAGATTTGTATGTATCTCCATAATTCATGATCTTCTTCTTTTCAATATTCATTGAATTCTTATAGTTACATTTCTTTCTCTTTCTTTCTTTTCTTCAAAATCCTGATTTTTGTCTACCTAGATCAATGTCTTCATGTGCTTTGTTGCATATAATCGATACTGCATCTACTCCTTTACTTAACAGATATGATAAACTGAATGCTTCTAAGAAATTCTAAATTGTCTTAAGATCATTGACATCCTCAGTTGCCTGTAGCCTCAATAAAATTCATACAATGTCTTAATAATGGCATTGACTTTTTGATCATGCTATACTTTTCTTACAAGTTCATGTTAGGATCAATCTATTATCATCCTTAGTATTATCATCAAAATCTTCTCAAAGTCTGTCTTTTACATCCCTTATTATACTCATATCATATCCCTTGTGATAGTGTGCTCATTTTCTGATACTCTTTATGATGGTAAGATAGCCATCTAGTTTTTTCAATTTCCTCACCTTTGATGAGATTACTTGATTACAGGTCAGAACTATTTACTAACAAGTTCACTAACATCTTCATTCATCATTCTCATCATAATGTGATCCTTATATGAGTTTTCATCTTTGCACCACTGCACAACAATCCTTGGTGATAAGATTTAAGCCATCCAATATCTAAGTATTTGCTAGACTCATCTCCTTTTTCACCTATTTGTTTATGGTGAACCACCTTGTGCATTAATATTGTAATCCTCAAATAGAAGTAGTAATCTATAATACTCCTATTTATACTACTTATTCTTGATTTTCTCTATTGTCTATGACCCTTGGACATGCTGGACTGACTGTGAAAGGATAAAACCTAGGCTCTGATACCAACTGTGACGACTCGGGTTTTCTCATGCATTTTTAAATACAAGATCTAAATTTCCTAAGGCGGGATGCATCCCTATTTGAAAACCATTTTATAAAAACCATGCAATGCAGCGGAAAATCTTTTGTTTTAGACTCATTTTGAAAACCCTGAGTGTCATTTGCTTTCACAACAATCAAAGTAGTTTTTGAAAAACTTCAGAAATCATAAATGTTTTTCCCCAGGTCTCTCCAGTCACAGAACACAGTCCAACTGTAAATAAATACAAATACATGTCCAAAGCGTAGAGTGTTTACTTACTTGTATGATTGTCTCCTTTTGATTTACTTGCTCGTAGTACTAACATAGGCGTCTTCTACTTGTGAATGGAACTATCCTGAAAAATGTTAAGGATAGGGTGAGTATATACTATACTCAGTAGGAGTCTATCACTACTAGTTTTGCAATGCATGCTATGTCTAAAATCATATGCTCTTTAAAACATGTGCATGGTCGAACAACCATGTTCAATATCGATATTAAAAACCATTGTCGAATCGGAATACTGACGACTTAAAGAATCGCATAATCCAAGTCGAAAGTATCATATATATATATCATAAACATAATGATATGCATAAGATGATCAACTGAATCGAACTCATGGATATCTGGTATGGTCGACCAACCTCATGTCATGCCATATGCAATGCAAGTAAATCCTTAAACCATAAGGTCCAACTATACCCACGACCTTGCCGTCGTGTGGTCCTCGGGTTCTTAGGGACACAGGGTCATATGCCTCCACGGGACATATAACACTTCGACCCAGTGCCATGACACCAGTGGTAGGCCCCTGTACCACATGCAGTCGAAGCAAGGACATCCCTTTTTGGGCGTGGTACCCATTCCACCTAGTAGTGGTAGAGGTTGGGAGGCCACCCCAACCTCTCGGCATAGCGCCCACAAGCTTACTAACCCAAATCATATACGATCAAATAAGCAAAAACATCTCTTTTCAAAACCTATCCTCTTTGGTCCCTCACAACTGCCTAGCCAGCGTCTTTTGGGCACTCCAGCGTCTTTTGGTAACCCTCAAGGACATGCAATCTTTCAAAACTCAACAACCACAAATCATGCATGCAATCTATGAAATTATTTGCAAAGCATGTCTATGCATAATGCATTTATCAGATGTACACTGAATTAAATCATGCTAAACAAGTCATATACTTATACTTAAAACATGCATTTTCAAAACAATCATGGCTCTTTTAAAAAGTCTAGTAGTGATAGAGCACCTACCTCAAAGTCTCCTGGAGTCACATTCTTTATCACTCAACCCGTCCCTGGGTCTCATTTATAAACTCCTGGGTATGAATGGATATAGGGAGTCCTTATTAATTTCAGTCTATTTAGACATTAGATCGCTAGATCTACCTTTTACGGTCCATGGTCCTTGCCTAATTCATTATCAGGCTAGATATGGATCTACTATTCCTTGGTTAACTCTGTAAATTGTCCTCTAATCCTAATTTTAAAGTCTCATTGGGTCCGCATGTCCCAGTTCTCAGGACACCCGTGCATCCTGGTTGAATCGCAACCACCTCACGTGTGTGCGCGCCAAAAGGTCGTGCCAGGGACCGCGTTTGCACACGCACATGCATGCTCAAGTTACGCGCTATGATGCGCATCATCGCACGGACGCACCTTGTAGCATGGCGCGTCTCAGCTCCCAGGGCACCTTGTGCATCCTGGTCGAGCCAGGAGCCATGCCCCATGTCGTGCGCGCACCCGAAGGCCGCACCTGGGATAGTGTACGCACTGTCGTATGCCTGGAACCCGTGCTAGGGACCCAATCCCAGGCTTACGTGGAGCATGGCATCCCTAGGATGCCTTGTTCGTGCAGGGCCGGCCCAAGCTGGCTTGGAGCGTTTTCCGGCCAGGAAATCCAGCTGGAAAACGGCTAGGAATAGAACCAAATCCGGTATGGATTTGGCCTGGGGGAAGCAAACAGAGAGAAGGTAGGGGAAAAATGGCTTACCTAGGTCACCTGGGGATGCCCTTTTTTTCAGTGGTGGAACCCTCGTTTCTGCCTGAAAACCTTAAGTTGCTGGGAAACTCGAAGAGGGTAAACTCCTGATGTCATGCAAGGTCGGAACAAGGGAAAAGAGGGGAATGGGGAGATGGCAATGGCCGGCCTGACTTGGGCCTGGCCATTGCCGGAAAATGCAGAGAAGTCGGGCTTGAGACGGGTTTCCGATTTTTTCGGAAACCCCAGCCTCAAAACGACCTAAAAATCACGTTTTTGTAGAGGGGTAGATGGGGCTTTTTATAGCCCTACTATGGCGGTGCTGCCAATGGCGGTGCCGCCCTTGGCGGTGGTAGATGTCTCTAGAAAAATTGGGAGAGGAGGGTTTCTGGAGAAGTCTGGAGGTGGAAGACGACAGGGGGTGCCATTATCAAAACGGCCCCTTGCGTTTTTTGTTTTTTCGTTTTTCTGTTTAAATTATAGAACTGCCCCTGATCTTTAAACAGCCGTAACTTCTTCATACGAACTCCGTTTTGGGTGATTTTTGAGGCGTTGGATTCCATTTTTCGAGTAGAATCTAATGGTACTAAGTTTCCTTACAAATTCATTTGTTTACTATTTTAAATAAAGGAAAACATTTAACTCAGTTCATTTCCTATAGAATGTCCAATTTTTGTTAAAAATAGCATAAATTGCTCAGGTGTTACACAAAATAAGGTTTATAAAGACCTAACCTAAGATGATTTTTAACATGTGCATACCTAAAAAGAGGTGATATTATAAAACACGATTTGAGATTATTTTCATGTTTGATCTTAATATATAGACTTGGGTTCTCAATAAGTTTTCAAAGTTAAGAATGCTTGTATTTTCTCTTAAGTGAGTTGTAATATTATTCTTTTGGATATGATGTTAAAAATGAGATTTTAAGACTTACTTTGGCTCTAGAGTGAGTTGTGGATGAGCACTATTATTTGGCTTGAAAAAGAGCCTATTGAGATTATATGTGCACAATATGTTTACATAATAGATTTGCGAACTATATGTGGGTATAGTAATACTTGAGTTTTCTCTGTTTGAGTAGGCTAGTGAGCTTGATGGGAACTATGCTAAAAGATTCTGCTGGTTCACTCCCTAGCGTCTGACCACCATAGGTGGAATGGTATTTAAAGCCAAGAGTAGCATTTTCTTAACTAGGATTCACAACCCCTTCTGAAATTATTGTATGCTCCATGAGGGTACAGTTAAAGTCTCCCAAAGTGATATTGGTGGGCACACATGACAACAGAGATGGCGTGAACATAGTTGAACCATGTGATTTTATGAATTTTTATACTACTTAGGAGTAGTACTATGGTTCGATAGATGAACCACATGTGTACTCAAGATTATTGATAAACGTGTCAATGGGAGCTCAATGGAACCCGCTAGGCACTAGAGTGTGTCTGGTTGATTATTTTATATTAGTTTGATATATGTTAGTTATTTTTATGCATATATGTTATGCTTAATATGTTAAGTGATTTGTAAGTTCTATAGATAGAGAGGTTTATTTCATGTTGATGCATGTGGTGTAGATGAATTGTACAAAATGATTAGGCAGCTAGTTGTAGTATTTCCTACATTTAAGAAAAATGCTTTCGAAAAGCATGTGTGCTTGCATACTGTATGTCACAATTTCATTTTTGTAGTTTAGTGTTATCTACTATGTATTATCTTGTAATATATAGGAATAACATAATTAATACTCTTATTAGAAAAAATGGGGTAACTCTTTTTCTCTTTCTTTTTTATCATGCATTGAATGATTGTTTATTATGGATTAGATTAGCTAAGAAGATAGATGGTTAATAAATTAGAGATGCATTGAATGATATATAAGAACTATGGTAGAAGCTAAGTGTGTAATACATAAGTAACTATAACCTCGCTTAAGGATTTCAATGATAAGCAAGATCCTTAGGTAAATTGGGTGTGTAACCATAGGAACTAAGGTTAAGAGAATAATACAACATTGTGTGTAAACTCCTTAGTACCTAGGTGTAGCTAGGGAGTAATGGATTAATAGCATGAAATCAATAGTAGAAATGGGGTTAAATGAAGGTGTTGCATGCATGGCATAGTGCATACACCCAAGCCCCATGTATATATAGCCAATGATGAGAGGAGAGCTTAAAGTGGATGGGGAGTCCTTGTATGCATGTAAGAACTAGCTCCCCCATGCGAAATGAAGTGAGGTCATAGTTCGTTTACTGCATGCAAGGCCACTTCCTCCCTTCTCACATCATAGAGTGCTTGGTAAGATAAAGTAAAGGAATAAAGTGGGCTGACATCATTAACTCTCCCACTTTGTATTGGATTGTTAGACCTATGTGTTGTTGTTAGAGTGGAGTGAAAACTAGCAAAACTAGAGAAGAGAGAGGGGAAAACCAGTGGAGAAGAAGAAAGTGGAAATGAGAAATAGTTGGAGATGAATCTAAAAAGCAAAGGAAGGAAGAAGAGCTTGGAAGGGAAGAAAATGCCTAGGAATTAGGGGGCAAATTTGCACGTGCTAGACGATTGCATTTGCAACATAAACCTCAAAATGCTTGAGGGATTTTACTAGGTAGTGGGCATCAAAAGAATCCCTAATCCCTAATACACTCTTTGTTCAAGGTTTTAAAAAGATAGAACATGATAGGGGTTTCATCAAGATCTCTTCATGCTATAAAATTCTACCATTCTTTTTTTTTTTTTGGGTGTGAATTGGTGCTTCATGATAATGCTTCTTACTCTTGATCTAAGACTAAGTTTTTGTATGATGCATGATCAATTCATGCACAAGTTTTTTATGGAAATGGCACAAAGATAAGTTAGGAATGTCTTGTATAATGGATGAGATTTCAACACTTAGGAATTACCTTGTTACCCTAGGAATTTTTCTTTTCCCTTGTTTGTGAATTGAAGCATGTTTGTTCCTCTTTAAGTGCAATCTTTTGGATGTGAAATTGATCATTTGTGTGATAGTAGGAGCAAGCTATTATCTTTTGAGTCATGCCATGGTTATTGAAGGATATTGAATTGCATTTTAGAATGAATTTTTTCACTACATTAGCATCTATAGACCATGCATGTGAGTGTTGTAAAATCCCTATTTTGAATGGAAATTCCTTTAAATCTTTAGCTTTTATGGTTCCTAATTAGGGTTAATCAAGTAACATAGAACCTTGAGTGGTTGTAATAATAAAATTTGACCAAGGCATAGCCCTTGAGTGTTGTAAAATCCTTATTATTGAATGCCAAATTCCTTTACATCTTTAGCTTTTATGGGTTCTAATTGGGGTTAGTCAAGTAAGATGGAACCTTGAGTGGTTGTAATAATAAAATTTAACCAAGGCATAGCCCTAGACATTAAGGGAGCATTATGCATTTTTAATTAATATAATGTTGGTGGAAAATACAGGGTGCTTCTAACTAAGAAAACACTCCTACCTCCACCACTTTAAATGGTCCATTGATTTTTTGGCTATCCTACAACCTATGGTTGGGTCAGAAATGGCTTAGAATTGGAAACTTTAGAGATCATTAAGGACCAAAAGGAGGTAGAGTAAGTCCTAGTTCACTACTCATAGTAGTGGAAAACTAATATGTAAATCCCATAACTATTTGAGTGTTCTACCGTAACTATGCAATAGGAAAGCTCAGAAAACTTGACTGATGTATACTCCTAACAGTAAGCTTGTAATTTGCAAAACATTTCACTCAAAATGTATAAGGGATTAATAAAAAAGAGGCCCTATGATAATTAAAGCACTCACTATAGGGATTGGCTGAGAGGCATAGTGAAAGGTCCAAAAGTTTGCTCATTTTTTTCTACTATTGAGAAAATGAAATGCAAATTTTTTTTTATGAAGACCTTACCCTAAGCTATTTTTTACAAAAATACTCACTCAAAAACATTAAGACTTGAGAGAGATATCATAGAAATAAGAAAGATCCTCCCTACTAAAAATGGTAAAAACCTGCAAAGAAGTGCCTTGGAAGACTTAATGATTTAGCTTATCACTATTTTTATCTATGTTCTACCATCAAGCTCTACCATTCTAATGAATTATGAATTAATTGAGTATGTTTAGCATTCTTTTATATACTTGCTTAGATGCATGATAATCTCCTATTTCTTTGCCATTTTGAATTGTTGGATATATATATATATATATATAAAGGGCGCCTATCTTCATTTTATTTAAAGTCACTTCATTAGGAGTTTTGTTCATAAAGAGCATTGTATCTGTAAATGTTTAACCGCAAGTGTACAGGCTATTGTAGTGTAGCTTGTGCAAGTATGGGTCGATCCCTCGAGGACTTGATTTAAAAAGTAGGAATTTTAATAAAATTTAATTATCTAAAATTAAAAATAAATCACTCAAAAATATTGGAATTATTGAAATAAGAATCAATGTTCAGATCTAATCAAGTTCTCAAAAATACGGAATTTTCAGTTCCTAAATAAAACAAACAAAATCAAATAACAAGAAAAAACTACTTCCCTAGATCAATCTGTATCAAAATCTTTACTTTTGGTCTTCTAAAAGTTGATCTGCCTTTACAGATATCTTCAACATGTTCTTGATTAGTGATCCACCGGTCGGATTTGACAGATTCTTCAAAATGGTCAAGATCTGGGCTAAATTGTCTTTTTAAGATTTGGACGGCTCAGATTGAATTCTGAATTTCAAATCAAAGATCAGAAATGTCAATTATGTCTAGGAATGTCCTAAGAATGACTCTATAAAATTTATTTGAAATCCAGTAAGAAACGAATGAGAAATTGAAGATTTGGTTTGATTAAGGCTAACTCGTTGATTGGGTTAAGCCTTAATTGATCTGGTAGAGATTAGGCAGTTCCTTGATAGGCAAAAGATAGACAAAACAGAACCGAGATAAACTGGGACACAGATGGAATTAAACTGGGGACACAGATGGAATTCACAAAAAAGAACAGAAATGCAATTTCTTTTAAAGAGAAGGGGCAAAATTAGAATTTCATGAAAATCTGGTTTTTAAGAAAAAACCAGACGAAGGAAGAGAAAAACAAAGGAGGTAGAAGAGGGAATGGAAGAGGATAAGAGAGCAGAGAGGAAAGAGGAGGAAGGAGGAGAGGAAGAGAGAGAAGAGGGGGGAGAAAACGGAAAACCCAGGTTGCGTTTCATTCCTCGGGAGACAATGCCTGTGACCAAAGAAGAATTGACAAAGATAGGAGGGGATCTGGTCTGTGTGGTGCTGTGCGGTCTGGGCTTGCTGGGGATCAAAAAATGATGATGGAGAAGGTCGGTGGAGGTGAGAAGAAGAGAGAAGAGGGGAAAAGGAGAAGCAGGGAAGACTATGCGGTCATAACAAATCGAGGAGGAAGAAGTGGAATTTGTCTATGGTGATGGCTGGATTGTGCGTGGAAGAGAACTATAGAGAAGAGGCAGGGGCTAGTCAGTGCGACATCTTAAGAAGAGAGAAATAGGGAGAAGGCTGGAGGGTGCAATTGAGGTAGAAAATAGAGGAGAATAGGAAGTTAGAATGTGGGAGTTGAGGAGAAGAGCGTCGAAAGAGAGAAGAGGGGTAGAGAGAAAGAGAAAGGGGGAGATGGTTTGCTCCTCCTATGGGTCAGTCTGGGCATTGACGAGAATAAAGAATAGATGGAGGGAGAAGATGAGATGGGAATTGGGAGATAGAGAGCAAGAGGAGAAGGAGATAGATGTGAAGAGAGGAGAACGTGGAGAGAAAGGAGGGAGAGAGACGTGAAAGAGAGAATGGAGAGGAGGAAGGTGGTGAGAGGAAGATGAGAGAATAGAATAGAAGAAGATAATGGGAATAGGGGGAGAGGAGAAAAAGCGTGAGAGTGAAGTGGAAAGGAAAGAGAAGAAATAAGGAAGGAAAAAGAAAAGGAAAGAAAGAAGGAAAAAGAAAGAGGAGGAAAAAGGAAAGAAAGGAAAGAAGGAAAACAAAAAAGGAGGAAAAAGAAAAGGAAGGAAAGAAGTGGGGGAAGGGGTTTCCTTTTTGTCCATAATTTCTAATTGAGCTCCTTTATTGTTTAGGAAACTATTCCATCCATCTTCATGGAGGATTTGATCCATCTAGTACACTTTAAGATGATCTGCACCATTAACTTTTAATCGTATCCATCAATGCCTCTTTTGGTTAATCTGCAAAAGAAAAGACTAAATTAGAATCATCTAAACCTTATATTAATCATCTAATGAGCTCTAATGATCATCTGATCATTGATTTTGAAATTTTAAGATTTGGATGGTCAATTGGAGTTAAATTCAAAATCGAGCTAAGTTTTGCAAAATTGAACGGTTAGATTATCTAATTTAATGTTAAATTAGGGGTATTTTAACCAAATTTGAAAACTTAACACACCCCAACCAGCATTTTGCTAGTCTCGAGCAAAACATATGAAAAACCAAATTTCAAGATTTCAAAAATTATTTTTAAGTCGACTCTTCTTTGTCCTCAGAGAATTATCTTCAATAAATCACATCAGCTTTAGCATACCAATAAAAATGATTGAAGAATTCAAAACCCTACCCATATGCCAAAGTAATTCCACTTAAGCTCAGATCTTAGAGTGAGTGTGTGCATATACAGTTTATATATAGAATAATCTTAATCTCGAAGTAGACATCTAACTTTTAAACTCCAATCCTCACTAGTGATATACACTCAGAAATAAAATCTCTTAGATAGAGGGTTTAAATCATATCTCTCTTTTAATTATGTGAGAAGAGTCAATAAAAACAAATTTACCTCACATATACTCATGAAGAATTGGAGTTACTAGGGAATTTCATTGTTTTGACCCCTTGGGAATGGATGCCATTACCTTTGAATATTTAGAAATACCATCTTTTAGATCATATCCATTCATTTCCTCATCAAGACTATATTCATCCTAGAATCAATAGGTCTTTAACTGGGACGAAACGTAGGCTTAGGACAACGTACCAAAGAAAGGGTATAAGGATATTCAAAGATTCTTCAAAAAATAAGTAGAGGTCTTCTAAAGTTTATAAATCTTTCTTTCCTTTGCTGAAGTAAATATTTCTTTTTTCCACTTTTCTTTGTATTCTTCAAACTTCTTTTTTTTTTAGTCTTTTCTTTATATTTCAATACTTTTGAATCACTTTAAAGAATATTTCTTTTCTTGATATCCACTTTCTACTTTCATTACAACTAAAAGATATTTCTTCATTCTTCTCTGACTTATTTTTCAAAGAAAATGGGTAATGGATAATTTATATTGGGTTAATATGGATAAAGGGTAATTTAGGTGGCAAAAGAAAAGGCTTTATATAAAAGGCTCAAGTTGGCTAACTAGTGGTAACAATACTTTATGGGTAGGCGTTATGTCTCTACGTTAATAACAAGGATGGCCTAAATCATTTTCTAGGTTTCCTATAATCCATCAAATTCAATGAACTTTTAGAATTTTAAAGATAATATTCTAATTATTCAGGTAATTAGCCAAATTTAAGAGTTTGGGATCAATTTTCTTTAAGCATGCTGAAGAAAATTAGGAACATTTATAACCTCTCAAAATGAATGACTGGCTCTAAAACTCACTTAGGTTATAGGTCTCCACTGAATTTCTTCAGAATCTCTAAGTTATAGCCACTTATCAACCTAGACTATCTATATGCAACTGCATGTACATATGTGATCTGAGACTTTGCTTTCATGGAATACTTTAGAAAATGAGTAAAAATATGAATTAGTCATATTCAATTCCATTAATAAGCTAAAGTTATTTAGATTATACTTCAAAAAATCCAATTCAAAAGCACTTAAAAGACTAAAAAAAAACTAGAATTTGCTAGAATTCTACACCCCCAACTTGAGAGAAACATTGTCCTCAATGTTTAAAAGTAGGATGATGATAATGCATTGAGGAATACAAAAAATGTGAGAGATATAGAAAAAAATCTGAAAAAGAAAAAGAAGAAAGTAAAAACTAAGCTACATAGTTTATTTTCAGATGAAAATTTTTAGAGGAAAAATATTACTGAGTTCGAAACTTCCCTGGGTCCCATACAAAATGAGCTGGACGAGCCTCTGAAAAGGAATGTTGAATAAAATTATCTTGCAATTTAAAGTTTTTCATGTTATCATAGGGCAAGGTAAATTTATCTTTAGGCTGCTTCTCATAGTTAGAGACAATTGTGGGAGTTCGATGCATCCTTTTTGGAATTGGAGCAAGGATGTCATATTGCTCAGTGGGTGTGACATTTTCTTGATCAATAAATTCATCTCTTTTTCTGACAGGTTTCGATACTATTTCAGCCTTTTTAAGACCAGATTGCTCAATTATGTCACCACTATGAATAATGGTAGCTGCCTTTGTTTGTTCCATGTTTGTAATTGAAGAATTAATCTCATTTCCTACATCCATATCATCAAGATATTCATTTAGTGGGATAAGACAATCCTCTTTACTAATGGTCTGTAGCATTTGAGACATCATGACCTTCAATTTAGTCATGGAATTTGTGTTCTCTTTTAATTGGGCTTTAATTTGAGCAATTTTCTTCTCTTAGTATTGCATGACTTGATGAAATTTATCCTCCACTTTCCTCTTATGTGGAGGAAGGTAAGGTCTGGGAGCAAGTGGTCCTTTGTGGTGAAAAGGTTGATGTTGGAACTTCTGTGAGACATTAGCCTTATATTCATTTCTAATAGTAGAATGCTTACTCCAATTGGAATTATATGTCTCTATATGTAATGACTCCAATTTTGTAACATTAAAATCCCAAGTTAGTAATGAAAAGCTTAGTTTTTGAAGTTAAGGGTATTTTGGTCATTTCACTATTCACCTTGACTGAACACAGAAATTTGGTCCTGAAAATAGCACCATTAGGTGCATACCGGAAAAAGGAATCCAACAAGACCAAAATCACCCAAAACGGAGTTAAAATGAGAAAGTTATGGCCCTTTGAAGTTCAGGGCCAAAAATGTAATTTTTACTAAAAAAAGGATTTAGCCTGCAAAACACAGGGGCCCATTTTGATACGGGCACCCCTCATCTTCAACCTCCTAAAGGGTTCGAGAACGGCGGTGATTGGAGGAGAAATCACCACCATTCTGGAGGTTTCTCCACCGCCATTCAAGGGCGGTGAGAGCCCCCTCCCGAACCCTCTTATAGCTCTATAAATAGAGCTCTTGGGCACCTCTAATGGCAGCCCAAAAGCTTAGGAAAAACCCATTTTGGAGAAGCAACAAAGAGGAGAAACGTGGAGAAAAACCCAGCAACGATCCAAGTATGCCCAAGATCCCTCAAAACCCGTCTTCACATTAGTCCTAGGCTCAGTTTCCCTAAGTTTTTGCATGAAAAATCATGCAAAAATGGGCCCTAGAGAGTCACAAAAGACCATGGACGATCCCTGAGCCGCACTGGTTCGACAGGGTCGAACCAGAGCATCCTGAGGACGCCCCGGTCCCCCAACGAACGGAACGTTCCCCCTGGACGAAACGCGTCGTCCGCGTTCAAGAGAAACCAGGGGGCGCGTCTGTGGATGAGCTCACAAAAGAAAAAGACGGGAGGGAAATCCAGGACGTCTGCAGACGCGCCCGCTAGGGCACATGCCGCTGACACGCAACGTGCTAGCATTCTAGGATTTCCACCTCTTAAAGGCCCTTATGTACATGTGATACTAAAAAGCTTATAACTTGGGATCTAGAGCTCTGATTGAGGCGCCGCGAAAGGCATTGTGTCCGTGTCGATGACGTGGACACAACCAAACTATAAAATTCTTGATCAAGGCCCAATATAAGGTGGGAACGACCCTTGGAATAGGATGGTGGAACGTGGCCACTAAACCTTTGGAAAACTGATGATACCAAGGCCCAATTAGGACCTTCGGACACCTATAAGCATGGGGATGAACCCTTAATGCCTAAGTAATAAGACCAACCACTCTAAAACCTATAAAAGATAGGCCAAACTAACCTTGATTCCCCAAACCATGTTCAGGAGCATACGGGGACAAAGGGGTTAGCGTGACCTAGCCAGGTAGGTGCTTTGTCGCTACTAGACTTTTAAAAAGAGAGCCATGATTGTTTGAGACTGCATGTTTAAGTATACGTATATGACTTGTTTAGCATAACTTATTTGATGACTTGTTTAGCATATAAATGAATTCAGCATGCATATGATAGATGCTTTATGCATAGATATGTTTTGCAAATAATTGCATATACATTATGCATAGATATGTTTTGCCCACAATTGCATACATTGCATGATTTGTGAGCATTGAGTTTTTGAAAGATTGCATGTCCTTGAGGGTTACCAAAAGACTCTGGGTAGGCAGTTGTGAGGGATCCAAAGAGGACAGGTTTTGAAAAAGAGGTTTTCGCTTGTTTGATCTGATATGATTTGGGCTGATAAGCTCGTGGGCGCTATGCCGAGAGGTTTGGGTTGGCCTCCAGCCTCTACCACTATTAGGTGGATGGGTACCACGCCCAAAAAGGGCAACGTCCCTACGTTGACTGCATGTGGTACAGGAGGCTACCATTGGTGTCACAGCACTGGGTCGACGTGTCATAGGCCCCGTTGAGGCTATGACCGAGTGTCCTCAGGTACCCGGGGACCACATGGCGGTGAGGTCGTGGGCATAGTTGGACCCTATGGTTTTGTGGACTTATTTGTATTGCATATGGCATGATATGAGGTTGGTCGACCATACCATACTAGATATCCATGAGTTGGATTCAATGAAGCATCTTATGCATATCATTGTGTTATGATATATATGATACTTTCGGCTTGGTTTGTGCGATTCTTTAAGTCGTTAGTATTTCAATTTGACAATGGTTTTTGATATCGATATTGAGCATGAGTATTCAAACATGCACATGTCTTGAAGAAGCATATGATTTTAAACATCGCATGCATTATAAAACTAGTAGTGATAGATTCCTACTGAGTATAGTATATACTCACCCACTCCTCAACATTTTTCAGACACAAAGTAAACACTTAAGGGCAAGGAATGTTTGTAACAAAAGACACCCAGAGTAAGTGCAAGTAAGTAAACCCCTACCTTATCTTTCAATGTTACTTGATTGTAGTTACTCTCTATAGATGAGGCTGTGACTAACACTTTCTTGGGAATAATGTTGATTTAAAATTATGCCATGGCTAGATAAATTGAAAAATGTGTTTTGACACTCGGGGTTTTTACGAAAGATTGTTTTCCAAAAGAAAAAGATTTTCATGCATTTCATATTTATAAAATAAGAGATCTCGCCTTTTTATCAAATTTGCATCATATAAAAACCTGGGTTGTCACAGTTGGTATCAGAGCACAGTTTAATGTTACTCACAGACCAGTTATGAGGAGAATAACTTATAATCATGTTTCATCCATGAAAGAGTAAGGGGTAATAGGATAACACAAACTAAGGTTTGGTGAATTACCTTGTGATTACAGATGCCTAAGAAGAAAGGAAGCAGTGCTCCATGACCTGAAGCCCAACCAGTGGACTCCACTGGGTCGGGCAATGGGATGGCTGAATTATTCCAACAATTTCTACAACATATGGGACAATACATGAGTAGTCAAAGCCAAACTCCTACCACCCGAGATCCTTCCCCTGATAAAGTAATAGATAGGACTGAGGTTCAGTTAGAAAGGTTTCAAAAACTAGCTCCCTCATTCACAGGAGAAGATGAAGCATCTACACCTGAAAAATGGTTAATTGATATTGAAAAGATATTTAAAGCCATGAACATAGCTGAAGAAAGAAAAGTACCCATGGCCACATTTGTGTTTAGGGGAGAGGCTACCTTTTGGCGGGAAACAGCAGAAAGAACTTATTTTGATCAACGAGAAACAATAGGATGGGAGGAATTTAAAAAGGTCTTTAATGACAAATATTATCCTAAACACGTAAGGAAACAGAAGGAAAAAGAATTTATGGACTTAGAACAAGGGAATATGACTGTCCAACAGTATGAAAGTGGATTTATCAGCCTCCGAAGATTTGCACCACGTGCTTGTGCTGATGAGGAAGATGCGGCAGAACGATTTGTAGATGGGCTTAACCAAGGACTCAGGAACAGAGTTCTAGGTTTCCAACCTTCCACAGTAGCCAAAGTCGTAGAGATGACCTCCCTATACAAAAAAGATTATCAAAGGAACCAGGCAATAAAGGAAAGTAAGAACATCAACACCATGAGAAATAAAGGAAAGAGACCATTTCAGTCATCTGGACCCAGGCCACCTTTCAAGAAGCTGTTTGAAAACAAAGGAAGAAGACCAGACTAGAAGGCATGCCCTAGGTGTAACAGAAATCATTCAGGCAAACCATGTCCCACTTTCAACATCACTCGCTATAGTTGTGGAGAATTAGGACATTTTGCTAGTAATTGTCCAAAAAGGAAAGTACAAGAGTGTAAAGAAGATCAAGTTCCAAAAAGCCAAGGACGTGTCTTTGCCCTCACTTTCAGTCAAGCCCAGGCTTCAAATGTAGTAGTTGAAGGTATTCCTTCTATCTATGATACACCTGCTAAAGTTCTATTTGATACAAGCTCCACTCATTCTTTCATATCCCGGGAATTTGCATCATCCTTGGACATTATACCACAGGACCTCGACTTCACTCTAGAAGTCATGACTCCTGTAGGCCAGGCACTTCCCACCTATTCTTATCTCCAGGATGTCTCCATTTTGATTAAGGACCATTTGCTACATGCCAATCTTATTCACTTAGATATGAATGACTTCGACATCATCCTAGGTATGGACTGGCTAGCCTTTGTTGATTGCCACTAGAAACGTGTCACTTTTACCCTACCTAATGGAGACACTTTCACCCTCCAAGGAAGAAAGGATTATTCTGGAGCGTGTGTTATTTCTGCCATGAAAGTAGTTAAGCACATTGCTCAGGGATGCCCCTTCTTCTTAGCCAAGATTGAATCTATCGAGAGTCTCCAACCAAAGCTAGGGGATGTCGAGATAGTCCGAGAATTTCCTGACGTATTCCCTGAGGACTTACTAGGTCTACCTCCACCAAGGGAAATTGAGTTTATCATTGACCTTATACCCAGTACTTCCCCCATTTCCAAAGCTCCTTACCGAATGGCTCCTGCAGAACTAAAAGAACTGAAGACCCAGTTACAGGAACTACTTGACAAAGGGTTTATACGACCTAGCGTCTCTCCGTGGGGAGTTCCAGTCCTTTTATTAAGAAAAAGGATGGCTCCATGAGATTGTGCGTAGACTATCGGATGCTAAATAAGGTCACCATTAAGAATAAGTACCCCCTTCCCCGAATTGATGATCTTTTCGATCAACTTCAGTCAGCCAGAGTCTTCTCTAAGATTGATCTACGATCCGGATACCATCAACTTTGAGTTAGAGAAGAAGATATTCTCAAGACAGCCTTTAGGATTTGATACGACCATTATGAATTCAGAGTGATGTCCTTTGGTTTGACTAATGCTCCAGCCGCGTTTATGGACCTCATGAATAGGGTGTTCAAGGAGTACTTAGATAAATTCATCATAGTGTTTGTGGATGATATCCTAATATATTCAGAAACTCCTGAAGACCATAAGGAACATCTAAGGATAACATTAAGCACCCTACGAGCACACAAGTTATATGCAAAATTCAGTAAGTGTGAGTTTTGGCTAGAAAAGGTTAATTTCTTAGGACACATTATTTCTCAGGATGGCATAGCAGTTGACCCCACTAAGGTTGAATTAGTACAGAACTGGGAAAGACCTAAGACAGTCACAAAAATAAGAAGCTTCTTAGGGCTTGCCAGATATTACAGGAGATTCATCGAGGGTTTTTCACAAATTGCTTTACCTCTAACTAAGCTGACCAGGAAGGACATAAGATTTGAATGGACTGATAAATGTGAGGAAAGCTTCCAGGAACTAAAAAGAAGGTTAACTACAGCACCTGTCCTTACCTTACCTTCAGGAAGTGGCAGATTTGAGATATACAGCGATGCCTCGCAACAAAGACTAGGTTGCATACTTATGGAATGTGGGAAGGTAATTGCTTATGCTTCTCGGCAACTCAAGAAGCATGAAGTCAATTACCCAACCCATGACTTGGAATTAGCGGCCATAGTCTTTGCCTTGCGAATCTGGAGACATTATTTATATGGGGAAAAGTTTGAAGTTTTTACAGATCACAAGAGTCTTAAATATATCTTTTCCCAACAAGACTTAAACATGTGACAAAGAAGATGGATGGAATACTTAAAAGACTATGACTTCTCCATTCATTATCACCCTGGAAAAGCTAATGTGGTAGCTGATGCATTAAGTAGAAAAACCCAAGGGATGTGTGCAAGTTTATTAACTAAGAGATGGAAGCTATTACAAGAAGTAATCACATGGAAACCAGATATAAGTAAGCACAAGATCGTTAAGGCAAGCCTAACAATAAAGTTAGTTGTTAATGAAAAGGATAAGCAAGAACAGAAAGGAGATCCGGATATACAAGCTTTCATACGAAAACCAGGGGTTACTGAAGGGGAAGATGGTAGCGTCTACATGCAAGGAAGATTAGTGGTACCGACTAATGAAGCGTTAAGACAAGAAATCTTAAAAGAGGCTCATCGATCTAAGTATACTATACACCCGGGAGGAACTAAGATGTATCAAGACTTAAAGAGACAATATTGGTGGGATGGTATGAAAAGAGACATAGGGGAATTTATGGCAAAGTGTCTAACATGTCAACAAGTAAAGGCTGAACATCAAAGACCTGCAGGATTGTTACAACCCCTTGAGTTACCCGAATGGAAATGGGACCACATTACCATGGACTTCATTGTAGGGTTACCTAGGACCTCTAAGGGTCATGACATGATCTAGGTAATTGTTGATAGATTGACTAAGACAGCACATTTCCTTCCTATACGCTATACCCAATCCACTAATAGCCTATCTCAGCTATACATCAAAGAGATAGTGAGTCTACATGGCATGACCCTTAGTATCACTTTAGATAGGGATAGCTACTTCACTTCACAACTCTAGAAGTTTGTCCAAAAATCCTTAGGATCTTCCTTGAACTATAGCACAGCCTTCCATCCACAGACCGATGGATAGTCAGAGTGCACAATCTAGATAGTCGAAGATATGTTGCGAACCTGTGCCCTCGATTAGAAGCAGAGCTGGGATGAAAATCTACCACTAGTTGAGTTTGCATACAACAATAGCTTTCAGTCGAGCATTGGCATGGCTCCGTACAAGGCGCTCTATGGGAGACCCTGACGATCACCCACCAGTTGGAGTGAAGTTGGAGAGTCCAGGGTACACTAGTCCAAGCTGGTGGAGCAATGCACCGAGAAGGTCAAACTCATAAGAAGACACCTCCTCACAGCTCAAAACCGCCAAAAGTGCTATGTTGATCGAAGGAGGAGACCATTGGAATTCGACATAGGAGAGTATGTTTTCCTGAAGATATCTCCCACTAAAGGAGTTATGCGGTTCGGTATCAAAGGCAAGCTTAGTCCGCGTTACATAGGACCTTTCAAAATCCTAGAGAAAGTGGGAAAAGTGGCCTACAGGATCGCACTACCCCCTCAGCTATCTGAAGTGCATAACGTATTCCATGTATCTATGCTAAGGAGGTACGTGCCTGACCCTACTCATGTCATCATACAGGTACCCATAGAGTTGACGGAGGATCTCAAGCTAGAGACGAGACTAGTTGAGATCCGGGATCGTAAGAATAAGAAGCTACGGAACAAGGACATACACTTAGTCAAAGTTTTGTGGAGAAATGCGCACATGGAAGAAGAGACTTGGGAACTGGAGTAAAAAATGTGAGAAAAGTACCCGGAGATCTTTTGACTGTATATATAGTAGAATTTTGGGGGCGAAATTCCCCTAAGGGGGTAAGAATGTAATGACTCCAATTTTGTAACATTAAAATCCCAAGTTAGCAATGAAAAGTTCAGTTTTTGAAGTTAAGGGTATTTTGGTCATTTCACTATTCACCTTGACTGAACACAGAAATTTGGTCCTAAAAATGGTACCATTAGGTGTGTATAGAAAAAAGAAATCCAACAAGACCAAAATCACCCAAAACGGACTTAAAATGAGCAAGTTATGGCCCTTTGAAGTTCAAGGGCAAAAATGTAATTTTTACTAAATAACGGATTTAGATTGCAAAACACAGGGGCCCGTTTTGATACGGGCACCCCCCATCTTCAACCTCCTAGAGGGTTCTAGATCGGCGGTGTAACATCGCACATTAAAAAAAGAAGAAGAAGAAGAAAAAAAAAAAGCCTAAATAGAAGGGGGGCCAGATTTGATACTAGCACGCTCTCTCATTAAACAAACACAACAGATGTCGGGTTTGTCTTCTTGAAAGCAATAGAAAAAGGAAAAAATAAAAAAAACGATGAAGAGGAAAAACCCAATGGGAAGAAAGGGGAAGAGGAAGAGGAGGAAGAAGGGCAAGGGAGAGAGGGAGAGAAGAAGGAAGAAGAAGAAGAAGAAGAAGAGAGAGAGAGAGAGAGAGAGAGCTGCATGTAGGCGTGGAAGGGAAAACAAGGGTTTTCTTGGGTCGCCAGATTCCAGGCCGTCGCTGGAGACGACGCCGGCTCGAATCGACAATCCGACCGGTCATTTTGTTCAACACATTGAGACAAACAAAACCCCCAAGGTTGTTGGGGGATCCGACGTGATCTTGATCGTCAATTGAAGAGGGGAACATTGCACGGGTAAGATTGGAGGTTTTACGACTGATCTGAACCAATCCAGCCCATCCAATGATGGAAAATGCATGGAAATGCATTTAGAAGGTAAGATCTACAAAACCCTATTCTTGATTTTGAGATTTTAGCTAAATTAGCACCATTGATGCTAGATCTAGGTCTTGTGGGTAATCCAACCATCCATTTTCAAATCAAAGCTTAGGGATAAGTAATTTAGGGCATGATGTAGCTTGAATCACACAAAAAACATCATATCTAGGCTGAAAACTGATCGAACAATCTTAGCCGTCCTATCAAGTACTATTCACATAGTAACTTCGTGATGTCTGATCGTCGATCAGACACCACAGATGAGTTCTTCATCATCAAAAATGATAGAATGATTAAAATGATGTGAATTGGAAGTGAAACAGATTGGATAATCTAGGCCGTTTGATCTGTCACTATTTAAACAGACACCATATGGTGTTAGATGAATGATTTGAGGTCACAGATGGATTTTTGAACCCTGAATTAGCTTAGATATGATATAAAGTATGAAAAATAACATCCAGCTCCAACCCAAGAGTTGATCTAGATATGAATCATGAGTTCACACCACTGAACAGTGAAAGTGACTTACAGTCACTTAAGAAGAGAAGTGAATAGCCAATCCAAGGCCACTGGCATGGATTGGAAATCTAGAAAGTGGTTGCCATTAAATTAGCTATCAACCAATAGTTCATGAAACGCCTTTTGCACAGTAATGAACACTGTCACTTTGCCTTATGCCAAATAGTGTTAGGGAAGCTAGGAGAAGTCCTAGAATTGTATAACTGAACATGTGTTTGTATTGTTACAGAGGTGACTGATAAGGAGCGCGTACGTGAACTGAATGAAGTACTCGCATCAGTGAATTATAAGATCTCCAATTGAGGTAGGTGGAATTAAGATTGCTACAATTTTCGTTATATATGCATGTGTATATGAATTTCAAGCATTGAAATAAATCTTTTCAGTTTATACAAAAGATAAGATGAATATGCATGCTGAATTTGAATTATGATTAAACTATTATGCATAAACTATGCATTATTGTGAACCATGTGAGAGAAATGTAAGATTGATACCAGGAAATTGTGAAATGGCTCGTATGAGCAAGAGGGGTCGTTATGATGTGGGCGGGCCTTCGGGCTGGACGAGCTACCGGTCCCTAGGATGTAGCCCCATTGTTTGGGGAGTTAACGCGTTCTGAGAGGTCGTTATGATGTGGGCGGGCCTTCGGGCTGGACGAGCTACCGGTCTCTCAGGAGTAAAGCCTTGAGGTGTGTCTTTGAGTTTGGTGTGTCTTTGGGTTTAACCCACTGCGCCGACTCACTGCGCCAAAGAGGATAATATTGCTTGCTGTGTACTTGATGCACACAACAACGCATTGGTATTTGATATGTGAAATGGCTCGTAAGAGCGAAGACTGGTATCAGGAAAATGTAAATGAGTTGTAAGTTTGACATGTGATTGCATACTTTGGTTTTCAAAGAATGTGTTTTGTACTAATGCATTGGTATTCTTTCCATCTTGGCGTGGATTCGTGATTTTGATAATGTTAAATGATTTCAAGTTAAATGATAATTGAATTGTTGTTTGCATGATTCAACATTGCTAAATTGATCTATATATAATTATCATGATTTCTGTTTATATAAAATATTGCATCTTACTCCACCTACACAAGCGATTGCTTGCTAAGGCATTGCTATGGTTTGCAATGCCTCAGATACAGAGAATAATAGTAGGTTTGGCATGTTGACAGTATCGTAGAACAAAACACACTCAAGGAATAGGAGCTGCTTACTGACAGGAGCATGCCAACAGAAGCTTAGGAAGAGGACAAGTATAAAAATTGGTCTTTGAGTTGAAGTTGTCATATTAGAAATGAGAAAGAGATTGCATTGTATGTAATTATGAAAATTTGGAAGATTTATGTGACTGAGTTGTGTTGTGGAGGTTCTGGGTGTGTTGTTTTGAGGTAAACTGTTTTTGTTTTGTTAGATGTATGGAATAGAGACAGAGTCTGCATTTATATTTTAATATTGTTAACAATGTTTATCAGGTACTTCGCAATGACATGCGTTAAATGTCATATGTTCAAAAAACAAAGGAAACTCTGTCGGATTTTTGGTAGAAATGAGTGCTCATTTCACCGAGAATCCTTGTTTTTGATAGAAGAAAAATGACACTCGGGGTGTTTCAAAGTGAATTTGAAAGAAAAGATTTTCCGCTGCATTGCACTATTTTACAAAAATTATTTCAAATTAGATCGATCCTGCATTAGAAATTCGTTTGTATTTAAAATTTCATTTGGAAACCTGGGTCGTCACAGTTGGTATCAGAGCCCAGATTTGGTCCACTCATAGCCAGTCACATTGAGTAAGTCTTAAGTAGTCTCTAAAGCAAGATGTTGCAACTAATGCGTTTGAGAGTAACTCATAAAAAGAACCTTGTGATGAAGGGAATGTCACCTAAGAGGACGAGTCAGAGGACAACAAACTCCTCTGCTGAGCCATGTGGCCAGGGGAGTCAAATGATGGACTTCATGGCCAACATGATGCAAAACCTTAGTCAATTGATGCAGCAGCAACAATAGATGCAACCCATGAGGGTTGGCAAGTTCTAAGGAGACAATAGATAGCTAGTCCTAGCACGAGTAAGAGGAGTACTCTTACGAGATTAGTATAATTCTTAGAGTAAGGAACAATAGTATAAGTGTACAAAACTTGTATATCTGAATGAAAACTTTATCAGAGATAGATCTATTCACATGGGGTGACTTTTAGAGGATCCAAGTTTTAATTTTGACGATGAGCACAAACCTGTGAGGACTATGATTTCTATTGCACAATAATATTTTGATTTTAATGAAAAGAGGGTAAAGAATAATCACAAGGAAAGAGAACTCAGGAAAAATTAAGAGAATTACAATGTTAGTCTATACATGTTGAGGATAGATTCGATGGATCAATTTTGATATTAGGAAAATCAGTGGTAGTTGGTCTACTTATGTAAAGGAATTATTTATTGAAGGAATGAAAATGAGTTATTCTCTATGTATACATAAATCATGACAGCTAATTATCATCGAGAAGTAAATGCCTATTTAAATGCTTCTTGAGAGCTCTAGTTATGAATTGAAGATGCATAATGCATAGAGGATATGACAACTATTTTATAAGGATGATTACTAAATGATAAGAAAGAAAAGCATATGAGTGGAGAATTGAAGCATGGATATAGAAACTTAGTGAATACGTTCAATTTCTAACTTGGACAGTGCGTAGACTTTTGAAAGACCTAACAATTATGGTAACAACAATAGTATGAGGATAATGATGAAGGATCAGAATGATTACAATTAATGATAACTCGAGAGAGTTAGAAAAGTATTGTATTAACCTAAATTTGAAAATGGATTTATTTGATGTATAAATTGTAGCATGGTGGAAATCACTGAAAAATTGATGAAGTAAGGTCCTAGTTTTCTTATGGATGTATTTCTGAGCGATGAGAATAATTATTAAATAGAGATGATCACGTGATGAATCGACTAGGGAGAGACAGTTGAAGTGAATGGAGAAAGATGTAATTGATTATAATTGATTTACATTCAGCACTGATATTAATGAGATTGTGAGTACTAATAACGAAGGCTATTATAAAAGATTAGCTTCATTGGTTGGGAGATTGGAAGAGTTGCAATTGATTTAATATGACCATTGGTTATAGGAAAGGAATGGTAGAAGAGAAGACACAAAAATTGTAATTTAGAGTCTAATGATGATTATTTGAGAGGACGTGTTCCTCTATTGTTGAGTCCTTTATCTAAAAGGCTCTTGAGAAGGCTATATTTGCCTGAGGAGCAATAGGTGATGTAGAGAGTGTTGGCTACTTTAAAGTGGAGGTATCAGGCAGCTCAACAGTATCTGAAACGAGTTTACAGGCTAAAGAGGTGCGTTACTTGCAAGGGCAAGTATGTGAACAGTTATATCTTAGAATTAGTAGATGCCACAATAGAGGCAATAGTATCAACATCTGCCATTATAGTGGAAATATTTTAGATGCTTGACTATAGTGAGTCAGTGCATTTCTTTAAAGACTATTCTAGAGGACAACGAGTCAAACAGTTTGACATTAGGATCAGGGAAGAGATGGCCCCACCTTAGCAGTGATGAGTTTTTGCTATTACATCGAGGTAAGCACGGGTTTCAAACTAGATGGTGGAGAGTATTTTCTAGATTATTGGTAGGCATGTTATGATCTTCCTTGAATCCAGGACCCATCTTGCTTAGACATGCATGGATGTGTTATCCTTTTGATTGGGTATTATGACTTCAACAAGAAGTTACTAGGGGCTAATGAGTACTTTTAAGAGGCACCTATGAACCTAAGAAGAGAGAGATGATGAATGATGATCTCATCCTATTTGATATGGTGGATTATGATGTCATCTTTAGGATAGATTAGCTGATCCTACCTTGAAAGAAATGTTGTATGTTTCAGAGGGTGTTAAGTTTTATTTCTTGTTTGTGTGAGAATGGAGAGACTGAGCACAAAGATGATGTGCAAGAGTTTGTAGTCTTATCTGAGGAGTTTTCATGACATCGACACAAGAGAATGATTTCAAAGTGGATTTGACATCAGGTACAATATTATTTACCTAGAATGCCATATGGAATGGCCCAACTGAGCTGGAACAGCTCCAACTATATAAGCTACTAATAAGGATTTTAATAAGCCTAGAGTAGTTTTCTTCATGAGAAGAGAGATCTTTGTTACTATGCACAAATTGTCATTTGTTTGATAGTACCGTGGTAGAGAATTGATATTCTTAATCGTATAGTGACGATTTATTTGACCAACTAAGGATGTTGCATGGTGTTTGTGGAGATTGATCTGAGGTGTAGTTATGACCAACCTAGGATTTTGAGTATGACATCTTTAAGATGATTTTTCTTGAACTCATTATGATTGTTATGAGTTCTAGATGGTATTAATTGGCGAAACCAATACACTGACAGAAGGTATGGATATAATGCATTGAATCCTCAAATGTTAATTGGATGAGCCATGATTGTGTTAATAGATAGTATTGTTGTATACTTCATAAACAGAGAGGAGCACAAGGAATCCTTGTGCATTAATTCAGAATGTTTAAGGACTTATCATTTGTTGCGAACATCTATAGCATGAGTTATTGTCAGAGGAAGTAAATTTCCTTTACTGCACTACCTTGAATGATAGAGAGGCAATTATTGAGATGGTGATGGGCTGACATTAGCCAAACTAGTGATTGAGGTTTATAGTTCCTTGGTCTTATGAACTACTACCGCCAAGTTATTGAGTTTCACCAGGATATCAGATTCTCTTATGGGTAATCAGAATTCGATTTATGATCTATACTTATGAGTAGCCAATGAGGGCGACCGATGAGGGTGGGTGCAAGAGGCACTGGCAGGCTTCTAGGTGGCGAGCTTCTAGGGCCTTACAGTATGCTTGTATTGTGGATTGGTTTTCATTGGCATAGAGTGCTTGTTGGTGAGTTGAGATACACTAGTTTTGACTAGCATATGATTGACAATGGGTGAGCTGATGTGCTCTATAATAAATTTGGCATAGATTTGCCTATTGATAAGCTAATGCACTCATATATAGACTCGGCATCAAATTACTAATATATGAGCTGCGACACATTGATATTTATTGATATGGTGATTTTATCAATACTAAAGTTATATACAAATAATTAACCATTAGATGAGAGTTTGGTTCATGTTAATTGCATTATATATGGTGATGACACATTCTAATGGAATTATGAATTATTTGATATGAAATGATTATCATTTAGCGATTTATATGTAAATTGAAATTTGAGGAGATGACATGATGTGAAATTGTCTATTTATATATGTTGATTCTATAAACTTTTGGTATGATATGTGGATCTTGAGATATGAGGATATTTTGGAATTATTTGAAAAAGAACATGGAAAGAATTTCGAGGACGAAATTCCTATGAGGGAAGAATGTAACATTGCACATTAAAAAAAGAAGAAAAAAAAAAGCCTAAATAGAAGGGGGACCAGATTTGATACTGGCACCCCCTCTCATTAAACAAACCCAACAGACGTCAGGTCTTTCTTCCCGAAAGCAACAGAAAAAGGAAAAAAAAAAAAAAAAGATGAAGAGGAAAAACCCAGTGGGAAGAAAGGGGAAGAGGAAGAGGAGGAAGAAGAAAGAGAAGAAGGGAGAGGGAGAGAAGAAGGAAGAAGAAGAAGACGAGAGAGAGAGAGAGAGAGAGAGAGAGAGAGAGAGAGAGAGAGCTGCATGTAGGCGTGGAAGGGAAAATAAGGGTTTTCCTAGGTCGCCGGATTCCAGGCCGTCGCCGGAGACGACGCCGGCTCGGATCGACAATCCAACCGGTCATTTTGTTCAGCACATTGAGACAAACAAAACCCCCAAGGTTATTGGGGGATCCGACGTGATCTTGACCGTCAATTGAAGAGGGGAACATTGCACGACTAAGATTGGAGGTTTTACAACTGATCGGAACCAATCCAGCCCATCCAATGGTGGAAAATGCATGGAAATGCATCTAGAAGGTAAGATCTACAAAACCCTATTCTTGATTTTGAGATTTTAGCTAAATCCGCATCATTGATGCTAGATCTAGGTCTTGTGGGAAATCCAACCGTCCATTTTCAAATCAAAGATTAGGGATAAGTAATTTAGGGCATGATGTAGCTTGGATCACACAAAAAACATCATAACTAGGCTGAAAACCGATCGGACAATCTTAGCCGTTTGATCGAGTACTATTCACATAGTAACTTCGTGATGTCTGATCGTCGATCAGACACCACAGATGAGTTCTTCATCATCAAAAATGATAGAATGATTAAAATGATGTGAATTGGAAGTGAAACAGATTGGATAATCTAGGCCGTCTGATCTGTCACTATTTAAACAGACACCATATGATGTTAGATGAATGATTTGAGGTCACAGATGGATTTTTGAACCCTGAATTAGCTTAGATATGATATAAAGTATGAAAAATAACATCCAGCTCCAACCCAAGAGTTGATCTAGATATGAATCATGAGTTCACACCACTGAACAGTGAAAGTGACTTACAGTCACTTAAGAAGATAAGTGAATATCCAATCCAAGGCCACTGGCATGGATTGGAAATCCAGTAAGTGGTTGCCATTAAATTAGCTATCAACCAATAGTTAATGAAACGCCTTTTGCACAGTAATGAACACTGTCACTTTGCCTTATGCCAAATAGTGTTAGGGAAGCTAGGAGAAGTCCTAGAATTGTATAACTGAACATGTGTTTGTATTGTTACAGAGGTGACTGATAAGGAGCGCGTATGCGAACTGAATGAAGTACTCGCGTCAGTGAATTATAAGATCTCCAGGTACGTGCCTGACCCTGCTCATGTCATCAACCAGGTACCCATAGAGTTGACGGAGGATCTCAAGCTAGAGACGAGACCAGTTGAGATCCGGGATCATAAGAATAAGAAGCAGCGGAGCAAGGACATACACTTAGTCAAAGTTTTGTGGAGAAATGCGCACATAGAAGAAGAGACTTAGGAACTAGAGTCAGAAATGCGAGAAAAGTACCCCGAGATCTTTTGATTGTATATATAGTAGAATTTCGGGGGCAAAATTTCCCTAAGGGGGTAAGAATGTAATGACTCTAATTTTGTAACATTAAAATCCCAAGTTAGCAATGAAAAGTTCAGTTTTTGAAGTTAAGGGTATTTTGGTCATTTCACTATTCACCTTGACTGAACATAGAAATTTTGTCTTGAAAATGGTACCATTAGGTGCGTATAAAAAAAAAGGAATCCAACCAAACAAAATCACCCTAAACGGAGTTAAAATGAGCAAGTTATGGCGCTTTGAAGTTTAGGGGCAAAAATGTAATTTCTACTAAAAAAACGGATTTAGCCTGCAAAACATTGGGTCCCGTTTTGATACGGGCACCCCTCATCTTCAACCTCCTAGAGGGTTCTAGAACGGCGGTGATTGAAGGAGAAATCACCACCATTCTGGAGGTTTCTCCACCGCCATTCAAGGGCGGTGAGAGCCCCCTCCAGAACCCTCTTATAGCTCTATAAATAGAGCTCTTGGGCGCCTCTAATGGCGGCCCAAAAGCATGGGAAAAACCTATTTTGGAGAAGCAACAAAGAAGAGAAACGTGGAGAAAAACCCAATAACGAGCCAGGTATGCCCAAGATCCCTCAAAACCCGTCTTCACATTAGTCCTAGACTCAGTTTCGCTAAATTTTTGCATGAAAAATCATGCAAAAAGGGCCTCGGAGAGTCACAAAGGACCCAGGGATGATCCCTAGGCCGCAAGAGACACTGGGTAGGCAGTTGTGAGGGACCCAAAGAGGACAGGTTTTGGAAAAGCAGTTTTTGCTTGTTTGATCTGGTATGATTTGGGCTGATAAGCTCGTGGGCGCTATGCCGAGAGGTTTGGGTTGGCCTCCAGCCTCTACCACTATTAGGTGGATGGGTATCACGCCCAAAAAGGGCAACGTCCCTACATCGACTGCATGTGGTATAGGGGGCTACCACTGGTGTGACGGCATTGGGTCAACGTGTCATAGGCCCTGTTGAGGCTATGACCGAGTGTCCTCAGTTACCCGGGGACCACACGGCGGTGAGGTCATGGGCATAGTTGGACCTTATGGTTTCGTGGACTTATTTGCATTGCATATGGCATGATATGAGGTTGGTCGACCATACCATAGTAGATATCCATGAGTTGGATTCAATGAAGCATCTTATGCATATCATTGTGTTATGATATATATGATACTTTTGACTTGGTTTGTGCAATTCTTTAAGTCGTTAGTATTTCAATTTGACAATGGTTTTTGATATCGATATTGAGCATGAGTGTTCAAACATGCACATGTCTTGAAGAAGCATATGATTTTAAACATCGCATGCATTATAAAACTAGTAGTGATAGACTCCTGCTGAGTATAGTGTATACTCACCCAATCCTCAACATTTTTCAGACACAAAGTAGACACTTAAGGTCAAGGTTTGTTTGTAACAAAAGACACCCAAACTAAGTGCAAGTAAGTAAACCGCTACCTTATCTTTCAATGTTACTTGATTGTAGTTACTCTCTATAGATGAGGCTGTGACTAACACTTTCTTGGGAATAATGTTGATTTAAAATTATGCCATGGCTAGATAAATTGAAAATTGTGTTTTGACACTCAGGGTTTTTATGAAAGATTGTTTTCCAAAAGAAAAAGATTTTCATGCATTTCATATTTATAAAACAAGAGATCTCGCTTTTTTATCAAATTTGCATCATATAAAAACCCAGGTCGTCACACTATAGTTGGGGAAAAATGTTGGTCATAACACTGGGTTTGTTCATGGAATGCATCCTGATATGGAGGAGCAATGGGACATTCCTTAGAGGGACATTTTTCCATTTCCATGGCCTCAACTATTCTATCTAAGGATGCTATTTTCATATCATCTTCTTCAGTCGTAGCATATATTTCTCCCCTAGAAGATGTGGTGGTAGACTTAGGCTTGTTTGGGAAACCTACTTTTTCTGAGTCAGCCTAAGTTTGTGCACTCTCTGCCAACCATTCCAAATACTCTTTTGCCTCTTGAGGTTGTTTGTTTAAGAAATTAACATTACACATCATTTAAACAAACTGGCGCATATAAGATTTAAGTCCTTCATAAAAGAAGGTAATGATATGCTAAAGTTCGTATCCATGATGTGGACAAGTTAACAATAATTCCTTAAATCTTTTCCAGCATTGATAAAAAGTTTCATTATTTGTCTGGGTAAAATTCATTATATTTTGACGAAGAGCATTTGTCTTATGTATACAAAAGAACTTATTCAAGAACTTCTTAGTCATTTCTTCCCATGATTGTATGGAACTTGATGGCAGTGAATGAAACCACATCTTAGCTTTTTCTTTTAAGGAAAAAGAAAATAGTTTGAGTCTTACCATATCTAATTCGATGTTTTGTGTATGTTGAGTCGTGCACACTTCATCGAATTCTTTTAAATGCATGTAAGGATTCTCACTATCCAACCCACAAAATTTGGGAAGTAATTGAATTACTCCCACCTTTAATTTAATCATACTAGCATTTGGAGGTAAAAGTATGCATGAAAGTGTGCTGGTATAATTAGGCTGCAAATGGTCTCTTAGTGTCTTCTGACAAGAATTTTGGTTATGCCAATTATTCTCATGTGTTTTATGTTGGTCCTTTCTCCTATTTCCATGTGGTTGAGAATGATTCCTCCATTGATATATATATCATCATTAAATAGAGGTGGAGGATCATCAGCATCAAAGAGAGGATTACTCGTCCATGAAGAAACATCATCATTATCCAAGATGAAAGGTGGTTCATCATCATTAAAGAGTGGATTGTTTCTCCATGGAGAAATATCTTCTTTATTAATGCTGTGGTGTAAATTACTCTTTTGATCAGCGTTTAAATTATTCATTAGGTGCAATTGATCATGTCTTTTCTTTTCTTTTCTCCTTTTTTTTTTTTTTGAAAAAACTAACCTAAATGATGCAACTTAACTTCTAGAATGATGGGCAAACAAAAGGGCATACTCAAATAATCCTAAGACTAATAAGCAACAATATTTTGATTTTCTGTGGGGACGATGCTTTTAATTAGCCTAATCTAATGCTCCTCCTCTCTTTAGGAGTTGATTATTGCTTACCAATTAGGTTCTAACCAATACAACCCTCGTGTAAGGAGGCGTTTAGACCTCAACAAACGTCAATAGGAGGTGGGGGAAGAGCGAGGCTCTATTAGATAATCTCCAATAACCACAGTGATCAAAAGCCACTGGAGTGACAATAAATCGTGTCCTATTAAGAGGGTCCTACGAGCATGTGATGGCCCTATAGGTCTCCTCTGATTGATTTTAAATTAATGTGAAAGGAAGGTTTGCACGCTTGAGGTGATTATCCTAAGTGGGCCAAGAGGTGGTGATGAAATCCACCCTTGATCTTATGGGGGTAGGGTGCCCTTACTAATTAGTTTCCACACACCATGACAATTCGATCAGCATATAAATCACCTTAAAACATTAAACATGGCCTAATAATGCAATTAAAAGCATTAAACTAATGCAAAATTCTAATATGCAACAATTATAAAAGATGCTTTCTATACGAGTTACACTACCAAACAATGCAAATTATTCTAAATGCAAAGCCTAATCTAGGAAATAAATGAGTGAGGAAACTTACAGTGGGGTTTCTGATGAAGATCAAGTGTGGACCACCTATCCCACACTTGCCCTGTATTATACAACCCTTTAAAAATTAAAATTAAAAGTGCAAATTACAAAGGAGCCTCACTACAAGATTCACTCAAAATAAAAAAGAAAGTCCTATTATAGGAAAGCAGGGAAATTTCCATTTTGGTGAAGATCCACTTGCCCAATTCCTCCACTTTCCAATTTCTTGAAAAATAACATTAGAAAGTAGTACTAAATTTAGGAAACAAGGTGATTATGCCCCAAAAACAATTGAAAAATGCACCTAAAATTTTCTAAAATGCTAAAAATGGAAATTCCTAATTTTTTTTTATTTCTTGCTTTTTTCTGATTTTTTTTGAATTTTTAATTAAATTTTATGAAAACTCCTTTCCAAGTCCCTGACAATGGCGCCAAAAACTTGTTGATGTTTAACCACAAGTGTACGGACTATTGTAGTGTAGCTTGTTCAAGTACGGGTCGATCCTACGAGGACTTGATTTAAAAAGTAGGAATTTTAATAAAATTTAATTATCTAAAATTAAAAATAAATCACTCAAAAATACTAGAATTATTGAAATGAGAATCAATGTTCAGATCTAATTAAGTTCTCAAAAATACAGATTTTTCAGTTCCTAAATAAAACAAACAAAATCAAATAACAAGAAAAAACTACTTCGCTAGATCAATCTTTATCAAAATCTTCACTTTTGGTCTTCTAAAAGCTGATCCGCCTTTACAGATACTTCAACACGTTCTTGATTAGTGATCCACTGGTCGAATTTGACAGATTCTTCAAAATGGTCAAGATCTGGGCTAAATTGTCTTTTTAAGATTTGGACAACTCAAATTGAATTCTGAATTCAAATCGAAGATCAAAAATGTCAATTATGTCTAGGAATGTCCTAAGAATGACTCTGTAAATTTTATTTGAAATCTAGTAAGAAACGAATGAGAAATTGAAGATTTGGTTTGATTAAGGCTAACTCGTTGATTGGGTTAAGCCTTAATTGATCTAGTAGAGATTAGCCAGTTCCTGGATAGGCAAAAGACAGATAAAACAGAAACGGGATAAACTGGGACACAGATGGAATTAAATTGGGGACACAGATGGAATTCACAAAAAAGAATAGAAATGCAATTTCTTTTAAAGAGAAGGGGCACAATTGGAATTTTGTGAAAATTTGGTTTTTAAGAAAAAATCAGACGAAGGAAGAGAGAAAAAGAGGAGGTAGAAGACAGAAAGGAGGAAGAAGGAGGAAGGAGGAGAGGAAGAGAAAGAGAAGAGGGGGGAGAAAATGGAAAACCCAGGTTGGGTTTCATTCCTCAGGAGACAATGCATGTGATGGAAGAAGAATTGACGAAGATAGGAGGGGATCCGGTCTGTGCAGTGCCATGCGGTTTGGGCTTGCCAAGGATTAGAAACCGGTGATGGAGAAGGTCGGTGGAGGTGAGAAGAAGAGAGAAGAGGGGAAAAGGAGAAGCAGGGAAGACTATGCTGTCATAACAAACTGAGGAGGAAGAAGTGGAGTTTGTCATGGTGATGGCTGGATTGTGCGTGGAAGAGAACTATAGAGAAGAGCAGGGGCTAGTCAGTGTGGCAGCTTGAGCAGAGAGAAATAGGGAGAAGGTTGGAGGGTGCAGTTGAGGTAGAAAATAGAGGAGAATAGGAAGTTAGAACGTGGGAGTTGAGGAGAAGAGCGTCGAAAGAGAGAAGAGGGGTAGAGAGAAAGAGAAAGGGGGAGATAGTTTGCTCCTCCTACGGGTCAGCCTGGGCATTGAAGAGAATAGAGAATAGATGGAGAGAGTAGATGAGATGGGAATTGGGAGATAGAGAGCAAGAGGAGAAGGAGATAGATGGGAAGAGAGGAGAACGTGGAGAGAAAAGAGGGAGAGAGACGTGAAAGAGAGAATGGAGAGGAGGAAGGTGGTGAGAGGAAGATGAGAGAATAGAATAGAAGAAGATAATGGGAATAGGGGGAGAGTAGAAAAAGCGTGAGAGTGAAGTGGAAAGGAAAGAGAAGAAATAAGGAAGGAAAAAGAAAAGGAAAGAAAGAAAGAAGGAAAAGGAAGGAAAGAAGGAAAAAGAAAAGAAAGGAAAGAAGGAAAAAGAAAAAGGAGGAAAAAGAAAAGGAAGGAAAGAAGTGGGGGAAGGGGTTTCCTTTTTGTCCATAATTTCCAATTGAGCTTCTTTATTGTTTAGAAAATTATTCCATCCATCTTTATAGGGGATCTGATCCATCTAGTGCACTTTAAGATGATCTGCACCGTTAACTTTTAATCGTATCCATCAACGCCTCTTTTGGTTAATCTACAAAAGAAAATACTAAATCAGAATCATCTAAACTGTATATTAATCATCTAATGAGCTCTAATGATCATCTAACCGTTGATTTTGAAAAATTAAGATTTGGATGGTCAATTGGTGTTAAATTCAAAATCAAGCTAAGTTTTGCAAAATTGAACGGTTAGATGATCTAATTGAATGCTAAATTAGGGGTATTTTAACCAAAATTGAACACTTAACAGTATCATAGTTAAACATGAGTCTTATATGGGGCGTATCTTATTTCATGACCTAAATCCATATTTTTCTCAAAGATCTAATCATTTGTGCATGGCACTTGTTATTGGCCTGCATGGATCATGTTGCATCATTAGATCATCAATTGTATAAGGGTTCATATTCCTCATATTATGTGGATCAAATTCTTACCATCATCCATGCTTATAAGTATCATCTCTTCCTATTGGTTTTAATGTGATTTCCAACCACTAGATTGCATTCATATGGGATGCCTCCTTCTAGTTTCATTTTGGGTCCTTCGCAACCATCGATTTGAGAATGATTTTGTGAATAAGGTGCATGATGCTATTAAGTATGGGACGAAACTTTTAGTTTTTTGTTTCACCTTATAAGTGGCACATACCTCCTAAACCGTTTTGAACTACAATCTAGACATTGATTATCTTGAAAGTGGCATAAAACTCTAGTATGGATCGAGTTGATTTTGATTGTTGATTGAACTAGCAAGTGGTGTACCTCTATGGATTAGACCAGAATCATTTTGTCAATCTATGCATAATGCCTTTTATTGTGGTGTTTTAAGTCTATCTTGATCTTAGCATAAAATTCCACTTGATTTTGGATCTAAATGTTTGAATGGGTATTTCCTTGGTGCATGGCATGTTCTATACATGATCTTGGCCATTGATTTTACATCAGTGTTTACTGCCTATTCATAGTCCATTTGGAGTAAATCTCAACCATTGATCTTTTTATATGATATATATGAATTAAATGGATGGACCTTCATGCATATAACTTTTAATTACTTATTATCTTACAAAACAATGAAAGTTCTTCATCATCTACTATTCTATGTTAGTGGGCCATGTTTCTTAATGAATGCTGATCCCTTTTGGAAAATAGAGAATTTATGCATAATTAAACATATATGCTTTTGTATATGATTGGTGGATCTTACTTATTGATATTTGGAAGATGCTATCTATATGAGAATTACTCTATTTTGATCATGAAAGGATGGATATATATATATATATATATATAGACACACACACACACACACACACATATCTGTGTGTGTTTGCTATTGCAAATTATTTTGGCATATATCTATTGAAAGTTTTATTTATGGCATTTTATGCAATTGACTATTGATAGTTTCGATTGATGATTGGTTCTGGAAAGAATGGCTATATGGATTGATTATAATCATGATATGGACTTGCAAAAGTCAAAATATGAGCTTGCTTAAGGCAAGTTAAGAATTGATAGGGGTATAATCCCTTGGTTGCTATGCTAGTAAATGATGTGGCACACTTGCTTTTGAGATGAGATGCATACCCATAGAGGCATATTAACAAGAGAATTGCATCATGGGGAGACTACTCTCTTATGACCAGGACTAGTGTAGCTTGTGTAGTATCCATGGTGATATGTGGTTGGATGTGGATTCTCTATGTGCATAGTATTATGTACAGTTATTGGAGATGGACTAACTAGGTGGAATGCTACCACTCAGTGATATGACAGATTTTGATATGTCATTCTCTGGTAGATGTCCTAATAGGCTTGTACATGTGTGATTTGAGATAAATATTATATATTTAGTAAACACTAGATTTTTATAAAAGTATAAGCATTTATAAAAAAAAGATTATTGCACTTATGATTGAAGCTGTGGTTTTCAAATGGCCATTTTAGGGATGTTCCTATTAAGTCATTGTACTCACCCCTCCCAAACATTTTAGGTGAAGCACAAGAGGACTTAGGTGGTTTGTTTAGGAGAAGTTACACTAAGGACAAGTAGAAAAAGAAAAGCATGAATAAAAGTAGTTTATTTGAACACATTCTAATTTGATTTTGGAACTATGAACTATTTAAGAATAATCGTAATAAGACAGGTGACACTTATATAATTAAATTGAATTATGGATTGAATTTAAATTCCTTATTGTTTGGCTGTGAACATGGAATCTTGGAATGGTATGCTTTTATTCTACTATTATGTATGAAGTCTTTTGTTTATGTGATGCCGGGTTGAGAGATAGAATTGAGAAAATGTGTATGTATTATATATATTTCAAATGTTTTAAAAACATCCTACATGAAAGTCTCCTTTTCAAATTTTATATTGAAAATTCTTTTCAAAAAACCTAGTCACCACACTTGGTATCAGAGCACGGTTCACATTGCTCACATCCATTGCTGTAGTTGAAGCTACCTCCAAACTTTTGACATATTTACTTATGTGTTGATTGATCCGGTTTCCACACATTCATTTATATCATATGACTTTGCACTATGCATGAAATGTACAAAATACAAATTAGGCATTTGTTTAGAAGTCACCCTAGTAGGAGAAACAGTTTTACCACATAAATTTTTATAAGTGGTACTTAAACATATATTAGAATAGGAACTTAGCATTGATTTAATACTATTGAACATGTTGAATTTTGGTGTCATCCTATGAATGGTTTTACTAGCACCATGGGGTTATGGTTGACCATAAAAAGAAAAGAGTCACACTTTGTAACCCTATGGCGGGAACTGTTACCTGTCAAGGAAGCCTATATGTCTTAGAAATGAGTATTATATTAGTAGTGTAAGTGTCATGATTCATAGCTAGAGGATGCCTTGCATATCTAGCTAGTGTACTGACTCATGAGGAGTTAGGGCTAGAGATTCAGGAGATAGTAGTATAAGAATTCCAAGATGTCTTTCCAGAAGAATTCCTGGGGTTACCACCAAAGAGATAGATGGAGTTCACCATCAAACCGCTACTAAGAATAACTCCAATATCTAAGGCACCTTGCCATATAGCATCAACTAAACTAAAAGAGTTAAAGGTGCAGCTATAGGAGTTGATGGATTAAGAATTTATACAACTAAGTGTCTCACCATGGGGAGCCCCTATGTTATTTGTCAAAAAGAAAGACAGATCTATGAGGCTATGCATGGATTACCACTTGTTGAATGGGGTCATAGTTGAGAACAAATACCCATGTTGATAACGCATTTGACTAGTTACAGTCTGCCAAAGTGTTCTCAAAGATAGATTTGAAGTTAGGCTATCATTAGTTGAGAATAAGGGATGAGGATATCCTAAAGACAACATTTACAACTAGGTATGGCCTCTATGAATTCTTGGTTATGCCTTTTGGACTAAGTAATGCACCTATAGCTTTAATGAATTTGATGAATTGGGTGCTCTGGAAATGTCTTGACAAGTTCATCATTGTATTCATTGGTAATATCCCGGTATACTCTAGTAGTGGAGAAGAACATCAAGAGCATTGGAAAATTGTGTTGAGCACACGTTAGACTCATAAACTATATGCAAAAATTTTGAAGTGTGATTTTTGGCTTGATCAAATACAATTCCTTAGGCATGTCATATTTTAAGTTGATATTACATTTAATCTTAAGAAGATCAGGAATAACCAGTTGGGGAAGGCTAAAGACTGTATTAGAGATATGTAGTTTTCTCTAGTTAGCAGGGTATTACAAGAGATTCATTGTTGTATTTTCATTCATATCACACCCCATGACTTACCTGAATAGGAAGGAGAAAAGATTTGAATGGATTGATGAATGTGAAAGGAGTTTCCAAGATTTGAGAAGGAGACTCACCACAACATCTATTCTCACCTTGTTAGTTAGTAATAGAGGATTCATAGTATACAATGATGTCACAGGGAAGGGACTCAAATACGTATTGATGCAAAACGGGAAAGTAATCACCTATGCATTGAGACAGTTAAAGAATAATGAGTTAAACTATTTGACACATTATTTATAGTTGGTTGTTGTGGTCTTTACTTTGAAGATCTAGAGACATTATTTGTATGACAAAATTTTTGAAATCTTTACAAACCATAAAAGCCTTAAGTACATTTTCTTTCAGAGCAGCCTTAATATGAGGCAACAACATTGGATGGAATACCCAAAAGACTACAACTTCACGTTCCAATACACCCTAGTAAGCTAAACATCATTGCTGACCTTTCAGTAGAAAGATGAAAGGGAGAATAGCAAAAGTCATGGTAAGATCAACCTTCACAGATCATATTATGCTAGCTTAAAAGAAGGGAGAAGAGACTCAAGGAATGACCACCAAGGATGGTTTTACTACATGTGTACATGGAGACGTATGGTTTCAAGGGAGATTAGTAGTGCTAGTAGAGATTTAGTACTGCTTTCTACTTGTAGACCAATGGACAATCTAAGCGAAGTATCTGGATGCTTGTAGATATGCTTAGGACTTGTACTTTAGAGTGGCATGATAACTAGGATTAACATCTACCCTTGGTAGAGTTTGCATATAATAATAGTTACCACTCAAGAATTGAAATGACACCTTATGAGGTATTATATGGTAGACCATGTCGAACACCAAATTTTCGGAGCAATATTAGTGAACAATAGTTTGTGAAGTCGAAGTTGATCAAATAATATATAGAGAAGATATAAATTATTTATAAATAGTTACTGATAGCCCATAGTAGGCCAAAGAGCTACACAGATGAGAGACGTAGAGATCTGGTACCTTATGGAGAATTAGTACTGCTTTCCACCAGCAGATCAATGGGCATTCTAAGTGAGCTACCTAGATGCTTGAAGATATGCTTAAGGCTTGTACTTTGGAGTAGAAAAGTAAGTCAGATAAATATCTTCCCTTGAGTTTGCATATAATAGTAGTTACCACTCTAGAGTTGGCATGATGAGGCATTATATGGTAGACCATGTCGAACATCGACTTGTTAGAGTGACATTGGTGAATGATAGTTTGTGACATTAGAGTTGATCGAACAATATGTCTACAAATTATTCAAAAATACTTACTAGAAGACCATAGTAAGCGAAAGAGCTACGCGGATAAGAGGCTTAGAGATCTAGAGTTTGTAGTTGAGGACAATTAAGGGCTTGATGAGGTCTCACCGATTAAGGGCCTGGCAAGGTTTGGAATCAAGGGAAAATTAAGTTAGATATTCATAGAACCATTCAAGATTCATGAGAGAATTGGACAAGTGGCATACTAACTCACACAATCACCATAGTTATCTAAGGCACATAACGTATTCCATGTACTCCAGCAAGTACCAATTAAAATGCTACTTGATTTGACTTTTGTGACCAAGGCAGTATTGATCCTTGATTAGAAGGAGAAGACTTTGAGAAACAAGACCATGCCAATAGTCAAGGTCTTACGGTAGAATTATTAGACCAAAGAAGTTGCTTCGGAGGTAGAAAGCGACAGGAGACATATGTTTCCTGAGTTGTTTGCCTAATTATCTCAAAATTTTATGGACAAATTTTTTTTATAATGAGGGTAGAATGTAACAACACTAATTTTGATAATGCAAGTGTTTATTTTTGCAAAAGTTATCACAAAAAGCATGCTAGCTTAAGTGGTTGTGGAATGCGTGCTAATAACTAAAGTCTAGAGTTCAAATCCCCAAAGTAACAAATTAAATAACTTTTTAGAGAAAAATCCTCATCCATGAGCTAAGAGATGTCCAAGTACAATGAATTCACCTAGTTTGAATGTCCACTCCTAGTTAGGAAACTAAGGTGAAATCAGAATAAGAAGAAATTGAAAGAGCTTAAGAAAAATCTAGAGAATTTTGGGAAATTCAGAAAGTCAACCTAGAATGGTGATATAAAGTATAATGAGATCGAAAGCTACAATCAGGTGGATCTAAGGAAAGAATAAGAAAAAGATTAGTGCAGCATGAGATGGGAAACAAATTAAGATATAGAATATGGACTAGAACACTATTAGGATCTAGGATAGTGTAGGACTGGAAAGAAAAGAATTGGTTGATAACTGTGATAACACAAATTAGTAAAGAGGAACAACCCCCAATTGGTAACTAGTCAAGACATCCCATGTAGAATGTAGGATATCTTAGCTAGAAGAAAATCGGAGGAGAGAGAGAGAGAGAGAGAGAGAGAGAGAGAGAGAGAGAGAGAGAGAGAAGAAGAAGAAGAAGAAGAAGAAGACTAGTGGGAATTTGTTGCAGACCACATCATTTTTGGACAAGAAGAATGATCTCACAAAAGAGCTAGGGGCTTGTGGTCAAGGAACTTGTCTAAACTAGATTGGATTTCAACTAGTGTAAAGGTTTATGCGTGCATTTGTACTATTGAGAAAATGTGACACATGGCACTTAGCTTATCATTATTTTGATGCATTTTCTATAATCAATCTGTACCATTCTAATGAATTAATTCATTATGTTTAGCATTCATTTAAATTCATGCTTAAGAAGATGATAATCTCTAACTTTGTGATTTTGCATCATTGGATCAATATATATACATATAGATGAACCTTATTATATTTAAACACGAGTATATGGGGTGCATCTTATTTAATACCCTAAATCCATATTTTTCTCAAAGATCTAATCATTTGTGCATGACACCTATTATTGGCTTGCATGGCTCATGTTGGATCATTGGATCATCAACTGCATAAGGTTACCTATTTCTTGTATGATGTGGATCTAATTCTTGGCCATCATCCCTGCATGTAAATAGTGCATGTTCCTATTGATTTTAGTTTGATGTCCTACCACTGCATTTCATTCGTATGGGATGCTTACTTCTAGTTCCTTTTCGGGTCCATCTCAACCATTAACATGAGCATGTTTTATCATTTTGCATAAGGCACATGATGCTATTAAGGATGAGATGAAGTTTTTTGTTTTTCGTTTCACCTTTTAAGTGGGGCATACCTTCTAGACTGATTTGAACAACAATCCACATTCCACTTGTTGATTTATCTTGAAATAGCCATACATCTCTAGTATGGATGAAGTTTATTTTGATCATTAATCCAACTAGTAAGTGGCACAAATGTATGGATTAGATGAGAATGATTTTTATCACTTAGTCAATCTATGCATAGTGCCTTCCATTGCTGTTTTTTAAAGTAAATCTTGATCATTGATTTCTATTAGTGTTTGGCGCCTACTTATAGTCCATTTCGAGTAAATCTCAACCATTAATCTTCTCATATGATTTAGATGAACTTAAATGGATGGATGCTCATGCATATAGCATTTAATTGCTTATTATCTTGCAAAACAATGAAAGTTTTCATCACCTACTCTTCCATGTAAGTGGGGTATGGTTCACAGTGGGTTCTGATCCCTTTTGGAAAATAGAGAACTTATTCAAAATTAAATGTATATGTTTTTGTATATGATTGCTGGATCTTAGCTGTTGATATTTAGCACATGCCATCTATATCAAAATTAATCTATTTTGAATGTAAAAGGATGGATATGTGTGTGTGTGTGTGTGTGTGTGTGTGTGTGTGTGTGTGTTTGAAAATCATTTTGGGCCTATATTCTGGTTTGATTTGTAGTATTCTATGCAACCAATCATGGAAAGTTTCGAATGATGAATGGTTTTGGAAAGAATGGCTCTGTGGACTAGTTATACTCATGATATAGACTGGAAAATGTCAAAATATAGGCCTACTTATGTCGAGCAGAGAATTGTTAGGGTAAAATCCCTTGATTCTATGCTAGGATGACCCACTAGGCACTTGCTTCTTAGATGAGATACCTGCCCAAAGAGGTATATTTTCGATAGTATTGTGTAGTAGGGAGACTGCTATCTTATGATCAAGTGCCCCCATGATGATTGGTTTAGCCTGTTTAGTATTCATGTCTAAACATAGTTGGATGTGGGTCCTCTAGGCATGGATTGGCTAGTAAAACATGAAGCTATGTTTGACTTTTGAAAGAAAAGAGTTAGACTCTATAACCCTATAGGGGAAACCACTACCTTTTAGGGAAGTCTATATGTCTTAGAAGTGAGTATTATATAATCAGTGTAGGCATCATGATTCATGGATGGAGGATGCCCTGCATATCTAGCCAGTATAGTGACTCATGAGGAGTCAGGGCTAGATATTTAGGAGATAGAAGTGGTATGGGAAGTCCAAGATGTCTTTCCAGAAGAATTACTTTGGTTATCACTAAAGAGAGATAGATTTCACAATAGAACTACTACCAAGAATAGTTCTAATATTTAAGGCACCCTACCATATGAGTTAAAGGTGAAGTTATGGGAGTTGATGGATCAAGGATTTATACGACCAAGTGTTTCACCATGGGGAGCACCTATGTTATTTGTCAAAAAGAAAGATGTATCTATGAGGCTATGCATAGACTACTGGTTGTTGAATGGGGTCACAATTAACAACAAATGCCCATTACCACGTATTGATGACCTATTCAGCCAGTTAAAGTTTGTTAATGCATTCTCAAAGATATATTTGTGATCAGGCTATGGTTAGTCGAGGATAAGGGATGAAGATATCCTAAAGACAACATTCAGAATTAGGTATGATCACTATGAATTGCTAGTTATGCCTTTTGGACTAATGAATGCACATGTAGCTTTTATGGATTTGATGAATTGAGTGTTCTAGGAATATCTTGACAAATTCATCATTGTATTCGTCGATGACATCTTATTATACTATAAAAGTAGAGAAGAATATCAAGAGCACTTGAAAATTATGTTGAGCACAGTCTAGACTCATAAACTATATGCAAAAATCTCAAAGTGTGAGTTTTGACTTGGCCGATTATAATTACAAGGGCATGTTATACCTACATCAAAGATCCTAGCTTTTTCGAGTTAGCAATGGAGGATTTGTAGTATATAATAATGCCTCAGCAAGGACTTTGATGCATATTGACCCAACACTGGAAAGTAATCGCCTATGCATTGAGATAGTTAAAGAATCATGACCTAAACTCTCTTACACCAGATTTGGAGTTGGCTGTTGTGGTCTTTATTTAGAAAATCTAGAGGCATTATATAAATGATAAAAAGTTTGAAGTCTTTTTAGATCATAAAAGCCTCAAGTACATTTTCCCCAGATCGACCTTAATATGAGCCAATGACATTGGATGGAATATCTTAAAGATATGGCTTCACTAAGCATTACCACCTTACTAAGGCAATCATCATGGCTAACCTTTCATTAGAAACATGAAAGGGAGAATAACTAACATCACAATTAGATTAGACTTTACAGATGTTATTTTGCAGAGTGCAAAGTGAATCAAGGAATGAGCACCAAGGCTAGTTTTACAACAAGTGTAGATGGAGGTGTATGATTTAAAGGGAGATTAGTAGTGCTCATAAAGATTTAATACTGCTTTCCACCAGTAGACTGATGGATAGTCCAAGGAAATAATCCAGACACTTGAAGATATGCCCAAGACTTGTACTGTAGAGTGGAAAAATAATTGGGATGGAAATCTTCCCTTGATAGAGTTTGCATATAGTAATAGTTACCATTCTAGCATTGGCATAACACCACATAAGGTATTTTGTCGTAGGCCACATCAAACACTGACTTGCTAGAGCTATATTATTGAATAATAGTTTGTGAAGTCAAAGTTGATCAAACAGTGTGTAGAGAAGTTATGAATTATTTGTTGATGTTTAACTGCAAGTGCACGGGCTATTGTAGTGTAGCTTATGCAAGTACGGGTCGATCCCACGGGGACTTGACTTAAGAAGTAGGAATTTCAATAAAATTTAATTATCTAAAATTAAAAATAAATTATTAAAAATTACTGAAAATATTGAAATTATAATCAAAGTTTAGATTTAATCAATTTTTCAAAATGACAGAATTTTCAGTTCATAAATAAAACAAATAAATCAAATAACATGAAAAAAACTACTTCCCTAGCTTAATCACTATCAATATCTTCAAATATAATATTTTGAGAGATGATCAACCTTTACAGATGTCTTTAGCACGTCCTTGATTAGAGATCTACCAGTTGGAATTGTCGGATTCCTCAAAATGGTCAAGATTTGGCAAGATGACGTCATGAACATGACATAAGAGTGAGACCAGAAGCATGGCTGGGTGGTTTCTAATTATGAAAAGAAGGTAGGCATCTTTTTCCTAGAAGGAAAGTGGAGCTCTTTTTCTTCTAATTTTGTGATGTTTGGTTGATGGAAAGTTAAGGAATAGGTAAGGAATAAGGTTTAGAAAAAATGAACAAAGATCTAGGGTCTTGAAGTTATTTGAATTGAAGTGGATCTAAGATTTCTTACTTAGGAAACCCTAGGTCAATTGTATGGAAAAAGATTGGGCGACGGAGTTGCAAAGTGGGGTTTCTCCTTGATGGATTCACCAATGCATAGCCATCTTACCTTTTACATAATTATCTCAAACCTTCTAATTAAACCTTGGAAATCCAAATTTAGAAAGTGGATCATTGCTTGAATTCTCCTCCAATTGTATGACTCCATGTGGCATTTGGCTTAATTGGCTCACTTTGAGGGCTTATTTGGCTTGGATTCATGGCTCACACCCTTGGTTTGAATTCCTTAACTGGTCACCTTCTCTCATGGCTTATATGGCTAAGGTGGCTCGAATGGCTCCCATGCAAAGGTGATTGGAAATGGATGGATTGCTTCATGGGCTCATTTTAGTCATCTTTAGCTTTTCCAATTGCTTATATTGATCCTTCATCTTACCTTGATATGATCTTGGACCTTGATTTACTTTGAAATGTTGAAATCTAAGCCTTGACTTGATCTTTTGATCTTGATCTTGAATTCTCATCTCAATAAATCTCGGCCTTTGGATCATCTGTCCAAGACCTACAAAAGGTGAAAAGCCCTAATTAAATCCTAAAAATAAGATCATTCATATACTTACTCCCAATTAGCCTTTAAACTTATAAAATATCACATTTTTGAATTATTAGGTCAGAAATGCATGCGTTCTAAAATTTCGGCCAAAAACCCTAGTTTAACACTATAAGTTATAACACATGAGTAACTAATTGGGTACTTTTTATACAAAATTGAATACTTATTACTCACGACCAACTCATTGAATCATGCCTCTAGTATCTAGAGACCATCCACCTCTGGCTCCATGGTGACTACGAATGCATCTCGAAAAGGGTGCTATGAACACCTCTAGTGGTTGTTCCCTGCCATAATATTCTAGAAAAATAGATGCCTTTTTGGGCATGGATTCCTAGCACTTTTGGTGGCCAAATGCTGAGAGGCCAAACCCCTACAACCTCTTAGAATAGTGGCCACTAGGCTCATTAGCCTGAACAAACATATATGTATTTATCCACATCCAAATATCATTAAAGGACATGTCAAAATCATGCAATTTCTATAATTCATATCAAAACATGGGATTAAAGCATTTTAAAAATCTTCTTTTAATTTAAAAACAAGCAATTGCATGTAATAGAATAAGAAATATTATTTTCAATTTCAAGATACAAGTATGCATCATGGAGATAAAACTATATGAAAACTTGCATGCCTTATTTGTAAGTATTTGCATACTTTAAAAGCATAAGTATCATAGCTTGATAAAATACCAATGTTGAATGCACAACAATCAAATAATATGTATTATTTAATTATTTATAATTTACATATTTTTAATAAAACTAATGACATGTTAAAAATCCATATGATAAATATATGTTAAAACTACCTATCTCTTATGGTGATTTTCATAGATTCGTCAAATGTTTTCCTTGGATTTTGCCATAGATTCAACAATGAGTCAATCTATTTATGCCTTAATGTATGCAATGAATAAAAATTCTATTTTTCATAGACTTAGATATTTAAGTATAATTATGATCTAATGATACTCATCATCTCAGACTCTTAAACTATTCAATTTTTATCATTTTATCTTAAATACATCTTTAGGTCTTGTGATTGTTGTTCTCCAAAGTATAGATTAAGGATCTAAGGGTTGGATTGTTCTAGAAACTTAGATATAATGTGCATCAAATAGATTTAGCAAAATAGATCAATATCAAAGGTGGGATTTTTAAGTCCTACCTTGTTGCATGTGACTCCTTGCTCAGATGATCACTAGAAATGACTAATTGTCAATGGATTGCCTTGTTGAAGCTTGATCATGGCTATGCATCACTACCTTTTCTAGATCTCTAGCTAGGCTCCATCGATTATCAAGCAACCAGAGGGGTTTTACTCTTTGAATTGTGCTAAATAAAATGGATGGCTTAGATCAAATGTTTTGGTAATTGATCAGGGAAATGGAGTGCTTGACCTCAAAATTTAAGCACCTAACCACTAATCAATGGCCAAATCATGGAGAAGGACCATATATGTCATTGATCTAGGGTTTTGGTGATAGATCTATGGTTGATTAAGTTGAGAGGCCAGTGCAATCACATATCAGATGATCTGGTGTTGGATCTACAACTAGATCCAAATGGGAACTTAGACTGATCATGTATCTAGGTGCTAAGTGGCTAACCAACTATTAGATAATCTCAATGGGATGAATTAGATATAGATGCACGGTTTAGTGAGTGGTCAAAGGCTAGATTATAATGAAGAATCAGATTAGTAACAAATCTCAGTGTTAGTGACCCATCAATAGTTGGATTCATGTGGGGGTTCACGAATTAGTGTCAGATATGACATTTAGAGACAGATCAATGGCTAGATGATGATGGATGGTTGGATTAGCCACAAATCAGCATGATCGAGACTATACATTATTGTCAGCTTCAGATCTCCATCAAATCTTCACCAATGATCAAATCAGTTGATGGTTTTATTTCCTCACATCATGAGAATTGCAATGAATGGTTCAAATCTTCAATCAAAGTTTACCATGTCATTGGGCAGAATTTGTGTCACTGGTGGTAGAATGACAAGAAGAGGAGAAGGGAGAAGAAGGATTTAGGAGGAATGGCATTGCAGGTAGCTGATCTTAGGCACCACTAGTTGACAATCTCTTTGGCATTATCGTTGGCTCATTTAGAATGCATTAGAGGGGAGGAAATGGAAGAGAGGAGAAAGGGGTGTGGGCAGTTTACTCATGCTGACGCGTCGGGTTGGTTGTGTCATAGAAAATGAAACAGGAAGGGAATGATAAGTGAAGATTGACCTTTTTTTTTTTTTCTTTTCTTTTTTTCATCATGAATTCTCGGTTGGATTAGTGAAGGTGGGTGAGCAATTAGGAAAAAAAAATGAGGGAGGGTGGAAAGATTTTTACGAGGGTTTTCTAGCTTTAGTTACTCGAGCTATTAGGCATATGTCCAACCAATGTGTACAGTAGTGGCGACGTCATTGTTGGCCATTGATAGCACTAATTAGGGTAAATTCTACATTTTATAGTGTAGGATAGTAAAATAAATGCACAAATTTTGATAACTTTGATCCTCAAAGAGCAAGTTTAGAGTCTGAGAAAAGTTATGAGCTCACCTACTAAGTTTAATGATGTCTGAAAGTTCAAAATGTAGAACAAGTATTATTATAATTTTCAACATAGCTAAAAGCCCTTGAAGCATCACCAAAACTTATCAACTTAAAAGAGCCTATAAATATCAAAACATAGGGTGGAATAATTTCCATGCATGTATGTATGCATTCCACCTCCTTTTGGGAGCTTCTATGTGAGCCACACACATCACGGGAAGATGCATGCGAATCACACTCAAGCTAAGTCATGCAAGAGACTTAAATCCTTTCTTTCTCCCTCTGCACTTTAGAATGGGGACAACCAACATGTATACCATGAATTTTAATCAAATGTGGTGCATCCCACTTAATTTCATGTGAAATACATGTATGGATTAGTATGATTCATGGAGAAAAATAGGGAGGTGAGGAAAGAGAGTAAAAACGTGAAATATATAGTTATCTTTCATTTAGGAATTTTAAGAGAGAGCAGCTAGCAGCTAAGATCAATTCACATTAAAGAACATTCTAAGTAATGAGAAGCCATTTGAGTTAGGATTGACAAATTGGTATATCCATGTAAGAGAGAGAGAGAGAGAGAGAGAGAGAGAGAGAGAGAGAGAGAGAGAGAGAGAGAGAGAGAGAGAGAGAGAGAGAGAGAGAGAGAGAGAGAGAACTAAACTATGTTGGAGAAAATTTCTGTGATTTGCCCCATAATTTTTCAAGGAGGCCAAAAAGTTTTCTCCTAAGAAGAAAACATGTTTAGCACTTAATTGTGATTATTTAAAGATAAACATTTCCCTCACACTTCTCCATGGAGTGGGCATTGGTTTAACTCAGGTCCTGTCTTCTAGTGTTTCCATAGGCATGCCCACATTGCACCTTGTGTGGGCACTGCCCACAAGTTTGTCAGATTGCAGCTGGGGTCCCTTTTTTTTCGTCCTCAAAATTAGGCACCCATAACAACTTTAGTGGGCACTTCTCATTGGGCTATGAGGGTGCGCCAACCCTATAGGAGGTGGCAAGCACTCAAGCCCTTGGCAGTGTTCTTACCAAGGCACCTACAGGACTCGGTGAAGCCAGTGGGACTAGGCAACACTGGTCACCCTAACATTTACATTAAGGCATACTGATTCAATAGATGAGAAGGAATGAGCCATAAAGTAATGCCTTTTTGGATAGGAGACTTCAAGAAAATCTCAACTATCCATCCCAGCATTGAAACATGATCCAAGGGAAGGGAATGAAGGAGGAAAATCATGTAAACCCTAGCCACCACTCCATCTCATCAGACCATACAATCCTTTTATAACACTTGATCTAACCATTGAATTAAGAATGAATCTCAAAATATTATACAAGTGTTCCATGAATTTCTAAGGGGAGGTAAGGTGAAAAGAAAATGAGATAAGGGAAATAAAATTTAAGGCTAAAGAAATATTAGGATGGAGGAGTGTTTCCATTACGAAACTTCCACTTCCCATTGTTCTCTTATTCTCCAACTTGTGCTTCACATAGAAAAGAGGAAGAAAGGGGGGAAATTCAGGAGAACTTAATAACCCAAGAGAACCACATGAAGTGATTAAAGACAAAGGGAGAACATCCTAAAGGAAGATACATACAAGGAGAAGAAAAGAGGTAAGAAAGGCTAGTTATTTTTCTTACATTGTGCACCATCCATTCCATTATTTTGTTCTAATTTTTTTACATTTCACATTGCCTTCAAAATCACGCCCCTAGACCACCATCCTATTCTATATAAATTATCAAAATAGCCAACTATAACTCATTCCATAACACTTTTATTTATTTATCCCTTGCATATTCTATTTTCACTCCATTGTACATGATTTTCTGACCCTTCTCTACCATTTTATTTTTCATAATTTTTAAAACTTATCCTTTCACTATTAATTAAATTTATTAATATATTCACTCAATCATAAAATTCTCCACAATATTTCATAATAAAAACCCTTCTCTAGCACCCTCTTCCATTCACCCATTTTTGCACTAGATTTCAGTTTCACTGTCATGCCTATCTTCTTTTCCATCTTGTTTTAATTTTAAAATTTTTTATTTTTATCATGTTCATATGAAACTCACAACCCTAACCTTCCTTATCAAATTCCATTCCATTCCATCCACTCATTTCTAAAATATCTTTCCATTTGAATGCCCTTTTTACTCTTTTTCTCTCTCTTGGTATTACTCACATAAAACATGTGTTTTTGGGTGTAAAATCTCTCTTGTGGGTTGTGTCTATTGAGAAACACCCTACTCTCTTTTTGAGTGATACAACAAGTGTAAGGTGTTGTTTGAGTGATGCAAATTTAGGTGATAGTGCAGATCGGAAGGTTGTAAGGCAATTTTCAACAAGTGATACAGTGAATATTGGTGAATTCTTTCCTTTCCATATGACTTAGATGTTATTTTTATTTTATTTCAGCTGTAATCATTATCACTTTTATTTCAATTGATGAGAATATAGTTTTTAATTTATTTCATTCATTTTGTAATTTAGTGGTATTTTTTGTTAGTAGATAGAATTTTGTAGATTTACGTATTTTTATTAATTTATGTGTTATTTACTTGCTTTCATTAATTGATAGATTTAATTAATCTCCTTATGCTTATTTTCATTAGTTTCTATAGGCATGACAATCAAAAGTATAATAGAATAAAATAGTTCTAAGATTAGGTTGTTCTAGTTTAAAAAGTACTTAATATTAATATTGGTCTCATAGCACTATAAGTTTACATACTTTGTCATTGCTTGAAAGAAAGGTATACCGAGTATAGTACGAAAGAGGATGATTAAGTGGGAATTTTTTATAGTCGGTGCCTTAAGAAGATCGGCTATACATTGAATAAGTATAGTGCCATACTAAGAGACTAGTATTAAGGAAATATTTAAAGAGAGTTTTAACAAAAAGTATTTTTGTGTATTAGAAACATCTTGCTTCTAATTACATGTGTAGGAAAATCTTGATAACTTAATTCCTAGGATTAGGTTGAATTTCTAGAAGTTTTATGTGTTTCAATGAACTTTTTCACATTTAGATAATTAGTTTAGTTTAATAAATCATTTGACTAGGTTAAATTATTAAACTAGGCTTTAATTAAATTTCGTTAGTTATGGAGTGCTTGTGGATCGAACTGTTCTTGCTATGTCTATGCTATAGTGGATAAATGCACTTGTAGTTAAATATTAAACAAATCAGCCATGCAGGTAAGAGGAGTGAAAGGAAAATATCGAGGGAGTGATAGATAGAGAGAGAGAGAGAGAGAGAGAGAGAGAGAGAGAGAGAGAGCCTCGATGACCGATCTGCTTGGGTTGGTGCATCGGGTCAGAATGCTAGAGAAATAGGGTCAGGTTAGGCTACATTAGAGGAGAAGAAAGCAAAAGAGAAGGAGGGTGATCATGGTAGGAGGAAGGTGGCATGGAAGAGGGAGATGGGGCTTCTAACACCAGACATTTTGGCATTTTTATTGCCAAGACGTGTGATGGTGGCATGTGTACAGTCGTTGGCATTAAATGCCTAAGTTGCCAATGGGGTTGAAGGAGGAAAATACAGGGAAGAGATATGAAACAGATCAAAGGCCCACTTGTTAAATTACCAAAATGTGCTTAAGTTCACGATATCCTAACTTCTTCGTCTAAAGTTAGATTTCAACATTTTTAGTGTTGTTGGAATCCATTTTTTGAGTACAATATAAATATTGAGGTTTTAACACTTAATTTGGCTTCTATAAAAATCTCATTTCTTAGAATTCAAAGCTAACATCTCAATATTCCCATTTTATCCTGATTTAAAATTATTACATGAAATAAGGTTTTAAAATTTTTAGGATATTACATTCTTTACTCCTTAAAGGAATTTCATTCTCAAAATTCTTTCTGTGTCATTCCTCAAATAATTTTTCATATGCCTTTCTCATTTCATCACTAATTTCAGTTTCAAGTTAACTCTTTGATTAAACGATCTTACATGAAAAATTTGACCCAACATTGATAACATCTTTGTTGCATCTAGATGATTGATGTACTATGAATAATGGATCACTTTGAAGATTTTTCTTTTCAATTAAGCATTTGTTGAAATTACAATTCTTTCATGCATTTGTATACTATCCTTTACTTCTCTTGTGAGACCTAATTCCTTAACTTGAGTCTGTGTCTCACCATTATTCACTTGTATTTAAAGAATTCTCAATGATGGATGTCATTGCCAGGTTTATCGTTACCCTATTACTACTTTATTTGTATCAAGCTACTTCTTGTAGTAATTTTCACTTCTCGAGAAACATGTTTCCACACTTCTTGGTCTATATCAGCACATTCTTCAATCTTTTATAAAAAACATCATTGACCACCATTAAACCTCAACTAACTAGACGTAGTGTAAGTATCAATGTAATGATTGGATTCTTTGATTTTTAAGAGCTTGCCTTAATGTATCATTTCAAACTAATCTTATATCCTTCCTTGTCAACTTAGTCAATGGAAAGGTAATAATCCTTCAATACACCTATTGTTGCACTCAATAAGATTTAGGAAACTCTATATTTTTGTCACTTTTTTAGATGTTTTCCTAGTTGCTTCTATCTCTACTATCACTGGATTCAAAGTGATTATAGTTTCAGAACTAACTTGGTTCAGAAGGTTAACTTCCTTTAATTAAGACCTATGCATAAGCATTAGTAATGTTCCTCTTGATGTATTATATAGCTTAGGGTGTTGTTTACGAATATAATGATAAGTTTATTAAGAAATAGATGGAATACGTTATTCATAAGATCTATGAATTCAATCAAAGTGCTTATCAACCTAAATGACATCATTCTAAGGCAATGATGCTTCTATCCAATTCTGAGTAATGACCTTGAGGTGTCTCCTATTCAAATTTTCATCTGAAGACACTAAGTCCTCAAACTAATCCTTAAGAAGATTCTATCTGATGAAGAATGATTAAATACATTACTTATCTTGAATATAAATATCTTATTCTTGACCATAAATCCATTCAATCACTCAATTGTAATGTAAAGTATTATCAAATCATCTTGTCATTGACAAGAATAACCAATGGCTCTTGGCAAAACAATGGGTCTAATGAGTTCTAGTTTTTAAGGATTCGTCTACTCATCTCTTAAGATTCTCTAGTTATGTAAGCATCTTACAATGAGAAATTATTGAAGTAAAACTAGTTTTGGAGTTTAAATCCATATTGGACACAATTCTTTCATGGCAATTCTGCTAATTCTTTGGAACATACAATCTATTCTTAATTTTAGAACTTTATATCTTTGAACTTTTCAAATCATTTTCACTCACCTATTTTATCATTCTTATGCTATTGAAGAATAAGATCACCAGCTTGACCTTGTTTGGTCTTTAAATTTGACTGATTCATTTTTCAACAATTCAAGATCTTTTATTTTTCATGTCTGGGCTTAATTTGTGTAGCTTTAATATTACACCCAAGCACACAAATTAATGAAGTATTAGCATGCGAGAGAGGTCGATCCCATGAGGAATCTTGCAAATTTTTATGTTGGATGGATCTTATTTAAAGTGTTTATCTTTAACTAAAGAGAGAGATTGAATTGGAATTGAATTTAAATTAGGAAAGTAAATAAAAAAAGAAAGGAAATATGCATGAAACTAGAAACTCCACCTAAAGGAAACTATCTAAAAATAAAACTATGCTATATAATTAGAAACTTACCTATTTAACATGAATTCAATAAAATAAACTATTGCAAAATTAGCATGAATTAAACTAAGCAACTATCTTAAGGAAACTTTCCTAAACTAAAATTTTCCAAACTCTAAAACTTTCCAAAAATTGAACTTTCTAAAACTCAAAAAGGACACTTTTTAAAACTAAACTAAGATAAAAATAACTAAACAAGTAATGCTAAACTAACATGAAACAAAAGAACAACAATTCAATTAAAGGAGAGTCGCCCAATTACCATGTACATGACTCATGGAGTTGTACACATGGTTCAGGAGCGAGAGATGGACAGAAATTATAAATTAAAAGATAAATAACATGAAAAATAATCAAATTACTTACTATACTAACTAAAAATCTAAATGCATTCGTAGGATTTCAAGTAAAAAAAGTGTACGGACTGCTGGACATTGCACATGAAACATAAGATAAAAAATTCCAGCAACATGGTCTATATGAAACTCAATTCAAGTAAGGCATTAAAATAAACTTAACAAGAACTATTCAGGAATATAACACTCAAAATTAAAATTACTACATTACTTGAATTAAATAGGAATCATGCTCTTGAAACAAATTCATTCATTGTCTTGAAATTACATCCAATAATGGTATATATGTGCATAGATAGCAAGGCTAAAAATTGTGCATTTTTCTAATGCCTAGAACTTTATTCAAAGAAAGAATTAAACACACTCCAATGATTACAATCTAAACTCAGATATCATGCATGTGAATTTAGAGAGAAAATAAAAGCAAAAGATGGAGACAAGAAGCAAGGAACAAGGCAAAGAAACAAGGGAAAAACAAGGTGATTAAAGCATGGAACAAGAGAACTATGAGAGGGAAACAAAAGAGATTCAAGCTACTATTTGTAATTCCCGAGCAATTTACGCTATTTTTAACAAAAATTGGTCATTCTATGGGAAATGAACTGTGTTGAATATTTGACTTTATTTAAAATAGTAAACGAAGGAATTTGTGAGGAAACTTCAAACCACTAGATTCTACTCGAAAAATGGAATCCAATGCCTCAAAGAACACCAAAAACGGAGTTCGTATGAAGAAGTTACGATTGTTTAAAGATTAGGGGCAGTTTTGTAAATTAAACAGAAAAACGAAAAAAGACAAAAAACGCAGGGGGCCATTTTGATAATGGCACCCCCTGTTGTCTTCCACCTCCAGACTTCTCCAGAAACCCTTTTTCTCCTGATTTCTCCAGAACACACCAGGGGAAATGGCGGCACCACCATTGAGGGGCAACGCCTTCTCCCCTCTATAAAAGCCCCATCTCCCCCTCATGAAAACACAGTTTTCAGCGATTTTGGGATTGGGGTTTCTGGAAAAAACTGGAAACCCGTCTCAACCCAGTTCCCTCTGCGTTTTTTGGCAACGGCTAGGCCCAAGTCAGGCTGGCCATTGCTATTTTCCCCATGACCCTCTCTTCTTTCTGGTCTTGGCAATGGGGTTTCCACCTTCATTGAGTTTTTCCAGCGACAAGGGTTTCAGAACCAGAATGGGCTCTACCACCGGCAATAGGCGTCCCCAAGCGGTCCAGGTAAGCCTGTTCTTCCCTCTCTCTTGGTTCTTCCCCTTTCAGGCTAGAACCGTGCTGAACCTAGCATTTCCAGTCAGTTTTTCCAGCCGAATTTCCTTGCTGGAAAACAACCCTGCCGATTCTAACCGGCTTTGCATGAACCAGGTGTCCCAGGGATGCCATGTTCCCCCTGCACCTGGGATTGGGTTCCTGGCACGGGTTCCAGGCATACGACAGTGCATACACTATCTCAGGTGTGGCCTTCGGGTGCGCGCGCGACATGGGGCATGGGTCCTGGCTCAACCAGGATGCACGGGGTGCCCTGAGAGCTGAGACACGCCATGCTACACCAAAGGTGCGTCCGTACGATGATGCGCGTCATAGCGCGTCACTTGAGCATGCACGTGCGCATGCAAAACGCGGTCCCTGGCACGGCCTTTAGGCGCGCACGCACGTGAGGCAGTTGCGGTTCAACCAAGATGCATGGGAGTCCTAGGAATTGGGACACACAGACCTAATGAGACTTTAAAATTAGGATCATAGGACCATTTATAGAATCTAACCATTGGAAAGTAGATCCATATCATAGGATCTAGCCTAACAAATGAATTAGGCAAGGACCATGGACCCTAAAGGTAGAGCTAGCGATCTAATAGAATGAAATTAATAAGGACTCCTTGTATCCATTCATACCCAGGAGTTTATAAATGAGACCCAGGGACGGGCTGAATGATAAAGGACTCGACTCCAGGAGACTTTGAGGTAGGTGCTCTATCACTACTAGACTTTTAAAAAGTGCCATGATTGTTTTGAATGCATGTTTTAAGTATAAATTGTATGACTTGTTTAGCATGACTTATTTTATGGCTTGTTTAGCATATAAATGAATTCAGCATGCATATGATTAAATACATTATGCATAGACATGTTTTGCAAACAATTGCATATATTGCATGATTTGTGAGCATTGAGTTCTTGAAAAATTGCATGTCCTTGAGGGTTACCAAAAGACGTTGGAGTGCCCAAAAGACGCTGGGTAGGCAGTTGTGAGGGACCCAAAGAGGACAGGTTTTGAAAAAGAGGTTTTTGCTTGTTTGATCGTATATGATTTGGGTTGGTAAACTCATGGGCGCTATGCCGAGAGGTTTGGGTTGGCCTCCAACCTCTACCACTATTAGCTGGATGGGTACCACGCCCGAAAAGGGCACGTCCATGCTTCGACTGCATGTGGTACAGGGGGCTACCTCTGGTGTCACGGCACTGGGTTGAAGTGTCATATGTCCCATGGAGGCATATGACCCTGTGTCCCTAGGTACCAGGGGACCACACAGCAGTGAGGTCGTGGGCATAGTTTGACCCTATGGTTTGAGGATTTACTTGCACTGCATATGGCATGACATGGGGTTGGTCGACCATACCAGATATCCATGAGTTGGATTCAGTTGAGCATCTTATGCATATCATTATGTTTATGATATATATATGATACTTTTGACTTGGATTATGCGATTCTTTAAGTCGTCAGTATTCCGATTGGACAATGGTTTTTAATATCGATATTGAACATGGTTTTTCAAATATGCACATGTTTTAAAGAGCATATGATTTTTAAACATAGCATGCATTGCAAAACTAGTCTTGATAGACTCCTACTGAGTATAGTATATACTCACCCTATCCATAACATTTTTCAGGATAGTTCCATCCACGAGTAGAGGACACCTATGTTAGTGCTATGAGCAAGTGAATAAAAAAGGAGACAATTATACATGTAAGTAAACTCTCTACCCTTTGGACATGTATTTGTATTTATTTACAGTTGGGCTATGTGCTGTGACTGGATAGACCTGGGGAAAAACATTTATGATTTTTGAAGTTTTTCAAAAACTACTTTGATTGTTGTGATAGTAAATGACACTCAGGGTTTTCAAAATGAGTTTAAAACAAAAGATTTTCCGCTGCATTGCATGGTTTTTATAAAATGGTTTTCAAATAGGGATGCATCCTGCCTTATGAATTAGATATTGCATTTAAAAATGCATGGGAAAACCCGGGTTGTCACAATTGGTATCAGAGCCTAGGTTTTATCCTTTCATAGCCAGTTCAGCATGTCCAAGGGTTATAGGCAATACAGAAAATCAAGAAGACGTAGTATAAATAGAAGTAGTAGAGATGACTACTTCTATTTGAGGATCACAATATTAATGCTCAAGGCATTTCACCATAAATAAATAGGTGAAACACAGCTTGGTTTAACAAATAATCATGCAGAGGATAGTGCAACCCTTATCCAAAATCTAGTCTAAGATGACTTAAGGATTAAGGATTGTTGTGTGGTGCAAATATAAAAACTCATATATGGATCATATTATGAGAATGATGAAGGAGGATGTTAGTTAACTTGTTAGTAGATAGTTCTGACCTATAATAGATTAATCTCACCAAAGGTGAGAAAATTGAAGAACCTAGATGGCTATCTTACCCTTCTAAAGAATATCAGAATATGAGTACACTATCACAAGGATATGATATGAGTATGATAGGGGATGTTAAAGACAAACTTTGAGAAGAATTTTGATGATAATCTAAGAGGGATGAGAATGCAAGATAATATTAGGAGATGACTGTGACTTGAACTAGGTCACAAAGGTATGGATCTTGAAGGACTTGGCTCAATTTTGGATATCTTAATTGGAGTCTTATGAAGAGTGAAGTTCTATAGACTAATAACTACTTGAGTATTATGGAGCAAATCAAGTGACATATTATGTGATTAAGAGAAACATAACACGATTATGATAGGGAAATGAATTTGACCGAGTTATCAAAAGATTTTTGACGATAATATTGGGGATGATAGATCTGTAATAATAGATTGATCCTAACATGAACTTGTAAAAAAAGTATAGCATGACCAAAAGATCGATGACATTATTAAGAAATTGTATGAATTTTCTTGAGGCTACAGGCAATTGAGGATTTCAATGATCTTAAGATAGTTTAGAATTTCTTAGAAAGCATTCAGTTTATCATATTTCTTAAGTAAAGGAGTAGATGTAATATCGATTATATGCAACAAAAGGCATTGATCTAGGTAGAAAAAAATGAGGATACATTGATCTAGGTAGACAAAAATAAGGATTTTGAAGAAAAGAGAGAAAGAGATAGAGATGTAACTATAAGTATTCGATGAATATTGAATATTCAAAAGAAGAAGATCATGACTTTATGGAGGTACATAAAATTCTTTCATCCGATGGGAAGGTCAAACCAATCAAGTTTGAAGGAATGATGATAGGTGAGTTGGTGATCTTATTATAAAAGAGTATAAAAGAAAGAAAGCATATCGGGTTTAAGACTTTGAGTAGAGTATCGAAGTTAAGGACATTAAGCTACAAGAAATTTTCGAAGAGGAATGGTGACCAACTAGAAATTAAATTCTACAAATGGTTTGATATCAATTATTACAACTAGGTTCTTATCAGATCCATTAGCTTATAGGGAACACCATTGGATATAATCCATAAAAAGGAAAATTTGGTGATATCCTACCTTGCCACTACATGAGTAAATAAAGTATATTGAAAAAGGAATTAAGTCGGGACAGTGGCTTGTCCATTTGTCTTTCTTCAGCAAGTAGGGTACCATCAAGGATCAAATTGAGGTCTTGCTATCATAGATTGGAAGAACAAATATCTTAAGACCATTATTTAGTCATTACCTTTAGAGTACTGTTGACTAAATAAAGGTATCCCACCCTAATTAATCGAATATGTTAGTATCTATGAGACAGTAGTCTAAGTTATATACTCAAAGGATTGTTATAAGTATTTAGGAGTGAGTTTTCCCTAAAGAGAAGTACTTGTTGGACTAAGTCATTTGAGGGTATGAGGTCAGTTGATTAGGCCACATCATGGAGGAGCTACAAGTATAATAAATACAGTAACAACTGAGACAGAAGCAAAAATAAGGAGCGATCTCCACCAGTAAGACATATTTTTCCAAACCTGAATAGATACCATAACAAACCATAGAAATCACTGTGGGTCTGAAAGATGCTACAGACTTGGATTGAAAAGAAAGGTAGATAAGTACCGATCACTTTAGAGGCCCTTGAGCTTATGACATAGACATATCTGGAAAGAGATCAATAGGTAATCAAATAAAGTCTTTCTATGTCTAAGAAAATGTTTTATGCTTACCTGAGTGTTGTTAAATTTGTTGAGTTAACAACTTCAGTACAATTAGACATAATCGCTATTGAATGATAATTATTGTTATAAGCTAATTATGAGGAAGCACTTGAAGAATAGAATTTGAGGAATTGAGAAAATCACTACTTATGAGGATACCTCCTGACAATATAGACTGCATGGTTGATGATAAAGCCTTAATAAAAGATTGCACAATATATTGACATAGGGAATGGAAGGAGAAAAGGTGAGATGGCTAGCACACTATAAGGTGAAGATTTAATGTTACGTTGCCTTTAGACAAAAGGTTAGTTGTTATGAGCATATACCAAGTACGAAAAATCAATTGAAGGAATTTCTAATGACTAACCCTACTGGATTGAGTATAGAACTTTTGGACTGAAAGGTTACGAAGAAAACTATCAAGCAAAGAAAGGACAAAGAGGATGATGACAAAGGATTCAACCATGACCTAATAAGGGTACTCGGTTATGAATAAGAGACCTTTTGCTTTGCATAAATAGGAACATTATTGAAAATCCTAATGACAAATTGATGAAAATAGTGAGATAGAACATTTGACCCATGATGATAAATTGACCATTAACATTTGACATGAGTTTGGATAAAATCTTCATAGAGGAAAGCGTTTAATGAATTCAATACTTATGAAACTGGATATAGAGTTAAGACATTTTACTTTCAGTATATAATAAGGTCATCAATGGAAGATGCTACTAATTGACTTTCATGATTTTATTTTGAATTTAACTTTGGTCAAAGAATCAAGTCGCATATGGAAAACAACAGACAATTGAAATTTGAAGTTAATCAAGGGTTTGGCTATAGAGCACATGATACCATGATAGTTATTGAAGTATCTTGAGGACAAATGTAAAAGATAAGCAGCAAAGTTAGACACAATAGAAAGAAGGTAATTTTATGGACTCTTACTAATGACATATAATGACATATAACCAACCATTAGAAGGAGATGTGGATGATGAAGAGATCACTAGATGAAGGACAAGAAGAAAAAGGATTATCCTATGATATTCAAAATAAAATAGGAGAAATAAGATCAGATGATCTCAAAGAAGTATGGAGTAATTTATACATGAAGAAGCATGATCCTATGAGGAGAATATCCTATACATGATGAGAAAAGTAAAGGCATCTAAGGATTATGTGTAATGACTCCAATTTTATAATATTAAAATCCCAAGTTAGCAAGGAAAAGTTTAGTTTTTGAAGACAAGGGCATTTTGGTCATTTCACTATTCACCTTGACTGAACCCAGAAATTTGGTCCTTAAAATAGTACCATTAGGTGCGTGTCAGAAAAAGGAATCCAACAAGACCAAAATCGCCCAAAACGGAGTTAAAATGAGCAAGTTATGGCCCTTTGAAGTTCAGGGGCAAAACTGTAATTTACACAAAAAAATGGATTTAGGCGCAAAACACAGGGGCCCATTTTGATATAGGCACCCTTCATCTTCCACCTCCTAGAGGGTTCTAGAATGGCGGTGATTGGCGGTGAAATCACTGCCATTCTGGAGGTTTCTCCACCACCATTCAAAGGCGGTGAGAGCCCCCTCCAGAACCCTCTCATAGCTCTATAAATAGAGCTCTTGGGCGCCTCTAATGGCAGCCCAAAACGTTGAAGAAAACTGTTGTGGAGGAGTGACCTAGAGGGGAAAACAAGGAGAAAAACCCAGCAACGAGCCAGGTATGCCCAAGATCCCTCAAAACCCATCTCCACCGTAGTTCTAGGATCAATTTCCCTAGGTTTTTGCATGAAAAACCATGCAAAAATGGAGCCCTGGAGACTCACCAAGGACCCAGGGACGTTCTCTGGGCTGCACTAGTTCAACAGGGTCGAACCAGGGTGTCCTGAGGACACCTCGGTCCCCCAGACGACGAAACGTTCCAGTCAGAACGTCACACGTCGACACAGTTTGAAAAACCAAACGGGCGCGTCCGGGGATGCGCCCGCAAAAGAGACAGTTGGGCGGAAAACCCAGCGCGTCTACAGACGTGCCCGCTGAGGCCACACCACAGACACGCAGCACACTAGCACTACAGGATTTCTCATTTCTTAAGGAAGCCGGGGCACACGACGCAGACGCGCAGCGTCCTAACATTCCGACTCTTCATTCTTGAGACCCTTATGTACGTGCGACACTAAAACGCTTATAACATGAGATCTAGACCTCCGATTGAGGCACCGTAAAAGGCGTTGTGTCTGTGTTGATGACACGGACATATCTAAACTATAAAATCTCTGATCAAGGCCCAATCAAAGTTTGGCATGACCCTTAGAATAGGATGGTGGCGCGTGGCCACTAGACCTTTGGAAAACTGAGGATACCAAGGCCCAATTAGGACCTTAGGACACCCATAGGCATAGGGATGGACCCCTAATGTCTAAGTAATAAGACCAACCACTCTAAAACCCATAAAAGATAGGCTAAACTAACCTTGAGGCCCCAAACCATGTTCAGGAGCGTACGAGGACAAAAGGGTTAACGCGACTTGGCCAGGTAGGTGCTCTATCACTACTAGATTCTTTTAAAAGAACTATGATTGTTTTGCAAATACATGATTTAAGTATATAACTTGTTTAGCATGCATGTGACAAATGCTTTATGCATAAACATGTTTTGTATATACATTATGCATAGATATGTTTTGCAAACTATTGCATACATTGCATGATCTATGAGCATTAAGTTCTTGTAAAGATTGCATGTCCTTGAGGGTTGCCAAAAGACGCTGGAGTGCCTAGGGCCAGGCAGTTGTGAGGGACCCAAAGAGGATAAGTTTTGAAAAGAGATTTTTGGCTTATTTGATCGTACATGATTTGGGCTAGTAAGCTCGTGGGTGCTATGCCGAAGGGTGTGGGTTGTCCACCCAACCTCTACCACTATTAGGTGGATGGGTACCACGCCCAAAAAGGGCATGTCCCTGCTTCGACTGCATGTGGTACAGGGGGCTACTACTGGTGTCACGGCACTGGGTCGAAGTGTCATATGCCCCGTGGAGGTATATGATCCTGTGTCCCTAGGTACCCGGGGACCACACGGCGGTGAGGTCGTGGGCATAGTGGGACCCTATGGTTTCGTAGATTTATGTGCATTGCATATGGCATGATATAAGGTTGGTCGACCATACCATGATAGATATCCATGAGTTGGATTCAATGAAGCATCTTATGCATATTATTATGTTATGATATATATGATACTTTCGACTTGGTTTGTGAGATTCTTAAGTCGTTAGTATTTCAGTTTGACAATGGATTTTTAATATCGATATTGAACTTGAGTATTCAGACTTGCACATGATTTGAAAGAGCATATGATTTTAAAACATCTCATGCATTATAAAACTAGTAGTGATAGACTCCTACTGAGTATAATATATACTCACCCTATCCTTAACATTTTTCAGGATAATTCCATTCACAAGTAGAGGATATCTATGTTAGTGCTATGAGCAAGTGAATCAAAAAGGACATAATGATACATGTGAGTAAATTCTCAACCCTTTGGACATGTATTTGTATTTAATTACAGTTGGGCTGTGTGCTGTGACTGGATAGATTTGGGGAAAAACACTTATGATTTCTAAAGCTTTTCAAAAACTACTTTGGTTGTTGTGAAAGCAAATGACACTCGGGGTTTTCAAAATGAGTTTAAAACTAAAAGGGTTTTTCACTGCATTGCATGCTTTTTATAAAATGGTTTTCAAATAGGGATGCATCCCGCCTTAGGAATTAGATATTGCATTTAAAAATGCATGAGAGAACCCGGGTCGTCACATTATGAGATAGATGAATTACAACTAGAAACCGGTATTGTTAAACTATCACGTATAGGAGTATGCATCAGAGTACGCAACGAAGGTGGCCCTTATAAGTAAGGCCTTGTAGAAGGAACAATAAAAATAATAAATTGAGGATTGAGCCTAGATTTGATTCCTAAGGGGAGAAGGCATTCACCAAGAAGTTAGCTAAGAGACAAAATACCTTGAAGATGATAATTTATGGAATTTCTAGGACAAAATTCATTTAAGGGGGTAATAATGTAATGCCCGAGCAATTTACGCAGAAAACGGAGTTTGTATGAAGAAGTTATGGTCATTTAAAGATGAGGGGTAGTTTTGTAAAGTAAACAGAGAAATAAAAAAAGATGAAAAACAAAGAAATTTGTGAGGAAACTTGGTACCATTAGAATTTACTCGAAAAATGGAATCCAACGCCTCAAAGAACGCCAAAAACGGAGTTCGTATGAAGAAGTTACGGTCGTTTAAAGATCAGGGGCAGTTTTGTAAATTAAACAGAAAAACGAAAAAAGACGAAAAATGCAAGGGACTATTTTGATAACGGTACCCCCTGTCGTCTTCCACCTCCAGACTTCTCCAGAAACCCTTTTTCTCTTGATTTCTCCAAAAAACACAAGGGGAAATGGCGGCACCACCATTGAGGGGCACCGCCTTCTCCCCACTATAAAAGCCCCATCTCCCCCCTCACGAAAACACGGTTTCCGGTGATTTTGGGACTGGGGTTTCCAGCAAAAACTGGAAAACCGTCTCAACCCAGTTCCCTCTGCGTTTTTCGGCAATGGCCAAGCCCAAGTCAAGCAGGCCATTGCTATTTTCCCCATGACCCTCTCTTCTTTCCGATCTTGGCAATGGGGTTTCCACCTTCATCGAATTTTTTCGGTGACAAGGGTTTCAAAACCAGAATGGGCTCTACCACCGGCGATAGGCGTCCCCAAGCGGCCCAGGTAAGCCTGTTCTTCCCTCTCTCTTGGTTCTTCCCCTTTCAGGCTAGAACCGTGCTGAACCTAGCGTTTCCAGCCGGATTTCCTGGCTGGAAAACAACCCAGCAGGTTCCAACTAGCTTTGCACGAACCAGGCATCCCAGGGATGTCATGCTCCACCTGCGCCTGGGACTGGGTCCCTGGCACAGGTTCTAGGCGTACGACAGTGTGTACACTATCCCAGATGTGGCCTTCGGGTGCGCGCGCGACATGGGGCATGGGTCCTGGCTCGACCAGGATGCACTGGGTGCCTTAGGAGCTGAGACGCGCCATGCTACACCAAATGTATGTCCGTGCGATGATGCGTGTCATAGCGCGTCACTTGAGCATGCACGTGCACATGCAAAACGTGGTCCCTGGCACGGCCTTTAGGCGCACCTGCACGTGAGGCGGTCGCGATTCAACCAGGATGCACGAGAGTCCTAGGAACTGGGACACGCGGACCTAATGAGACTTTAAAATTAGGATCATAGGACCATTTATAGAATCTAACCATTGAAACGTAGATCCATATCATAGGATCTAGCCTGACAAATGAATTAGGCAAGGACCATGGACCCTAAAGGTAGAGCTAGCGATCTAATAGAATGAAATTAATAAGGACTCCTTGTATCCATTCATACCCAGGAGCTTATAAATGAGACCCAGGGACGGGCTGAGTGATAAAGGACTCGACTCCAGGAGACTTTGAGGTAGGTGCTCTATCACTACTAGACTTTTAAAAAGAGCCATGATTGTTTTGAATGCATGTTTTAAGTATAAATTGTATGACTTATTTAGCATGACTTATTTTATGGCTTGTTTAGCATATAAATGAATTCAGCATGCATATGATTAAATACATTATGCATAGACATGTTTTGTAAACAATTGCATATATTGCATGATTTGTGAGCATTGAGTTCTTGAAAAATTGCATGTCCTTAAGGGTTACCAAAAGACGCTGGGTAGGCAGTTGTGAGGGACCCAAAGAGGACAGGTTTTGAAAAAGAGGTTTTTTCTTGTTTGATCATATATGATTTATGCTAGTAAGCTCATGGGCGCTATGCCGAGAGGTTTGGGTTGGCCTCCAGCCTCTACCACTCTTAGCTGGATGGGTACCACGCCCGAAAAGGGCATGTCCCTGCTTCGACTGCATGTGGTACAGGGGGCTACCACTGGTGTCATGGCATGGGTCGAAGTGTCATATGTCCCGTGGAGGCATATGACCCTGTGTCCTTAGGTACTCGGGGACCACACGGCGGTGAGGTCGTGGGCATAGTTGGACCCTATGGTTTGAGGATTTACTTGCACTGCATATGGCATGACATGGGGTTGGTCGACCATACCAGATATCCATGAGTTGGATTCAGTTGAGCATCTTATGCATATCATTATGTTTATGATATATATATGATACTTTTGACTTGGATTATGCGATTCTTTAAGTTGTCAGTATTCCGATTCGACAATGGTTTTTAATATCGATATTGAACATGGTTGTTCAAACATGCACATGTTTTAAAGAGCATATGATTTTTAAACATAGCATGCATTGCAAAACTAGTAGTGATAGACACCTACTAAGTATAGTATATACTCACCTTATCCTTAACATTTTTCAGAATAGTTCCATCCACGAATAGAGGAAACCTATGTTAGTGCTGCGAGCAAGTGAATAAAAAAGGAGACAATTATACATGTAAGTAAACTCTCTACCCTTTGGACATGTATTTGTATTTATTTATAGTTGGGCTGTGTGCTATGACTAGATAGACCTAGGGAAAATCATTTATGATTTCTGAAGTTTTTCAAAAACTACTTTGATTGTTGTGATAGTAAATGACACTCGAGATTTTCAAAATGAGTTTAAAACAAAAGCTTTTCCACTGCATTGCATGGTTTTTATAAAATGGTTTTCAATTAAGGATGCATCCTGCCATAGGAATCAGATATTGCATTTAAAAATGCATGGGAAAACCCAGGTCGTCACACTGTTTCTCTTGGCTATCACTACCAAAGAAAAAATAAGTTGGATCTTGATGAATTAAGCAAGAAAAATGAGGAGGAATGAAAGCAAGATTCAAGGAAAGATAAGCTAGTTCTATTTGTGGAAAGTAAATCAAGAAGACAAAGAAACGAAGCAAGGAATTGAAGGAAGCAACTAACCTGAATTTAAGTACAAGTAACAAGGAAATAAATATTGAAAAATTTCATGGAACGCACCCCCCACCCCAAAAGACATTAGTAACTGAATTCTTGATCTCCCTTGAATGAAACTTCATTTTTCAAGGGGTCGGGAACCAACCCCCTAATTGGAAAAAAATAAATAAAATGGAATCCATGGGGTATTTATAGATGGCTGGGTTTCCAATTGAAATGAAGCTCAATCTAAGAGAGGAAAGTAAATATAAATTGAATTTCAATAAGGAAAGTTAGGTGGAGAGATGAGGTGGATGAATTGTCTAAGCAATGATGTCATCATGGCTAGCTGCCATCTTTAGAAGGAGGGGAGCATCACCTTCCTAGGAAGGTGGCATGGATTTCCTCTGCTTCTAATTAGGTATTGATTGGTTGATGGAGAAGAGAGAGAAAGGAGAAATAAGAATGGTAGGAAATATGGGAAAAAGATATAGGTTTTTTATGTGCTTTGATTTGAAGTAGATCTAGGGGTTTCCACATTAGGAAAATGCCTAAATTGACAACTAAGCAAGGAGGAGGCACCCTTTTTTTTAGGAAGGTACCTTCCTCAAGCCAAAAATATGGAACCCTAGGTCAGGTGGAGGAACTAGATTTGGAAAGTGGAAATTCTTTCATGATTTGTCCACTTATGCATGATCATCTTGCCTTTTACAAATCTCTCTCAAAAGCTTCCAATTATCCCTTGAAAAACACTTTTTAATATAGGATAATTGCTTGAAATAGTCCTTTAGTAGTATGACTCCATGTGGCATGATGGCTCATTCCTTGGTAGCTTGAATAGCTAAGACCTTTAGCTTTTTAGCTTAAATAGTTAAGACCTTTAGCTTCAAAGGTTGAATGGCTTGGCTTCCTTAAGTTTCCCAGTTGGACTAGGAAACCTCATGCATGACTTTTTTCTTTTCTCATTTTTTGATGGACCCATTTTAGTAACCTTTGATGCTTCCCATTGCCTTCTTGCTTGTCTTAGAAGGGTTTTGAACCTTGATCACACTTTGACATGTTTAATTTTAGGTCTTCGATTTTCTTTTGATCATGATCTTTAAATCTTATCTCACATAATCTAGGCCTTTGGATCACCTTCTCAACACCCACAAAACATGAAAAATCCTAATTAAATCCTACAAGATTATGATAATTACACATTTATCTAGATTAGCTCCTAAACTCAAAAGATATCAAACTTTTAAATTATTAAGTTCAAAAATCCCTAGAAATAACTCTATAATTTATAACAAGGCTATTAATTGGGTACTTTTTGTACAAAATTGAACATTTATCATTAATTTATGGCCATCTTCCTTAACTATGTTAGGTCTACGATCTTCTTAAACATGCTTCAATATTCAATGTCTTCCAAATATGATTACTTACATCTTATGTTTCCTTGAAATAAAATCCTTCTTCTATGTCCACTTTGATTAATCTCTCTAAGTGATTTGTTGTACACAACAGACACTACATCCACACTCTTAGTCTATAGTCAAATAAACATTATGAGTCAGATACTGTTGTAATGAACAACATTAGAATCGTTAGATGTCTATATTTCTATTGTACCCTTATATTATCTGAAGAAATCCATTGAACTTATTTATTAATCTATTACTTATATATTTCAGTTTCCTACCTTAAGAACTCATTCATAATCATGTCTAAAATTCATGATCAAATTATCATCGTAGATCAAGTATTCCCATCTAAAATATCATTAAAATCTTCAGGTATCAATACTTCCATCCAATTTCTTATAGTATCATTCAAATTTAGTTGATTAGATCCACTAAAATGTTGGCACTCATGTCATAATCCTCTTAACTTCATAAGACTTCATTTATTATAGTTATCTTTTATCCCTTCCATTATTCTTGGGTTGTTGTTATAGAATTAAAATTATGTCTTACAAGGTTCCATGTAATTCATCCGAGTTTAAGCTAAATTCTCCAAAATTATTAGTTCAATAGATCTAGCATATGTCAAATTTATCAGTTAAAGATGCCATTAGCATGATCTTATACTCTTGTTCTTTACATAAGGAATTATTTCATGGTATTACATTTTCCCTTATATAATGACTAACAGTTCCTTATTTTCTTGATTGTTTATGACTTCACGTTGAGTCAATCCCTAAGTAATTTGAACATGATCTTGATATGATTACATCCTTCAATTTTAAGTATTTGTTGAATCCATCTCTCTTTTCCTCAAAGTGTCAATGGAAAGGTTGGCAAATCTCTAGCTTGCTCTCTTGGTTGCTTTCCTAACCAGTATCTATCTTCACATTTATCAACATTACCTATATGAGTCATTTATATAATTCATATATGGACAACTAGTCCTAACTTGTTTTTAACTGTATATGACTTTTGCACATGTAGGACTAGCTGTGAGAGGATAAACTGGGCTCTAATACCAAATGTGATGACCTGAGTTTGTACATGTATTTTTTTAAATGCAAAAGTAATTTCTAATGCAGGATCAATCTCCATTTTAAAATCAAATTTATATAAACAATGCCGCAATAAAATATTTTTCTTGTAAATTCATTTTGAGAATCTCGAGTGTCATTTACCTTCAAGAAAATAAGATAACTAAAAATTGCATCTACTTTTTCAATTATAAAATTAATATGAAAATACATGCATCTTAGATCTAGCCAATGATAGCTCACGGTCCAACCGTATAAATTACATATACATGTCAAGAAAAGATATGTCAGATATTTACACTATTTGTATATTATGATACACCATTGTCTTCATCCAAGATTTGCATCCACCTCAAATTGCTCTACCTCAAGTCAAAATCTTCAAAGTATTAAGATATTGTAAATAATATATAATATCATAATAAGCTTGCGCTTGTGTAAGTAGTTTCACATCTATTTCACCATTTTCAAAATCCAACTGCAATGGATATTTCAATCCATTTTGAATGTAGTTTTAAATAATAGAATGTTCAAATTAGAGACATGGATGTATAATTTGAAATCACATATAATCTTAGAATTGCAATTTCATGCTAAAACATTTCAGATAATATCAATATAAACATGCACAACTTTAATATGTTTATCGAATGATCAAATCTATAGGATAATATCAAGTAAAATGTAGCATATAATATATCATCAAATTAGATCTGTTCATAATTTTAAATCAAGCAACAGATCTATCAACTCACTTGATAAATCAAGTATCATAAGATTCTCAAAATATTAAAGTAGTAATTGGTTAAGTAGAAATGTTTGCAATCCCAAACCGACAATATCATCATGTGCACATTCACCTTTGCAAACATATTAGCTGATTGGTCATGAGCACTCATCTAAATACTATAAATAAGCCCATCTATGTGGGACCACAAAACAAAAATATCATGAAACACTATGCTCATGACTAACTCACTAATTCATCTATCTATGGTATTTATAAACTAGCCACTGCAACCTACATGGCAATTACAAATGCACCTTGAAAAGAGGGTAGTGAACATCTCCAATGGTTGTTCCCTACCACAAAAGTAAAATAAAGAAATAGAATCCTCTTTGGGCATGCTTACCTCCCACCTTTGGTAGAGGTTGAGAGGCCAAACCCATATAGTCTCTTGGCATAATGCCCACCAAGCTCATTAGCATAAACAAACATATATGTTTTATCAAGATTCAAATATTATTAAATCTCACGCCAAAATCATGTTATTTCAATAGTTCATGTCAAAAAATGGGATTAATGCATTTTAAGAATAATATTTTCCTTCAAAAATAAACAATTGCATGTGATAGAGTAAGCAATATTATTTTCATTTTGAAGATAAAAGTATGCATCATGGAGATAAAAGTATCCACAAACTTGTGTGCCTCATTTGTAAGTATTTGCATTTTTTAAAAGTATAAATAACATAGCATGAAACAATACCAATGTAGAAGTCACAGAAATCAAATAATATGTGTTATTCAATTATTTATAATTTATATAGTTTTAATAAAACTAATGGCAGGTTAAAAATCCATATAGTAAGTAGATGTTAAAACTAGCTACCTCTTATGGTTATTTCCATAGATTCCTCAATCTTTTCCCTTGGATTTTGCTATAGATCCAACAATGAGTCAATCCATTTGGGCCTTAATCCATATGGCTTATTTAAGTTTAATTATGATATAATGGTCCAGATGATCCCAGATCATTAAACCATTAAATTTTAACCATTTTGTCTTAAATACAGCTGCAGGTCTCACAATCTTAGTTCTCCTTAGTATAGATTAAGGATCTAAGGGTTGAATTGGTCTAGAAACCTAGATCTAATGTGCATTAAGTAGATCTATCAAAATATATTGAAAGCAAAGGTGGATTTATTAGTTCCTACGTTATTGCACATGATTCGTTGCTCAAATCATTACTAGAAGTATCAGATTGTTGATGGATGACCTCAATAATGGTTGATCATGGATGTGTGTCACTACCTTCTCCAGATCTCCAGCTAGGCTCCACCCATCATCGAATAATTGGAGGGGTTTTACTCCTTACATTTCACTGAACAAAATGGACAACTTTAATCAAATGTTTTGGTCACTAATCAAGGAAATGGAATGCTTAATCTCACTATATATGTCACTATTCTAGGGTTTGGTGATAGATCTATGGTTAGATTATGGTGAGGGGTCGAATTGATCATAGATCAAATGATCTACTGTTAGATCTATGACCAGATCTAGATGGGAACTTAGGTCAATTGTAGATCTAGGTGTTAAGTGGTTAATGAACCACCGATCATATCAATGGGGAGGATCAACCATAGATCTAGGGTTTAGTGACATGATTTATGGCTAGATCATGATGAAAGGTTGGATCGGTCACAAATTTGTCTGCTGGTGACCTATCAACGATTGCATTCACATGTGGGTTTGCTTATCAATAATGGATCTAACATTTAGAGATAGATCAATGGCTAGATGATGATGCATGGTCAGATCAGTCATAGATCATCATGATGATGATCATACATCACCATCGGCATCAGATTTCCTTTAGATCTTCACTAATGATCAAATCATTTGATGGGTTTTGTTTCTCATGTTGTGGGATCGCAATGTATGGTTCAGATCTTTGATCTGACTTTTCCTCATGCTGGGAGTCATTGTAACTTCGAATCAATTACAGTCTCCAGATTTTGTTACTGATGATGGAAGGGGAAGGAGAGCTAAAGGGAGAAGAAGGGTTTAAGGGGATGGCATCAGTGGCAATTGATCTTGGGCACCGCCAATCCATAGTCTTCGTGACATTGCTAGTTGGCTACTTTGAATTGTGCCAAGGGAGGAAAATGGAAGAGAGAAGAAAAAGAGAGGGGGGCGGGGATAAGTTCTGGTGTGGCTTGCTTGCTCATGCTAGTGCATCAGGTCGATTGCATTGGAAAAAAAAAAATTCAGAAGAAAGGGATAAGGGATAAGGGAAGATGGGTTTTTTATAGTATGAAGTACTGGTTCAATCGACGAAGGTGGGAGTATGATAAGACAAAAAAATAAAACAAAATGAGTGAGGGTGGAAAGATTGTTATGAGGATTTTTTGAATTCATGTTGCTCAATCCAAGCAGCATGAACTGCAATGGTGATATCCTTGTTGGTTATGTGAGGAGTAGGGAAAGGAAGATATCAGAGAGAGAGAGAGAGAGAGAGAGAGAGAGAGAGAGAGAGAGAGAGAGAGAGAGAGATCTGGTTGATGGCTTTGCTCGGGCAAGTGCGTCAAGTCATAAGAGTAGGAGAAACGAGGTCGGGCTACGATGGAGTAAAAGAGAGCATGAGAGGAGGGTGATCACTATAGTAGGGATATGGCATAGTGGAGGGATATAGGGCTCTTAATGCTGACCACTCTTAGCATTTTTGTTGGCAGGACATGTGATGGTGGCGTGTGTACAACTGTGGGGATTAAATGCCTGCGCTGCCTACAAAGTAGGAGGAAAAAGCATGGAAAATAAATGCCATAGATCCATTGCAGGGTATCATTATCAAAATAGCCCTCCACTTTAGGAATCTTTGATTTAAAATAAAAATACTGATCGGGCCACATATAAAATTACCAAAATGCCCTCCAATTCACAATTCATTAGATTATATTTTTTGAGTAAAATCTAAATATTGAGGTTTCGACACTTGATGTTACTTCTACAAAAAAACTCATTTCTTGGAATTCAAAATAGAAAACTATATGTTCTCATTTTATCCCAATTTAAAATTATTACATAAAATAAGGTCTAAAATTTTTTGGGATATTACATCATCAATTCTTTGTGTCATTCCTCGAATAATTTTACATATGCCTTTCTCATTTCATCATCAATTTTAGTTTCAAGTTAACTCTTTGATTAAATGATCATATAAGCTAAGTTTTTTCTGAAGAAATTTACTTTTCCTTTTGTTTTATTACAAATATTGTAACTCCTTTAATTAGTATCATTATCAAGAATTCATTATTTCAAACTATAGATTTTTTTGTTTATATGCTGCTTCTTCTTGTGTACTCTGATATTCATATTCATATGTTTTCATGTTAGATGTCACTTTATGTACTTTTCTTACCTCTTTCATGCTATTCCATTGTAATTATATTAAAAGGCCAAGAACATCTTTTTTGCCTTTAGGTGATCAATATACTATGAATAACAAATCTCTCCAAGGATTTCTTATTTTAATTAAGCATTTGTTGGCACTACGATTCTTTCATGCATTTGTAAACTATCCTTTACTTCTCTTGTGAGACCTGATTCATCAACCAAAGTCTGTGTCTCAACATTATTTGGCTATCAAAAGAATTCCCAATGATGGATGTTTCTACTAAGCTTACCGTTACCACGTTACTACTTTATCTACATCAAGCTACTTCTTGTAGTAATTTTCGCTTCTTGAGAAACATGTTTTTACACTTCTTGTTCTATATCAACAAATTCTTCAATATTTTATTAGAGACATTGTCGACCCTCATTAATCCTCAACTATTTAGAGGTAGCATAAGTATCAGTGTAATGGTTGGCTTTTAGAAGCTTGCTTCAATGTGTCACTTCACACTAATCTTATATCCTTCCTTGTCAACTTAGTCAATAGAAAGGTAATAATACTTCAATACACCTACTATAGTACCTAGTAATATTTACGAAACTCTATATTTTTGTCACTATTTCAAATGTTTTCCTACTTTACTTATGCCTTTGCTAACCTGATATAATCTCATCAGTAACTTGGTCTAGAAAGTTTACTTCCTTTAATTAAGACTTATGTATAACATTTCCAGTGTTTCTCTTGATGCATTATATTACTTAGGATGTTTTTCACAAATATAGTGATAAGTTTATTAAGAAATGGTTGGAATACCTTATACACAAGATCTATGAATTCAATCATAGTATTTGTCAGCCTAAACAACATCATTCTGAGGTAATTATGCTTATATTCAATTTTGAGCAATGACCTTGAGGTGTCTCCTATTTTGATTTCATCTAAAGATACCAAGACCTCAAATTGATCCTTGAGAAGATTCTAGCTAATGAAGATTGATTGAATACATCACTAACCTGGAATAGAAACCTCTTATTCTTCACCATGAATCCATTCAAGGACTTAATAGTAATGTAACAAATTATCAACTCATCTTCTTGTTGACAAGAATAACTAATGTCTCTTAGCAAAATAATGGGTCTAATGAATTCTAGCTTTCAACGTTTCGTCTAGTAATCTCTTAAGATTCTCCAATTATGTAAGCATCCTATGATGAGATTGGTTGTGAGTGAATGAACCCGCTCTGATACCAACTGTGATAACCCAGGCTTTTATAACACTTTTTCTCAATTCTTTTTCTTTGAAATGTGTAGCCCCATGTTTGGAAAATGCTTTAGAATACAAATTGCTGAAAACATTTTCTTTGAAATTCATTTCAAAATCCTAAGTGTCATCCTTTCAACTTCCTATTTTATTTTATAACTGAATCTGATTTTCAAATTTGAAAACAAAATAGTTTTTCCTTTTTAAGTAAACCATTTTTAAATAAGTTTAGTTCTTCAATATCCATTCAGTCAATAGCCAAAATCCCTTTATTATTACAATTTAAAGTCCAAATATGACAAATGTATATATACAATCAAAATATAGTTATTGGAATAATATCCAATAATTTGAATACAACATACCTTTAATATGAAAATGTCTCAAATTAGCTACTCGCCTAACTCTTCTTCACTTTTGTCTGTCTAAATCTGAGATATTGTAAACATTCGAATATTTACAATATCTTAGGAAGCCATCCTTGTATGGAATAAGATGCATATAAAAACTTAGAGAAATATTTCTTTTCACATTTTAATAATCATTTCAATGCATCCAAATTTTTTATGGTTAAATTTGAGAAAATCTCAAACTTTAGAATATCAAATTTCAAAGTATTTCATGTAAATATCACGAATAAATCCAATGATGCAATATCATATTCAAATCACAATCACCATCTTTAACAAACCTTATGAATAACAATATGAGTTAAAAAATATCAAACTCATAAAATAATAGTATATAATCATAGTTGGTCTTTCCCCAACTATATGGGAGCCCACAATCATCCAGCCACCATTGGGTCCACATAATGAACAAGTGTAATCACATAATCAAAATTTAGGCATTGCCATGCCACAGTGGCCTATGGCATCATCACCCTATTGTACGTATAGTGCCTCACCAATGACCCAACGTACCACTACCCTATCGCATCCATGGAATAGTGCATTATTGGCCTTGGGTCTCACCTCTCCATCGCAACCATGGTGTGGGGCCTCAACAATGGCCTAGGGTATCATCACCTGATCACAACTATGGTGCGATGCCTTCCTATAAAGAGCATCTCCCTATAACATCCAATACATGATTCCTCATCATAATCACCTAGGGTACTCGTACACTATTACATCTATAGTGTGGTGCCTTCCATCCTAGGGCAACTCCCTGTCACATCCATAACGTTGTGCCTAATCACATCCACATAAAATCATAAAACAAATCCATGGAAAAACATATGTAGAAAGTATGGGTATTCATATACCTTGAATGCTGCTCAATCAGTCTAACACATGCAAAATAATAATAATAATAATAATTTCAGGACATATGCCTATCTCATATCAAATCTATGGAAATACTATATTGTATGCATAGTTGGTACTCGTACCAAAATCAAGCCCATCTATCTTTAAGATCAAATAACGTAAATATAGAACATGCAGTAAATTCTCAAATTATGCTTTGTAAACAAATTTCATGCATTTTCAAATCCATGGAATAATGATAATGGTATAACAGTTCTTCATGTACAATACTATAACCTTTTTGTATCATAAAACATGTCATAAATACTACATGTATAGTAATACATAATAATTTCATTTATAAATAATTAATAATTAATGCAATTGTCAAATCACATCATGATATATCAAAAAATCATGCAATTAAAAAAAAAATCATCTTAGATTCCACCTACCTCATGTGTCATTTATTTATTCCACTAACTTCATAACCATCAAATCCACTTACTGATCAGCAAATTAAGATTGACCATTCAAGTTTTCATCCCCAGTTACTCACAAATTTGTGAAACACACATTCCTATTCAAATTCTTAATCATTTGTAATCTAAGTTTTACATGATCATCTATGGTCAAAATTGGCTATAAATTAATTTCCCCCCAGTAATTAGTACATATTAGCACGATCATGACTATTCTATTGATCATTCTTTCCCAACCATGGATCATCCAATTTGATGGGCCAATTTCTGATCATACATTAGATTTGAGAAATGTGAATCAAAATAACTAATCTATCGACTCCCATAAATGATCGATGGTTTACAATACATATACTAAAACATGGGCTCAATTTTGGACTTTCTAACAATCAGATAGGTGCATGATCAATCAAATTCACATACAATTTAGCCAATTTGATTTTTATCACTGATGTGACATCTAATCATCAAGGAAAACAACTCATATCAAGCTTTTTAGTCACTGTTAGGCCTGCAAGTCTACGTCTAATCTAAAACATGGAGTGTCTAAGTTTGCATATTGAGATATTTGATCGCGATCAAGATTCAATTGAGGTTAGGAGTCTATTTGCTCAAAAATCTACTAGATCTGATTGTAGATTAGCCAATTGGATAGCTTAGATTGAGATTAAGGGTCAAATCAATCAAATATAAAGTGTCTAGTCACATTTCTATAGATGAATGAATTAGATCTATCTTGAAGTTGCAGATTGTATGCTAGATCATTGAGTATCATCATGATCTATGAAATGGATTGTCAAAATCCTAGATAATAGATTGATGGTGATGGATCAAGATTATATCTGACTTTGGATGGTTAGATGATCTATGATCTCACCAAAATAGATGCCATTGGGTATAATATGTCAAAATACCCTAGAACTGTGCTTTTCATGCACAAATTTTAGGCTACTAGAGGAGAATGATCATTATCGGAGAAGGTACCCAGTGACGTCACCATCAGTGGCCACTTTTGCTCCAAAATGTCAAGTCGAATGTGGGAAAAGCCAGATTAGGGTCTCACCTACAATCCCCTCAAATTTGGCAAAGATTCATTGATATGTTTTACAAATAATTGGAAGTGCATAGATCTACTGTCACATAGATTATGCAACTATGGGTCGATCTATAAAGACTTTATTAGAAAACAGATTCAATTAAAGTATATTTTAATCAGTTTAACGTGGCAAAAAATGAATTAATTCTTAAAATTACTAAAAATAAAGAAAGCTTGTTAAAAATTATGGAATCACTTAGAAACAAATTCTGGGGCCAATAATCCATTATAATGCACTCAAATGAGCATATGACCAAGAATTTGGAACTTTTACAATTCAATTAATATTTTTTCTTTAAAGTTCTTCTTTTAAGTATTTTCTTATTTTAAAGAATTAACATGGATTAGCATATTTACTCAATGCATAATCTGTATCAAAGTTCTTAATATATTAATCCGTAGTAATCCAACGTAATGAATATCTCTACCATAGGAAGTGCAAGATATAAGCCATGTAAAAGTCATTGACTATATGAATTAGTGTTAATTTCCTAAAAACAATACTAAACACAAATTTTATTCCAAGTTTTACCTAATCAATAATTCATTCAATGACACCATAAGTTCACCTTAACACTAGGAAATAAAATTTACCTAATCATGAAGGAAAATTTAATTACTAAAAATTTAGAACTAACAATTATTCTATTTCATTGATTAAAAATTACACAAAAGTAACAATTCTAATTATTAATTAAAATTAAATTAAAATACAAAAAAATGAAAAACTGTCTAAAATCTTCTCACTTATTTAAAACAAGTTTACAATGCTTCAAAATTAAAGAAAATAATAAAAAATAAATCATATGATAACGAGAGAATAGAAAGAAAAAAAGAAATCCTATGGTAAGGAGAGGATTCACTGAATTGTCTCCATGTCACTCAACAAAAATCACTTTAATCTTTCCTTCTCACACCATGAGTTGAGCTAATGTGCTATTACTAGTCCTACTTTCAACTATCTAAACTAGCCAAAATTCAAGAGATATTTAACTTAATCTAAAATTGGAAATTTACATATGGAATGGGAAATTATGCTTAAATTAAAAACTTGCCAAAATTAAAATCTTTCCTAAAGCATGCAATTCTAAATTAAAACTTTCCTAAATTGAAAACTTTCTAATTTGATGACTTTCCTAAAATAAAACTTTCCTAAAGTGCAATTAAGCAACTTTTTTAAAGTAACTTTCCTAATCATGCACTTCTAAATAAAGTAAGTAAAGTTATGGAAAAGGAAACTTTGAAAACTACAATCTAAACAAATAATGCAAATAAACTAATCAAGATCAACAATACTAACTATTTTTCCTAATGTAAATGAATGTAACAACTTAGAATTTAATCCTCCAAATCATTCAAAGTCACGCACACCACTTATGGACAGCATGCATGATTTCAACATGATTTGAGAATTGTTTTCCACACTTGATTAAAGAAGTAGTGAAACTAATGAACGATGGATGGAAAATCAAGTTAACACTATCATTCAACTACAGTCCTTCAAGCCTTTGAAAACTATGCATTCAACCTTTGGATTGGAAGCATGATTCCAATAGGTTTTTGAGTTGGTTTTCTTAGAATGTAGCAACAACTCTCTTATGTTAATCGTCAAACTATGGAAGTGCATGCAAAGTACACAAATTTGCTAGCATTCCTCAACAAAGTAAGAATCCAGTGCATACAACAAAGTAAGATTTAATTGATCATCAAGAGTTGCATACATGAATACATGAAGTGTGCATTCACTTTTGATAAAAACACACCACCTTTTTCTCCAACTTAAATCCAAAACCAAAGATTAAAGATGATTCCTACTTTAATAAGCTTGAAATCCAAGGGAACTCTTATGGCATATATGGAAAAACTCAAAGGAATTCAACCAAACAAAGCTAGAATTCAATGGAAGATAAAAGAGATCAAGAGGCAATGAAAGATAAAGGGAAAAACTAGATTGAAGATGACTTCCTTTGGCTATTACTTCAAGGGAAAATCCGCCTTGAATCTAAGTCTTTAAGGCAAGGAAAGAACAAAGGAAAGCAAGTAAAAGCTAGCATGTAAGTCTGAGATCAAACAAAAGAGAATAAGTGAAGAGAACAAACCTTGAAAGGAGATCAAACAACCTAAAACCAGATGTGGAATAGCTCGGAGAGATGCCTCACAAATTAGGAAGAGAGTGGCAGCACCCAAGCAAAGAAAATCCAAAGCAAAAATGGAGAGAATGGGAAGCTAGGAAGAGGGCATCTCCTTCCAATGGAGGAGACATCTTTTTCGTTTTAAGAATTATCTCTTCCTTAGGTTTTGTTGAGATTTTATCTTTGTTCTCCTATTTTTTCTATGGTACCCTAATATTAATGTGTGGTGCTGATGAAAATATCTCAATTTAGATGGCTAGGATAGTGGGAAGACTAGGGTTTTCAAATAGGAAACACGGCTGCCTTTACGAATATAAGTAGGTGGGAGACACCACCTTTTTAGGAAGGGGTATCTCCCCCTTCAAAAATATTTGGAGCTCTTTCAAATTAGGATGGTGGGTAAGGTGATAAGGTAAGAAAGAGATGGGAAGAAGAAAAGAAGGTGGGGTGTAGGAAAAACTTATGAAAGTGAGGTGAGATGGAAAATTTTGATTGATTAAGTGATTTCTTAAGGATTTGGGATTGGTTGAGTGGTTAGGATGGGAGTTTAGGAAGGTGGAAGAGTTATAGAATGGTATGACTCTCAAATAGAAAGTCAAATTCGTGGTGGTATTGGGTGGTGAGGTGGAAAGTGATAAAAAAGTGGGAAAGCATCAAAATTGGAAGGCTCTCATCCTATTGGTCCATATGCCAACTTATCCTAATAAGATTTTCCTTAGTTATCTTCAAAATATCATGTATAACCCGCTTGAATCTCCTCCAATCCTAGCCTTCCATTTAGCTTAACTTGATGGCTTAGATGACTAACTCTAAAGGCTCCATTGGCTAGGCTTCATGGCTGGCTTGGAAGCTTCTTTGGCTCCATCCCTCAACTTGAGTGGTTTGAATGGTTTGGCTTTAGCTTATCACCTTGTCTATGGCTTGAATATGGCTTGGTGGCTTACATATAACCCATGCAAAGGTGGTGGAAGTGCATGCCTTACTTTGTGGGCCCACTTAGCTCCTTAGATTTCATCCATTTCTTGCCCTAAGATGATCTTGACCTTTGTTTTCTTGTTGGATTAATGATTTTTGGGGCTTTAACTTGATCTTTTGGTCTTGATCTTCAATGTTCATCTCGATTGATCTTGGAATGTGAGTGAGTGCTATAGCTAATTTATATAATTATCAATTCTTAATTCAAATATAACTTGAATTACCTTCCAAAAGTATGTTTTGACTTCAATTCTCACTCGATATACTTGACATTTAGAAATGTGTAAATCTATCATTAATATGTAAGTAGAATGTTGTTCATTGAATCTAAAAATCTCACATATTTCTACAAAAGAAAGATAACTTGGAAAGAATGATAATGGTCTCACAAAAGGATATCAACTACTTAGAATATTTTACTCTACTGATTTCCCTATTTGTTTATAACCATATCTAAGCCATACTACTCCTAATATCAAGTTAGGACTTCTACTAAGATGAAACATATTCTTATGATGGGTTTATAAAAAAATATTGGGTATAAGGATAAACAAAGATTGTTTGAAATATATGCAAAGTTCTTCTAATCTATATTCACAATCTTCTTTCCATTTGAGAGTGAACATTCTTATTTTCATTGGCAATCTTTTTCTTCAGATCTTCTTTTCACTTTTTTTTATATATATAATTTTTCTTGTTTTCACCCCTTTGATGCTCATCACTTGAATTCTAGTGCTTATACTTTTTCTCAGGATGTTCTTCAATAACCTATATGTATTTCCAAAATAACTAGCTAATGAATATATTATAGGGTTACGGTATAGGTAATGGTTGTTTGACCAACAAAGGAAAAGCTTAATAAAAAGGCTCAAGGGGCTAACTATTGAAAAAAATAACACAGGGAAGGCTAAAGGCTCTAGATTTATTAAGGACGATCTCTATCATTTCTTAAGTTTTATATGACTTGAATATACCATAAACTTAGGAGATATATGGTATAGTCTATCAGATGTATTCTTAATAGTTGACTAAAGCAAGAATAATGGGACTAAATAGAAAATTATGTTCATTGAAGAAAAATTTTGAGTTTATATGTAACCCTAAAAAAGGAAGAATGACTCTAAAGCTCACTTGGGTTATAAGTTTCCACTTATGTTCTTTAGGATCTCTAAGTTATATTTAGTTCTCAACTTAAACTATATATATGACTATTTTGTCCAATAATTGTTCATAGTTTAAATTTTCATGGAATACTTTAAAAAAAGGATAAAATAAAAAACTAATTGTATACAAATCTATTAATAAGATAAAGTTCCCAACACAACTAAATATTTAGAAAATATAAATTCTCATTTTAGTAAAGGAACTTTTCATAAAAAATATTCAAAATTTTATAACTTTTTCATTTCCTTTCTTCAAAAGGTTTACTAAAATGACTCTAAAAACATAAATGAACACATTAAGATTTTGAAATACCCCACCTCCAAACTTAAATTAAACATTATCCTCAATGTTTAGAATTACAAACTAGGAACAAATGAAAATAATAAACCTGAGAGGAAAGGGTGAAAAGAGTTGTACCTGCACCCCTAAGATAGTGTGTTAGTGCATTGATGTGGCCTATTTAATGCAATATTAATATACCATGAATGGTGATGCAAATGCAAAACTAACATGATCTTAAAACTAAACTAACTAACTAATCTACTCTACCATAGTTTTAAACCTGTCATATTCTTCTCTTTAGATCTCTATCACCATCTTCTACTCCCTTTTCACTATTCTATTTCTTCATACTTAAGACATTATAAACAATTTACAATATCTTAGCAAACTTATGCTTGTGTATGCAGTTTTATCATTGAAATATGAGTTTATGCAGTTTTAAATCCAAAAGGAACAGAAAATCACATGTTATACAATTTGGTGGAATATGATGCATAATGAATAATGTAATGAACTCTAAAGTCACAATCATGATTTACAAATCAATGTCAAGCCAAAGTAATTCAAATTATCAATTTCAATATTCATGCATATTGTTTTCAAGACCATAGTAATCTTTATAAGGTATTTTACAAGATATGAAAGATCACCAAAACTCACGTAACGCATCATCCCATAAATATTCTCATCCAAACTAGATAGTAAATCATCATCAATAATCAATAGACGAAAAGCATTTAAACCAAATTATGATGCAATATAATCAACATGTCTCAATAAACATATATGTATAATACTATTATAGCCTCCTCGAGGTCTAACAAGTGTAGAAACACCTGAAATCCGGCCCTCTGTCATTAGTCATGAATACTCATTATAGACCTAAAATCCTGGGCTACTATGCACCTACGCTATCGCTATATACATATGATGTCAAAATAATGGACCCTCTGTGCAGTGAACAAAACACAAATCCAGTCTGTAACTATCATGCCGATATCAAAATGGATAGACTCCCTGCACCGTGCCCATGGGGAACATGGTATGCAAGGCCATGACCTACCCATGATGTCATTGACCTGAATTAGGCCTTCGTCGGCCAAGTATCTCACATGTATAAAGTTTTAGAAAGGGGATGATTAGTCTTCTCCCTCCATGCACAGCTTCCAATGGGCCACCACATGCCCTCCATAACATAGTAATATTAGGCATCATTACATGCTGTCATAACATATAAAACCATAGATCATGCATCGCCATGTCCCTATTCCTTCACTTTTTGATCAACGGTTTAGATTATTCACTCAATCTCCATCTAGATCATTCAATTTTTTTCCATATACTAGTTAATTCAATATTCCTAAAATCACAATTTAAATAGTGATAGATCGGACAACTAAGATTGTTTGATCAATTTTTTAGCCTGGATCAATAATCTCAGTTAGATCCGGGCTACCTCAGGCATTTATTTACCCATTCCTAAGTTTGAAATAAGAAATGGATGGCTGGATCATCCACAAAACCTAGATCTAGCATTAACAGTATGGATCTAGCTAAAACTCTCAAATCAAGAATAGGGTTTTGTAAATCTTACCCTCTGAGAGAGTTTTTGTGGTTTTTCCTCTCATGGATGTGTGAATTGATCACCATTATATGGAAAAATCCTCTGATCACATTGTGCACACTGTCTCCTCTCCGATCGAGGGTCAAAATCACCTCAGATCTCCCAATAACCTTGGGGTTTTGGTCATCACATGGTGTTAAACAAAATGATCAGCCCAGATTAGTGATTTGAGCCAACATCATCTACAGCAATGGCCTGGAAATTTGGCGACCTAGAAAACCCTTTTTTTCCTACTTTATCGGTGTACTGATCTTCTTCAACAGCTTGGCTCTCTCTCTCTTTCTTCTTTCTCCTCTTCTCCTCTCCCTATTCTCCTTCTCCCTTCCCATCTTCTTCTCCTTTCCCCTCCTTTGTCCCTTGCTAAGTTCCTCTATGTGTTGGGTTCAAGAATTAACCGTTAGGTCTATTCTCATTTCATTAAGTAGGCAAGGGTGCTCGTATCAAATATGGGCCCCTCTGTTTAAGGTATTTTGTTTTCATATTATTTTTACAAATATGCCCTTCATATTTAAATCCTCATATCTCCTTCATGTGAACTCTAATTTCAGCAAACTTAGTGTCGTTGACATCGTCTTTTCAAGTACAATCCAATTATGGAGGTCTCAATACTTGATTAGATATCTATCAAGTTTTTCACTTAAAAAACTCCATAATAAGAAATTCAATATTTTTTTTTCATCTCAATTTAACATTTTCCAAAATTTACTCAATTTGGAATTAAAAAATTAGGGATGTTATAGATAAGAACATGAAAGACCAACATTATTTCTAATTTCATGGGATCAACTTCAAATAAATTGTCCCAGTGGTTGTCAAATTGAGGGATAATAGTACCCATATCAAATAGTTTATAAAATTCATCCTCCTCCCTCACATTCTCCCGGAGATCAGGGTTAAGTAGGCTCTACAACTCTCATGAGGGATGTTCATGTTCCTCTAGATGCAAAGAAATAGTGGGATTTAAACCTTTCGTAACTGCTAATGTACACCCTTGAGCTACCTGATGTTGGGCCAAAACATCAATTAACTCTTCTTCTTGTTTTGCAGTCATAGGTAAGGTTTTGAACTTAAACTTATACATGGTGAACTAACTAGTAAAGGTTGTAAGTCCAAATCAAGTGCTTCTTAACTATATGGATCAAATTGAATCTTGGGAACTATAAGGGGTCCTATTCGAGCTTGGGGGCTGAGAAGTGTTTATTAATGGAGCAATATCTAGTAAATCATTTGGTTCATTAATGGAGGTGTCTATATTAAAATTAAAATGAGGGAGGTATCTCTCGAGTGGATCTTTGATAAAGAATGGTAGGGACGGTGTGGTAATTAGACTCTTTATCTCACAAGAGTCTTCAGAGTCTAGCTAACATTATTTCTATTCCTATGTGAGTATTGATGGGCTTCTCATTATCCTTAACCTGGTCAATTTCCACTTTCCATTTTAAAATGCTTTAGATATTTGACCCATTTGGAACTCCAAATATGTAATAGATTGCGAGTGTGCCTCCACAGTTTGTTTTACATTATTTTGAAATTCTAAAGTGCTCTGCATAAACAAAATAAGGATTTCTTTAAAGATCATTCCCTTTGTAATGAAGGAAACTATTATTGTGGCTCAAATTGTTGTCTAACTAAATCACAAGGGAAAGGTTGATTATCCTTAGACGACAGGATGCCTCCCCCCTACTAGTAGCCAGGCAACACTTGTCATTAGCATCCAAGAAGAGCATCAAAGTATTTTTTGCCAACATCCCTTCCTTGTTTATGAGTCATAGAATAAGGCCCTTTAAGAGAAGGGAAGGCATGATAGGATAAGGAAAAGAGGTCAGGGATGGAGAGGAGAGGTTCAAGTTACCATAAGAGAGGTGGGGTGAGAGAAAGACAAGTAGGTTATAAACAATGGTAGAAGGGGGACAAAATCTGATTGTCAATAAGGTGTTCGATTAACATTTTGAATAGAAACTTGGAAATTGAGGAATAAATAGACGTAGACCCAATATGAACTTTAGGGAGAGAAGTTCCATCACCTAAAACTATTTTACACGCCAAGATGGTAAATCTAAGAATAAAAGTTTTCACTAGGGTTTTAGAATGCACTCATTACATTTCTTTGCTTCATAAAGTAATTTGGATGCGTAGAGCTTGATGGACATGAAGTAGTTGGATGCATTGGAGTAGCACAAAATGAACAAGGCTCATGCTGAAGTACCATAGATGACTCTCTAGCCAACATAAAGCCATCCAATTTATTATCTAGATCATCTACTTTATCCACTCTATCTACCACTCTATATATTTTATTTAACAAATTAGGGGTAGAGCCTATTTCACATATATCATCATATCTTAGGGGTTGTGGAATAAAATAGTGCCATAATGGCTTTCTTTCCTCTACCTAATTGGCCATGTCTAAGGTAGGGTGATTGATATCTACCTGATTCCATAACCCTTGCCTTATGGTCCATTCAATCTCTGGATCTAAACACACTAAGTCTGGGCTCAATGATTGATGACCTTGCATACACGAATTCTTGGTGTAGTGGACTCTACTTTATATACAACAAAAGCAAGTCATTGTATACAACAAAAGAGTTTCTTTTTCTTTTTTAAACTAAGGAAAACCTAAGCTATATGATGCAACTGATATGATGCTCATTCAAGGGAACATAATTAATCCTAACCCTTATACAAATAAGCTAAAAGGTTTGATTTTCTTTTATTTTATTTTTTGGGTGTGGCTTTTAGTTTACGCCTAACCTAGGTAGTTCCCCCTCTCTTTCAGACTTGCCCTACTGCTTACCAATTAAATCCCACCTCAATCAATAACTCACATCCTCCTCAATCAATCATAGACTACTACATAGGAGGCTTTTAAAGTCATTAAAAAACATTAATAGAAGTCAATAATGAAAGTGACTTCTTTTGAGCTAACTTGGAAAATCGATAAGAAAAAAAATCTGTAAGGAAACAACTTCAAAAATCACAATTTTTAAAGTTGTTCTGAAAAAAAATGCTTTATGAAAGAAGAATTTAAAGTTGTCTAGAAAAACAACTTAAAAAATAGTCTCCTTTGAAGTTATGAGCAAAACAACATAAAAGATACCAATTTTTGAAGTCTTTTGAAACAAATGGCTTAAAAACATAAAATTTTGAAGTTGTTTTGAAAAAAATGACTTAAAAAATAGTTTTTTAAAGTTGTTTTCCTACATGACTTCAAATACAAACTCTTTTGAAGTCATTTTTTTTAGAATGACTTCAAAAGATGTCATTTCTTATGTCGCTTTTTTAGAATGATTTTAAAACTGCTTTTTTCTTTTCTTTTCTTTTGATTACATTACAATCTACCTACATTCTACATACATTCAATGTGCCATATGCTATATTGTTCTCATAATCTCTAAATTCATGAAAAGGAAACATACATTTACCTTGACATTGGGTATAAAACATCCAAATTCTTCATCCATTCACACCACACCACATTCACACATACATTCACTTCCAACCTATGTTCACATCTTGAAATCACTTGGTAATTAAAGAAACAACACCACATGCACCGCAATCTTCACATTCACTTCATTTGCACCACATTCACATTCACTTCATTTACGCTCCAAGTTCCCCTCATTCATCATCCCATGAAATATATATGCTTTAATGAAAATAATAAAAACTAGAAGAACACATGCATATCCACATTCAATTCATTTATAGTCCAAGCTCCTCTCATTCATTCCATAAAATTATATACTTGAATGAAAATAATGAAAAGTAGAAGAAACATGAATATCAATGAAAAGAATACTTTATTATGGATAAGGTAATTTACATTTATGTAGTTACTCCAATTGTTCCAATTGAAACTCATTACAAACTTAGTCCATTCGCTTCGTATTTTGTTGAGGTTTTCTTTAATGTAACTCTTCTAGTTTATGCATTCAAAAAGTATAGTTGCTGGCAATACAACATCTTTAATTTAGTTGACGCGTTCTTTTGGGTTGGAATCCATCAACAATTGTGAAAAAATATAAGATTGTGCTAGTAAAAAGTGTCTTATCTTTCTTAATTGGGAGACACTAACACCATCAAGCACTAGGGTCCTCATGTATATAAGCACATAGTACTTGCAATTCCAATCACTACTATCTAGGGTGTTGTGCAAGAATGAAAACAAAAATGATCAACAAATACCATGTGTAATATTGTAAGTTTAGTTTATAAAATAGAGTAATTAGCTGTTTTCTATACCTTCACATTCTTCCAAGTGAGTTTCAATGGTTGCACAATCTCGATCAAATTAGCCCAAGTTAACCATGCTCTACAAATTTAAATTTCAAATGAATTAGATATGGATAAAAATTATTAATCTATACATAATACATGGAAAGATTAAAAGCTTACTTATTTATGATTTCTATGAGGGCTGGATAGGTATACGATCCATAAGAATTAAAAGAGAAGGTTTACCCACCAAGCACATCCAAAACAAGCAGCGTCCAATGAGCCCTATATACCTGAACATATGAATTACAATTAAAGTTTACAATCCTTTTGTGTACACAAGTTGTTAAGAAAACAAAGAAAGAAAACATACCCTTTATTATAGGGATTCATTAAGCCTTGTCCCTTGGAGCACTTGAAGAACCTTGGTAACATCACCTACATGCCTCTCCATTGGCCATTGCTCCACTACTCACACATGTTGTTGGATCAAGGAATTGGTACAACACATCCCCAACCTCAAATAGGCTCATTGTGTCATTCAAGACGTTCCATAAAAGAAATAATTATTACCTATTATGAAAAATTAATATGTAATGTCAAGTATTATATAAGTGGATATTTGTAAATACCCCATGTAGGAGACAATGTGAGGGTACTCAAGTTGATCCCATTGGTAAACTCATAATAGGTCCTCTTCCATAAGTGGCACCTCAACAGCGACATTGGCAAGCACTCCCTCCTTGATATGTACGAGGTTGATTGCTTTACCTTCATTGATGAGTCCAAAGAGTAACCCTAAGGATTGAGGTAGTTAGGTAGGACTTTAATGCAATCTTTAGATGGCTGATGTAAAACTTGCAAAGTCAATTAATATTGATCAATGAAGACACTCAAATATATGATAAAAAATAAACATAAATAGTTAGTACTGGGACAATTGGTGCTACAGTAGCTAAGGTTACAATGATGGGTAAACTCATTGGCACTTTCTACTACTAATTAACCTTATATATAGTTAATAAATGATTAAACTGAGGTCTTTAGCTAAAAATTGTTGTTGAGGAAGGTATAGTGTGAAAAGATACTTACCATAGACTCTATGAGAATGAGGAGTTCCTTTGGCCAAGTGACATGGTATGCAACTGCCTGCCCAACATTTACAATATTTTCCTTTTCTAAAGGAAATGGAAGGTAGGTAGTTGCAATCAAATCCATGTTAATAGACACATGCTTAGTATGTGGAGGCATACTAATCCTGTGTAAAATGTTTGATTCATACTCATAGCATGATCCAACTACGACAACATTTTGAATGGTATCCAAGGCTAGGAATTGACTCACTTGTAAACCATAAATACGTCATACATTGAAGATGTTGAGATAGGAGACTTACAGAAGGACAATAGAAAAGTTCTAGTATAGGGAATGCCTCCATGGATGGATTTTTTATCTCGAAGGGAACAAATTATCCTTCTTCATAACTTTCTTTGGTAGTAGAATTACAGCTAGCATGTGATGGAGGTACATGGTTGGTACAAAAAGCTGGTCAAAGGGATGTAGAAACTATCCCCAAACCCTCGTCACATAGTTTGTTAAGTATATTCATTTTTATCCTCTCGCACAAGTCATTATAGATTCATTTTTTCCTTTTTGTAAAAGTCCCAATTTGCTCATTTGAGAATCTACTATTGGAATAGTGAAGTAACTACGAGGAGTAGTTGTGGTCGTGGCTTGTTAGTTAAGAGGTTTGGACACCTTGGTGGTTGGTTGGATGGATGCACACTATGTTCATCCAATTCTAGATAGGAAACCTATAACATTCATACTTAATAATCTTCTTAGGAATAATGTGATGCCATAGAGAAGTAAAATTCTAAGAATTGTGCCTCTCAAGTGCTGAATTGAATATGAGACAATGTCATGCATGAAAATTATGCATGAGGTGGTACAATTAAAGATGATGGCTGAAGTTGGTTTCAAGTTAAAGATCCAATAAGCCTCTATTTTAAGGTTCAAGCTATTGGTGTGATTCGTACTCCTGATAATTCTGAAATTTCAACTTGCTAATGAAGTTTGGGTAAGAGAGAGGCTATGCTGTTTCCTTGTAAGCTATGTGTGTTTGATTTGTGCACTCCAAATTGAGGGATAGTCTTAGGATATAATTGTCATTATGAAGTCAGATATAAAGGCAGATATGTATAGTGAAGTCAAAAGAGAAAAAGGGTATATAGCTTAAATCTAAACAAATAATAAGTCTTATATAATAGTAAATTAGGCCAAAAGTAAAAGCCTTAAGGTTAAGGTAACCAGTTACTCCTTCAACACAACAAAGTGATATTAGACATAAGCTATGCAAACATCATCAAATGATGAACAATGATTCAAAAAGCATATATTAGTTTCATTTTAAGTGCACTGAAGGAAACAATAGGAAGATTCCGGCCTAGGTACTTCATGATGCATTATTTGTTATGAGATCACAAGAGATCATGAGCAAGAATGACATACATTTTCTAAGACAAAAGTGTCAATTGCAAGGAAATATGGAGTCAGTGTGACCAACATGATGAACATCTTAAATCTAAAAAAATGAAAATTCTAAAAGGAGGGGCCTTTTGGAGCTAGACTCATTTAAGATTGCTAGGCATTTCCATTCACAAGTAGATAAAGCAAATTGGTAACAGAAAAATCTATAACAAAAAGTTAGAATTAGCCATAGATATATCTATCACTAACATATTTTAAAATGTCTTTTATTTTTGAAGTAAAAATAGTGATAGGAAACATCTATCACTAATATGTCACTATCTTGATGGATTTGAGCCACCATATCCTGGATTAACTTAAAGAGTGTTATTTGATTCAATTCCAAGCATAAAGATTCTTCTAAAGTAATTCTACTTGCATTTTGCAAGGTATAGTGACTATCCTCTTCTAGTAAAACTTGTTCTTTGAGCAGACTTTTTTTTTCTCAAATATAGAAGGAAGAAACAAGAAAAAGTTTGTTGCAATGATACAATGAGCATCTTCAACATATCACATCACTATCATATATGGAGAGAAGAGGAAAAATAGAGAGAGAAAGACCTAACAATTACTTTCTAGCTCAAATATCTTAGAGGAGGTCTTTGTTTAATGTACTTAAAATATGTCAATATTACAAAAGCAAACACTTTACACAACAAATTAACTACAAGTTGGGACAGAAAGCTTTAATTGTAATATTATATATATTAAAATGTAGTTGATTTCCTAAGAGAAAGATCCATTACAGGTAACATCTACTGTCATTCCTTTGATTGACTACCTTTTGTCCTTAAGAAGCTAAGTAATACTAGGAATTGATTTGAAATATGAGATACGAACCACATGAATGTTTGTTTCCTCAAAGTATTGAAGTGACATATGAAACACATAACTGTTTGTTTGGTCAAAGTATAATTTCTAGAAACTTAGAACCACAGAACTATAGTAAGAGACGCTATTTGTACTATTCAACTGCTAGAGGAGGCTCCCTCATAGTTGGATAAGAAATGCTTTGAAGGAAATCTTGTCATTGGGATGTTCTACCATGAATTTTTAGGAATTAGAGAATTATAAGAACTAGAATAGGAAATGCTCTAAAGGAAGTCTTATTGCAGGAACTTCCAAAGCGAGGTGTCACCATCTCTTTGATTTACTCTCTAGCAGTTTCTCCTTTCTTATGGACTAACTTCACTTGCTACTTCCAAAGGTTCATGCTTTTCACTCCTTGTCCCATATGCATGTTAGTTGGTTACTTTTAGATGCATGACATGGCCTTAGATGAAAAGCTTAGCATATGAGTAAGCATCCACTGTCTGTGCTATGTCAGGTATTTGGTTGTCTACCTTGGGACAAGTTGGGCAATGGGACATGTATGACTTCTGCATACTTGGATGAGTTGGTGTAGCCTGGGGGTAGTTGGTTGGTCATCTGTCATTTGTAATTGTACGCTTGGTATTTCTTCAAAAGGGAGTGGCCCAGGTGGCAAACTAGGGGTGTGTTTGTGGTGCGAGTGATTTTGATGGAGGGATCTAATCCACCTAGCCTTCAACCACCAAATTCAAGAGACAGTTGTTGTTGGATTACCATTCAACCTAAAAGCTAAAGTTGATAGGAAGTGGGATAATGATAGTTATATCTCTAACATATTCCCTCACATGGAATGTCCATTTTGGACTCTTACACAAAAATTTAATAAATGGAAGGTCTCAAGATTCTTACTCACAACCTTTCTATCAATAAAAGGCTTTCATATAATGTTGGTTTACCAATCCTAATAGGAAGTGATCTAACAATAGTTACATATCTATAGTTGCTATGCCTTGCATTTGGAGGTTAGAAACCATGCAAATGAATCAATGAAGCCTAAATTAGAGTGAGTAGAAAAGTAAAAGCTTTTCTTTGGGATTCTTAAGAACAAACCAGCTTTGATGGAATTTGTTTAGATAGCACAACAAGGTATAGATTTAAATGAGCTTATGAATGGAACTTTTAGCCAAGATGAAAAGCTGACTAGACCATGCAAGCTATGTAAGTGTCAATAAAGCAAATTAAATGTAGGGAATGGAAAGATGGAAATTGATCATGATAGGGAAGGTGGTTGATTGGATTGTCTCAAAGAAGTACATTAAAGAGAAGGTCAAATAGTTGTGGAGCCTAAAAGGGATCTTAAAGTTTATGATCTTAGCAAAGGCTTCTTTGTATTTAAGATGTTTACTCAAAAAGTGTTGTTATAGGAATGTGGTGCCATTGTAACAATTTTTAGAATGCAATTTACACAATCATTTAATAATCTATACACTATATGATTGCAGATTTATAGAAAAGAGTCAAGTTCCACATTTTTATGAGGACAGATGAAGGGAGGGATGGAGGGATGGGATGCGCACAGTTGATTGGGATAGATGAAGGAAGTGGGGGATGGAAGGAAGGGATGTGCACATAGTCGGTTAGAGCAGGCAGTGACCACACAAGGCAGATAGAGGGAGAGAGTGTGGGGATGCACAATTTGTCAGGGTATGCGGCAACTGCACAAGGTAGATGGAGGGAGAGGGAAGGGATGTGCATGTATTCGGCAAGGTAGGTGGTGACCATGCATGGTAGATGGAGGGAGAGAGGGAGGGGATGTGAGCACAGTCAATCGTGGCAGGTGGCAACTGTGTAGGGTAGATGGAGGGATGGAGGGGATGCATGCATAGTCAATCAGAGTAGGAGGCAACCGCACAGTGTAGATGGAGGCAGGAAGGTAGGGGATGCTCACACAATCAATGGGGGTTGGTTAGTGATTGTGTAGGGTAGAGGAAGGAAGGGAGGGAGGGATGGTAGGAGGAAATGTGCGCATGTAAGTAGGTTCCAACCAATGACCACTCAAGGAGAGAGAGAAAGAGAGAAAGATGAAGTACCTTACATGCGCAGTAGAAGATGGTAGACTTTTTGATGGGGTGCAGCACCGATTGACATAGAGAAAATGTAGGGAAACTACACATGACAAAGATGGAAACTAGCAAGATGAATGAAAATTTGATGTTATAAACATGGGATTGTTGAAGTCATGAAAAAAATAACTTTAAAAACCAATTTTTGAAGTCATTTTTTGGTAACAACTTCAAAAACATGTTTTGAAGTCATTCTCTACATAACAACTTAAAAAACATGCTTTTCTAAAGTCAGTTTTTTCCCATTTGCTTTAAAACCTGTTTTAGAAAGTTGTTTTCTTTAGAATGACTTTAAAAAATTATTTTTTTGAAGTCATTGTTTTTAAAATGAACCAGCATTTACTTATACATGGAGGATGATTTGTTTGGGAAGTCATAAGCCCCTTTGACATCTCTTCATCTATAGAGAATTCTTGATGCGATAACACAAACTAAGTGCCGATTGGATTTTAATCAAATTAAGTAGCACACTAATTGTTCTAAAGTTTACTTTGGAATTTCATAGTTATAATTACGCCAACCATATTTTCATAATATTCATTGCTGATTCACGCATTCTAATGCATATATAAACAAATATAAACCAAGAAAATCCAAGTATTTTTTAAATCACTCTTCATTTATCGTCCTTTTATTACATATGTCAAATGTCTACATGTGATGAGATCTTATTAATACAAGGTCATGATCAAAGAGCTAACTTGAAACTATTTCATCAAGATCTAGCCTCTTAGTATTCAACTCACACTACTCTCTAGCAGGGAGAAGGATGATAAAGTTTCAAGTTGCAATTTCCTCAATCAACTTGATGGAACCATTTCTCTTTATTAAACCCTAATTTTGGATCAGAACAACAAAGTATAAGGTTGTCCCTTTCTGCAATAGCAAGGATCAGGGAGAAAAGCACTTGTTATCTTCAATGAAATCACATGATTTTTTCTACAATCACTACAATCTAAGCCACATCTTAACCCCATCATCGGTAGTGACAAAACCCATTTCGGCTACAAAATGCAAACATGATGGAGAGTTAGTAACAAGAATGATGGAGAGTTAGTAACAAGAAAGTAAAGGATGATAAAAAGAGATTTTAGTATCCTTACCATGTTTTTCATGTCACAAACATTCAAAATATCCAAAAAGGAAAGCAAGAAGGGGAATAGAATAGGGGGAGAGAGAGAGAGAAGCATATAAGAAAGAAGCATAAAACAACCTTAAAAACTCATTTTACTATGCCCCACAAGGTAATGTTTCATTTAAATTGATGTTGAATCGTGCATCAATAATAAAGAGAAGCATATAAGAAAGAAGTTATTTTTCAAATAACTCCTCAATCACTCATACAATCGATATAGCACACGTTAAAAGAGCTAATCTAGAGTTATTTCATCTCACTAATACAATTTATATAGCCTCCTCATATATAGTTTTCAAACCAAGCACCCTCATTGCCATTATCATGCACATAATCCTCATTCTCACCAAGTACTTCAACTGATGGAATTGTTTTGGTAATTCTAAGGTAATCTCTTATAGTATTACCTAGGTCATCTTCATCATAAAAAACCCTCAGAAAAGATGATAAAAATGTTGACCATCCCTTATCATGTCCATCTTGCACACAAAATATATTTTTTACTAGAGATGCCAAATTAAACTAATCATTTTTATAGTCGATCTTGTTGAGGTTACTCAATGTCAATGCAAGGGCATCAGTTTTGATACTATGTTAATTGTGTTGCACCAAATTGTACTTGAATACAACCATAGTTGTACAAGTAAATCCAAGGCATGTATCTCTCTTACAGCCTCGCCATAAGTATCATGCACCACCATTGGCCTATTATCCGTTGAACTAGAAAAGAATGTATGGCAACTAAGCTAGCCTTGCTATTCTATTGCCCTTTTAAGTTATCATGATCTTTTGTGTAAAAGTGATAACCATTGTTGACATATCTAGCACATTTTATTACATCTGGTCGTGGCCTCATTGCCATCCATTCTAACAATTCTAATTTATTACCAGCAACTTCTTGCTGTTCTTGAACCTGTGCATATTAAGTAGGATATGATTATTGCAAGTAGGATTATGTATACATAATGCAATTTATAGAAGTGTGAATTCATTCATTTTTCCTTTTGATGGAGCCAAGTATTGAAAGTGCAAAAGTGCTCAAATTGCATTCACTTCTATTTCTTTTAAACCCAAGCTCCCTCATTGCCATTATCATGCACATAATCCTCATTCTCACCAAGTACTTCAACTAATGGAATTGCTTTGGTAATATATGGGTAATCTATTATAATATATCCTAGGTCATCTTCATCATAAAAATTCTTAGGATAGGATGATAAAATAGTTGACCATCTCTTATCACATCTGTCTTACACATAAAATACATGTTTTGCTTGAGATGCCATAATAAACTAATCATTTTTATAACACTATTAAGTGTCATTCACCACTATTGGCATGTTATGCTTTGAACTTGAAAAGAATGTAGCATTGACAACCAAGCTGGCCTGCTATTCTATTGCTCTCTTCAGTTATCATGATTTTTTGTGCGAAAGCAATAAGGGTTGATCGCATATTTAGCATATTTTATTACTTCTGCTCATAGTCCCATCACTATCCAACCCAAAGATTCTAAAACTTGTTGATCTTGAACTTGTGCATATCAAGTAGGATATGATTATTGCACGTAGGATTACATATACACGCTGCAGTTTATAAAAGTGTGAATTCATTCATTTTACCTTTTGACGGAGCCAAGTATTGAAAGTGCTACAGTGCTCAAATTGCATTCACTTCTATTTCTTTGTGTAACTTGAATTCTTTGCTTTGAGAATGTCATGTGGTCACTACTCACATGCACACTAAATTAATTAAGGGATAAAAGAAAATATAACAATTAACACACACCAAATTAATTGAGAGACCAAAGAAAAATATAATAATAAATAATTAATTTTTACAAAGTGCATCTTCAACTTACTTAATGTATGGCTGGACTTCATCATTATTTCACAACAAATAAAGGTGCATTTGGTCTCATTCCTATAGTACATACACGACCACTCGATAGAGGTTCACCAATCTTGGGACCATGTAATCCAATTGTTTCTTTCTTTCTTAAAATTCCAATCGTGCACACTTCTAATAAGTACTCTGTGTAAAACTCCACTGCTTCCTTTGCAATATAACACTTGGCTATACAACCCTCTAGTCGGTTGTGATTTCGTACATACCCTTTTACAATTTTCATGTAGCTCTCAAATTGGTACATCCATCACAAGTAAACTAGCCCATAGAGTCTAACCCCATCAATGTGGTGCACTGCTACGTGTGCTATGACGTCAAAGAAGGATGGTGGGAAGATTGTCTCAAGTTGACATAATGTTCGCATGAGATGTTCTTGAATTTCTTGTAATTTTGAAACATCCACCACCTTCTTACATGTTAACTATTAAATTTTAGTCCAAATACCCTAATTTAGTGTTCAATTAGATAATCTAACTGTTCAAATTTGTAAAAATTTTCTTGATTTTAAATTTAGCTCCAATTAACCATCCAATCATTAATTTGTTAAAAGTAATGGTTAGATTATCATCTGAGCTAATCAGATGCTTAATGTACGGTTAGATAACTTTGACTAGTCTAATGTCTTATAGATCAACTAAAGAAGGATTGGTAAAAGTGAGAACCATTGATGGCATATCCAACATATTTTATTACATCTAGTAGTGGCCCCAGTGCCATCCATTCCAACGATTCTGATTTATTAATGCTTAGAACTTCTCGCAGATCTTGAAACTGTGCATATTAAGTAGGATATGATTGTTGCAAGTAGGATTACATATGCATAATGCAATTTATAGAAGTGTGAATTCATTCATTTTACGTTTTGATGGAGCCAAGTATTGAAGGTGTGATAGTGGTCAAATTGCATTTACTTCTATTTCTTTGCATAACTTACATGCTTTGCTTTGAGAACATCCTTGTGTTCAATACTCATGCTTACACCAAATTAATTAAGAGATTAAAGAAGATATAGTAATTAACAAACACCAAATTAATTGAGAGACCAAAGAAAATATAACAATTAATAATTAATTTTTATAAAGTGCATGATCAACTTACTTAATGTATGATTGTACTTCATCATTATTTTAAAGCACATAAAGGTTCACGTGGTTCCATTCTTTGTAGTCTATGGTTGATACAAGACTACTCAATAGAGGTTCATCAAACTTGAGATCATGAAATCCAACTAATTATTTCTTTCTTTGGATTCCAACTGCACCCACTCATGACAAGTACTCTATGCAAAACTCCAATGCTTCCTCTACAATATAACACTTGGCTATACACCCATTTGTATGGTTGTGATTTTGTACACACCCTTTTAAAATTTTCATGTGGCTTTCAAATAAGTACATCTATCCCAAGTGAACTAACCAACAGAGTCTGACCTCATCAATGAGGTGCACTGTTAAGTGTATTATGACGTCAAGAAGGATGGTAAGAAGATTTTCACAAGACAATTTAAAGTTGTCACTAGATGTTCTTGAATTTCTTGTAATTTTGAAATGTTCCCCACCTTCTCACACTAAGCATTGAAAAAGTAGTGGAATTTTGCAATAGAACTTATTAAGTGTTCATTTTTGGCTAAAAGACCCCTGGTTTAGCAATCACATAGATCATTTAACCGTCCAAATTGCAAATTTTAGTTTGATTTTTAATTAGACTCAAATTGACCATCCAAACTTTAAATTTTCAAAATCAATGGTCAGATGATCATGAGAGCTGATTAGATGATTAATATACAGTTTTGATGATTCTAATTTAGTCTTTTATTTTGCAAATCAACTAAAGGAGGGTTGGATGGATCAGATCTAATTTCAACAGAGCAGATCAAGTAGAGATCAAGAGGAAGAATCCTAATTGAAATAGAAGAGTCCTAATTGAAATAGAGAAAGAAGAAGAGTCCTAGATGCGGATAAAAGGAATTTGTTGGAGAAAAATAAGGAAGAAAAAAATTATAAAGGGGGGAGCTGTATGAGTGGGGAGGGGAGTCTTTTTTTGGAGTAGTTTTACTTTCTTTTGTGCTTGGTGGTCTATTTTTTTTCCTCTTGCTTTCATCCATCAATTCACTCTTTACATTTTATGTTTTTTCCCATTCAACCTCCATCACACCCAGCCCATCTCCGCCACCCATCTTCTTTTTCTTGCATACTTGGTTTCCAACAGGAAACCGAGTTCTACTTTAGCCACACCACCCTTCTTCTGCTCTTGCTCTTTACGCTCTACGGTACATGTTTACCCCTAGAACGCATATCATCAACCCATCACTCATCACACCCCTCTGTGTTCTGTTTCTGTTGATCGCACTACCCAGAACTGTGTTTAGCCCCTACTTCCAGTACTGCTCCCATCCAGCTCTCTTGTTTCCATTGCACTTCCATACCACTCCCACACTCTCTCTTCCCCAACTCGTTTCTCTTTATCCCTTCTTCTACTCCATATCTCTCTTTGCTTCTCCATCACACCAGACCAAGCACCAACGCAATTCCCCATCTCTGCATCACCGGTGATCCAGCGCCCAGATTTTCTTTGGACACCCAGTTTCTAGCACAAATCAGGCCAAGCATCATCTTCCCCTGATTGAACAAGAGGACACCCAGTAGGGGTGTTGTTTTTTTTCACAGGGAAGGCGACTGCACCCCTTCGCACGCCCAGGCAAGAACCCAGACTAGACATCCAAAAGCTAGGTGTCCTTCTCACCGCATTAGACTCCCAGTCACCACCCAGTCTGGATCTGACATTTTGCCCTTCATCGGACGTCCCGGAGAAGGAAACCTAAACCAGGTTTTCCTCCCGCATCACTGCCCACTTCTCCCTCCTCTAGATCCATCTCCTCCGTTCACCGGTCATCTTCTTCATTAGGTTTTTGTCAAAAACCAGATTTTTTTTCCAAAATTCCAATTTTGCCCTTCATATTTAAATGCAATTACAATTCTAGACTTTTTAGTTAATTACATCTACGTCCCTTATTTAATTACATATGTATCCTCTGTTTATTTACATTTGTGTCCCCATTCCATTTAAGCTTTATTTTATCCATCTTTTGATAGTGTTATCCAGGGACAATGCTATGCATGGACAATGTGATTCAGGGATGTTTGATTAGTTATTTTATGTTTTCTGGAAGTGAAAGTTATGTAAAGTGCATCATTTGAATAAATCTGAACAGTTAGGTTAGTTTTGTTATTTTCTTTAGGTTTTAAATAATTAAATTTTATTAAAAACTCCACTTAAATAGAGTCCCTGTGGGTTCGACCCCTCTTTGCATAAGCTATACTACAATAGCCCGTGCACTTGCAAAAAACATCAATAAGTTTTTAGTGCCATTGCTAGGGACTTGCAAAGGAGTTTTTATAAAGTTTAATTTAAAAAATCCAAAAAAATAAAAAATATTAGGAATTGCATTTTAGGAATTTTTAGGTGCATATATATATATATATATTTAGTGCATAACCACCTAATTTCTTGGAATTGATACTTATTTCTAATTTTCTTTATCAGGAAACAGAAATGTGGAGAAAATTTGCAAGAAAATCTTCATCAACATGAAATTTTCCCTAATTTCCTGGATTAGGATTTTTTTTCTTTTGAGTGAAGCTTGTAGTGAGGCCCTTTGTAATTTACATTTTTTTTATTTTAAAAGGATTGTAATAATACAGGGCAAGTGTGGGATAAGGTGGCCCACACTTGATCTTCATCAGAAACCCCACTGTAAGTCTCTTCACTCATTTAAATTCCTAGATTAGGGTTTGCATTTAGAGGAAATTTGCATTGTTTGCTAGTATAAATCATATAGAAAGCAGCCTCTTATAATTGTTGCATTTTTAGGTTTTGTATTAGTTTATCGCTTTTATTTGCATCCTAGGACATGGTTAATGCTTTAAGGTGATATATATGCTAATCGAACTACCATGGAGTGTGGAATTAATTAGTAAGGGAACCCTACACCCATAAGATCAAGGGTGGATTTCATCACCACTCCTTGGCCCACCTAGGATAATCACCTCAAGCGCGCTACCCTAGCCTTCAATTCAAATTAAAATCAATCAGAAGATACCTATAAGGCTATCACATGCTCATAGGACCCTCTTACTAAGACTCAATTTATTGTCACTCTAGTGGCTTTGGAGCACTGTGGTTATTGAGGGTTGTCTAATAGAGCCTTGCTCTTCCCTCACCTCCTGTCGACGTTTGTGAGGTCTAAACGCCTCCTTACACGAGGGTTGTATTAACCACCTTGTGAAGAACCTAATTGGTAAGCAATAATCAAGTCTAAAAGAGAGGAGGAGCGCTAGATTAGGCTAATTAAAAGAATTGTTCCCACACATATTCAAGAAAATCAATATATTGCTTATTAGCCTAAGGTATTTGACTGTGCCTTTTTGCTTGCATCACATAGACTTAAAGTTAGCATTTAGAGTAGGACATTTTAGATTAGGAATAGTTCATGCAAGGGCATCAATCTCAGAACCCTGAGCTACTACCATTAAACCCAGAGATTCAACTCATTCAAAACCAAGGGGAAAGAAGCCTAGTTCCTATCCTTATGGCTGAACCACCAATAGAGATTGAGCGCAAGACTATTAGAGATTTTTATGCACCGCTCCAACTTAATACCCCCTCCTGCATAGCATTACCTGCCACATTTAGGCTCTGAAATGTTTTGGATGATTCGATTAGGCTAAGGTTATTCTAGTTTTCACTTAAAGACAAAGCCAAGTCATGGCTTAATTCCTTGGAGGTAGGTTCTATACATATATGGGACCAATTGTCTAAGAAGTTCCTGAACAAGTTCTTCCCCGTTCATAAAACAAATGCCCTGCATTTTGAAATTATAAATTTCCATCAAAGGGATGATGACCAATATTATGAATGTTGGGAACGGTGGATTGAACTACTGCAAAAATGCCCTCACCATGGATTTGAGAAATGGCAGCAAGTTCAATACTTCTATGAGGCATTGACGCCTCAAAATAGACAAATGATAGATGCAGTGAGTGGAGGGACCCTCATGTTAAAAGATGAAAGTGAAGCTTGGGAATTCTTTCAAACTGTAGCCGATAATTCTCAGCAATGGGATTATTCAAATAGGAGAGAAAGAACTAACCAGCCCGCTAAGAAAGGAGGTATCTATGAGATAGGAGCACACACTGATCTATCCGATAAGCGCGACTCTGTCTCTAAAAAATTGGATGGAAGAATGGACAAGCTTGAAACTATGTTTCACTCTTTCATCGCTGTTACATTATCCCAAAACCCTCCACAAGAGGTATGCGCTACTTGTTCTAGTCCAGCCCATTTAACCTCAGCATGTCCATCTAATAAAGTATTCCTTAAATATCTTGTAGACCAAGCGAATGCATTGAATGCATATCACCAACCTAGCGACAACCCATATTCTGAGACCTACAACCCTGGATGGGCTAGGCATCCCAATTTGTCTTGGTCAAAGAATAACCAAAAAGGGGGGCCATCTGTGAATCCCCCTGTCCAAAACTTTCCTCTTAGAACTACAGTTCCCCATCAGCCACCTAGGTTTCAACAACCTCTACAACAAAAGAAACCATATTCAGAGGAAAACATCCACACCGTGGTGGTCCAATTTGCAAAAGATAATGATTACACTAAAAGGGCCTTACACCAATTGCAAAATGAAAGTAGTCACTTAGCCAATGTTAACTCTCAAGCCATAGTTAAGTTAGAGGTGTAAATAAGCCAATTGTGTGCTAAATTACATAATAGAGGAAAGGGTCAGTTTCCTAGTCAACCCATCCCTAACCCTAAGGGTCAATTCGAGATAGGGTCAAGTTCTCAAAACCATAACCCTCATGAGCATGCCAAGTCCATAATCACCCTTAGGAATGGTCATCAAATCGATAACAAAGAATGGCACCCTATGTGCCTAAAGCCCCTTTCCCCCAATTACTGAATAAATCTAGGAAGGGATCAAACATGTACAAATCAATATACCATTGTTCAATGCAATTAAAGACATCCCGGCCTATGCCAAATTCTTAAAAGAGCTCTGCACAACAAATCAAAAGCTTAATGTGCAAAAGAAAGCCTTCCTCACTGAACAGGTGAGCTCTTTGATTCAACACAAGACCCCACCAAAGTTTAAAAAGCCAGGATGTCCTATAATCACTTGTGTCATTGGAGATCATGTCTTAGATAGGGTACTTCTTGACTTAGGGGCTAGTGTTAACTTGTTTCCATACTCTGTTTATGAGCAACTAAAACTCGGTGAGTTGAAACCAACCACTACCATGCTACAATTAGCTGATAGATCTATCAAGATACCTCATGGTTTGGTTGAAGATGTCATGATATAGGTGGATAAGTTTTATTACCCTGTTGATTTCATTGTGCTAGACACCCAACCTATATCAGACCCTGGTAGTCAAATCCTAGTAATCCTTGGGCGTCCATTCTTGGCAACGTCCAACACCATTATTAACTATAAGAATGGTGTAATGAAACTCTCATTCGACAACATGAAGGTTAAGCATAATGTTTTTAATGCCGATCAGCAATATTTAGACCTAGATGATCCCTGTGATGTCAACTTGATTGAGAGTCTAATTAATGAGAGTCATTCACCATTGTCCATCTCAGACCCACTAGAGGCTTGTCTGATGCACTTTAATGGAGAATTTGATATAGACAAGTCTATTGAGGAGGTAAACAATCTTTTAAATGATGCGCCACTCATGGATACCTCTAAGTGGGGTCCTTATGTGGAACCACTCCTACCGTCTAAATCTGTCCCCATACTCTCAATAGAGTACCCACCGTCTCTTGACCTAAAACCCTTGCCTGATAACTTGAAATATTCATATTTAGGCCCAGAAGAAACCTTACCTGTAATAATAGCATCAAACTTAGATAAAGAACAAGAGGGTAAGCTTTTAGATGTTCTTAAGGAACATTAAACTGCTCTAGGGTGGACAATAGCAAACATAAAAGGGATAAGTCCAACCTTATGCATGCATAGGATACATCTAGAAGAAAATCCAAAACCTTCTAAGGAGACTTAAAGGCGACTGAACCCCCACATGAAGGACGTGGTTAGAGATGAAGTCCCAAAACTCTAAGATGTTGGTGTCATATATCCTATCTCTGATAGTATTTGGGCCAGCCCCGTTCAAGTGGTACCTAAGAAATCTGGGGTCACATTAGTCAAAAATGAGGATAACAAGCTAGTCCCCACCTGCATGACCACTGGGTGAAGAGTTTGTATTGATTATCAAAAATTGAACGCGGTCATGAGGAAAGATCATTTTCCTCTACCTTTCATTGACCAAATGCTAGAGAGGTTAGCCAAACATAGCTATTACTATTTTCTGGATGGATATTTCAGTTACAACCAAATTCATATAGCACCAGAGGATCAGGAGAAGACCACCTTCACCTGCCCTTTTGGAACCTTCACCTACAAACGTATGCCTTTTGGGCTTTGTAATGCTCCAGCTACATTTCAAAGGTGTATGTTGAGCATTTTCTCAGACATGGTAGAAAGATTCCTTGAGGTGTTTATGGATGGCTTCTCTGTATTTAGGTCATCATTTGATGAGTGCTTGCACCACTTGAAGTCAGTCCTTGTAAGGTGTCAGGAGAAGAATCTGGTCTTAAATTGGGAAAAGTGCCATTTTATGGTATGAAGTGGGATAGTATTAGGCCACATAATATCACCCAATGGGATAGAAGTTGATAAGGCAAAAGTGGATTTAATAGCCAACCTTCCTCCACCTAGGACGGTAAAAGAAATTCACTCCTTTTTAGGACATGCTGGCTTTTACAGACAATTTATAAAATATTTTAGCAAAATTGCCAAGTCCCTATGTAATTTACTTACAAAGGAGGCCACTTTTGACTTTGATGAAGACTGTAAGAAAGCATTTGAGTGACTCAAGGCTGAATTGACGTTTGCACCTATTATTCGACCATGAAATTGGAACACACCATTTGAAATAATGTGTGACACGTCGGATTATGCCATTGGAGCTATTTTGGGGCAGCGCATTGATGAACTTCCCCATGTGATATATTACGCTAGCAAAACACTAAATGATGCACAACTCAACTATTCCACTATTGAGAAAGAGTTGTTAGCTATAGTGTTTGCTTTGGATAAGTTTAGATCTTACCTGTTAGGGTCTAAGGTTATAGTATAATCAAATCATGTGGCTTTAAAATACCTCCTTTCTAAAAAGGATGCAAAACCTAAGTTGATCCATTGGATACTACTGTTGCAAGAATTTGACTTAGAAATTCGAGACAAGAAAGGTTGAGAAAATGTCGTAGCAGATCACTTATCCAGATTAGTGGTGGAGCACACTAATGATCAAGGGCCTATACCTGAGTCATTTCCAGATGAACAGTTATTGCATGTTTCCCAATTACCTTAGTATGGAGATATTGTTAATTATCTTGTTATAGGACAAATGCCTAATCATTGCACCACACAAGATAAAAAGAGATTTTTAACCAAGGTTAGATATTTTACTTGGGATAACCCGTACTTATTCAAGTACTATCCTGACCAAGTAATTAGGAGATACATACCCGATAGTGAACATAATCAAATCATCTCCTTTTGTCATGATCATGCATGTGGGGGCCATTTCAGCTCTAAAAAGACAGCTGCAAAAATTTTGCAGTGTGGATTTTATTGGCCTACCATATTTAATGATGCCCATGCTTACTACAAAGCATGTGCACGGTGTCAAAGGTTAGGAAGTTTAGGAAGACAACATATGATGCCCTTAAACCCAATCCTTGTCACAGAACCTTTTGATGTTTGGGGCATAGATTTTATGGGACCTTTTCCTAATTCTTTTGGAAATCTGTACATCTTAGTGGGAGTGGACTATGTGTGCAAGTGGGTGGAGGCTATACCATGCAAAACCAATGACCACAAGGTTGTGGTAAAGTTTTTAAAAGAAAATATTTTGTAAGGTTTGGTACTCCAAGAGCTATAATAAGTGATGGGGGAAAACACTATGATAATAAGGTGTTTGAGAAGTTAATGAAAAAGTATGGTGTCAGCCATAGGATAGCTACCTCATACCTGTAATAACCCCAATTTTTATAATTGATTGAGAAAATCAATAAAGTTTGAGTTCCAGATATTTCTGGCTGAAATATTAGGGTTATTTAGAATATAATTTTTATAAAAGTATAATCAAATAATAAGACATGTAAAATTGAAATTAAACTTAGCAAACCCTTCAAAATGACTATAAGCACGACAAATTCTGAATTCAGATGAAAAATCCTTAAGTTTCTTCATTTCTTGGACAAAAGGGTAAAATAGTAATTTTACCCAAAAATCAAAATCTCCCAAAAATCAAAATTTAGAATGTACTGAGAAATACGAATCCAATGCCATTAAGTACACTCAAATCTGAGATCATGGGAATAAAAACCCAAAATTTTATACATAAATAGCAGAACGGTCTTTTTACACCATGTGGGGCCCACAAGGGACCCAAAAACGAATCTTATGAGCAGCCCATGTGAAGTCATGGGTCAACAAATATCAACTAGTCTTGGGGGAGAAAAATGGAGCATGGGAAAGAAAAAATGGAGCATGGGAGACTTTAATGCCATTTAATAATAAAAAATTCAAATATTATAATCATGAAAAAAAGACCAAAATGCCTTTAAATACAACCCAAAAACCCTCCAAAAATGATCAAAAAATCCCCACAAAATTTTCTTCACTCTCCCTGAAAAATTAGACATAGATCCCTCACCAAAAACCCAAAATTTCCGAGAGATATCTCTTTTTTCAATTTCTTTTTTCTTTTTAGATTGGAACAAGAGACCTTAAATCAATTAGGCACTCTGTTCCAGATCTAATTTATGCAATTTTACCATCCAAAACTTCCCACCATATCTATTCTACAAAACCCCCAAAGCAATTTCAAGATCCAATGGTTCAAACAACGGGAATTTGTAAGAAAGGTGGATCTTAGGCCATATCTTCATCAACAAGGTATTCTTTTTAAATTGGGCATATAACTAAGGTTTTTTTCTCCAATCAGGTAGGTGGGAATACTTTCTATAGATTTTTAATATTGGTTTATGGAATTTTTAGTTTACTGTAATTTATTTTGATGATAAAAAAGGTAAAAATAAAGTAATAACAGAACCCTTAATTCAGGATTACATAGTGCTCAGATGAAAATTCTAACTACACCAATAGATCCAGAAGGGTCCAAAACCCCTATGGTAGAATTTTCACAATGATCTGAGAAGGTTTAGTCCCTCAATTGAGAAGGGATTGATTGGACGGTCCAAATGGACTGTCTGATCTCCCAATCGAACGGACGACATCTCGCGCGCGTCCATGGACGCCCCGTGAGGCCGCTCATAGCAGCGGACACACCCAACAAATCAAACACATTTTTCCCAGCTTGGTTTACCGCCCGAAAAATCTAGGCCGTCCATTCCTTGGGCCCAGATCAAATCTAAGCCCTAAGAAGGACTGTGAACTTCCAGATCACATTCTGGAGTCATCGAACTCCAAATTGAGATCAGAAAGAAGCTATGGAAAGCTTGAAACCTCTATTTTCTGATGAAATAATAAAATGGACATAATATTCAGCAAAACTTTCTATATTAAAGAAATAAGTTTCCAATTACCTAGATCTTCAAGATCTGAGATGATCAGATCTTGAAAATATATTTTAATAATGATATACTATTGAAATAAAGTGATATCTATGGTTTATTTGGACATATCTAAGATATATTAAGGGATCTACCCATTATGGTAGAAAAATTCTAAAAATACAAAGGGACCCACTTGATCAATGAGATCAAGTGTGATCAGATCCTTGGGATGGATAAAATGAATATTAATATAACAAAATCCAAGAAATCATGGATGGATTATGAAAAAAATAGATCAATGTGATCTTTGGACCTTAATAAAGAAAATTCTCTAAAAATAACTAATACCCTTAATCAAAGGAAAAGATCTAAGATCTAATGGTTGGATCATAAGTAAAGATTTCTAAAAATGTTAATGTAATTAGTTTCATTTTATATAATAGCATTTTAAATATGATTACATTATAAAGCATGCTAGTATAAAATTTAGACTTTAACATGCTATGTGATTTCATTGTTATCATAAGGTGCTAGATTTAATTATCTTAGGGGCACTTTAGTACGATTTCATGCCATTCTAACTTAGGACCATGCTAGAATTTCATATAAGTTTATACTATAGTATGAGATTATACCTTAAGTCCATATAAGTTTAAATTGAGGTATATTAGAGTAATTTTAAGTACCTTGTCTCATTATCATTAACTTTTAAATTATGTAGTTTTATGCTTTGAATTTATAATTCATTTATGGTTAAATGTTATTAGTAGATCTACTTGTTATGAGATAAAGAGCATAAAACATCAAAAATGTAATCTAATGAGAAAGTAGAGTTTCATGACACAAATAAGAATAGAGTACTTTGGACTTGATTAGTAAGGGCTATAGTTAGTAGGACAATATAAGGATTATCAAATCCTTTGCCCAAACTAGGAGAAGAATAATAAACCCCATGAATGACATTATAAATATTCATGGACTTAATTAAAATCTATTAGAAAGAGTATTTAGGGTAAACATCATTATAGGAACCTGATGAAAGGTTGAGCTATGGTCATTCTAGTGAATGATGAACATAGTGGTTAAGGGGGTTATCTAATAGAGCCTCGCTCTTCCCCTACCTTCCATTGATGTTTGTGAGGTCTAAACGCCTCCTTACATGAGGATTGAAGTAACCACTTTGTGTTCACCCATTCAGCTAGTAAGCCTTAGCCAATTGGAAATAAGTGGAGCAGTCTAGATTTAGGCTTGAATAAGTTAGCTTCAACCAGCACATTAACTGGTTGAATAATAATAATAAGAGCATAAAAAGGTTAGTAAATTACCTAACCTTAATAAAAAAAGTAAGTAAGATAAGGATGATCAAACAAGATCCATTAGATCTTGGATGATCAAGAACAATAAGAATAAGAATACTATATTGTACTTAGTATGCATGTTTATTAGTAATCTTGTTATAGTTCATTAGATTAGATAATCCAAACCCTTGATCAAAGATGATTCAAGGAAGAAAACCAAGATTATCCTCCATAGGGATGATCCAATAACTAAACTAAGGTCAAAGAAGAACTAGATGATAGAAGATCTAGGACCTTGATCTTTATCAACATGTGTAGATTGTCAATCAATGGATCTATGAAAGATCAAGATTAAGGAGATGGACATACAAAGACTTAGAGATAGAAAAAAAATACTTAGATATGAATGATCTAAAGATCATTATAAACATCAGATCTAGTGATCAATAGGATTGTTCATAATTTATATATTGACAATATGTATGGATGTACAGATTACATACATAAGTCAGGATCATGGAAGATTGGGGAAAAGAGATCAATCCTTCAAGGAAGGAGGATTTGATGAATGCATTTACATGAGATATACATGATTGTACTCATGATCTTATGTTGACAAGAGTAATGTTAATACTTGTATTAAATCTCTTGAAAACCTTATGATCCAACCAAACACTTATAAGATGGTTAAGGACTAAACTATAAGTAAATAGGGAACTAGAAAATATTTCATCCCTAAGTTAACAGACATATGGTCTGATATATATGAAATCTATTTTACATACAAGCTTGGAGGCATGTGAGTTTATTTTAATAGGCATAAGCCTAGGGGAATGCTATTACTAGAGGAGTTATGAGGGTTTGGTCACCCGCTCCTTGAAATTTGATGATATGATGATACCTTGCCCAAAGAGAGGCTAAAAGTCAGGTGGTGGCAATTATGGGAAGGCCACCACTGTGAAAGCCTTACCCCCCATACGGGCAGTGACATAATATTTTCTACTGTAGTATCAGTGGTGAACAGGGCAGTTATCTAAGCGCGCTAGTACGGATCAGACTGCAGCATAGCAACCTTTCTGACTATTTTGCACTATGATGCATATGAGAATAGGCGTAGTGAAATGCCTTATGTTGTAGCATAATGAAATGCTAGGTAATTGTATATTACCAATATTTCCCAAGAAGGAAAATTCCTAGTATAAGATTAGTTGTAATACTAAATTCTCAAAATGAAGAGAATTGATCAGCTTAGTTGGGAATGATATTTGACTACTTACACAAATTTAACTGGTGTACCCATGAAGGGTATGTACGCATATAGATATACATAACTTACAAAGTAAAGAGTATGTTTAAGGATAATGAGATTATGAAGTATTGGAATTACCTTGTCAATTATTATGTTTCTTGAATCCCCTATCAAGCATTGCTTGTTGAGATATTGTACTTGTTGCAATATCTCAGATACAGGGAAGGAGAGTTAGGAGCTGAAGACGATAGAAGTCTTGAAGAGAATAATCTTCAAGGTATACCCTTGAATACAGGTATTTTTCTTTGTTGAGAGTTTTATTGTATGGTGAGCTTGAGTTTTGGATTATGTAATTTGGACAAGTACTGTAATAGATTTAGCTGTACTATGAACCACTGGATGGATCCTGGAGTTTAATAAAAGTATATTCCTTCAATGGAATTTTATTTTGTACACAAATTGTACTTATGTTATGTATGAAGTGGTGACTTGGGTTTTCAAAACAAGTTCTAAAGAAAAGAATTTTTGTTGCTTTGTTTTGCAAAAAAATTTTACACTCTTAAGGGCCCTGCCTTTCAAAATACATTACAAAACGTGTTACAAAAACCTGGGTCGTCACAATACCGTCCTCAGACTAGTGGTCAAGTAGAGGTATCTAATAGGAAAATAAGCTAATTCTAGAAAAGACAGTTAATCCAAATAGGAAAGACTGGTTTCTGAGACTTATTGATGCTTTATGGGCTTATCGTATAGCATATAAAACCCCTATAGGAATGTCACCTTACTGCTTGGTCTATGGAAAGGCCTGCCACTTACCAGTAGAGTTAGAGTACAAGGCATATTGGGCTGTCAAAAAGCTAAATTTTGACTTAGATTCTGCTAAAACCCACAAAAAACTCCAACTCAATGAGTTGGAGGAATTGAGGAAAGATGCATATAAGACTGCACATTTGTACAAAGACCGAATGAAGGCTATACATGATAGAAACATTCTAAGAAAATCCTTCACACCAGGTCAAAAGGTCTTACTGTATAATTCTAGATTGCATCTATTCCCAGGAAAACTTTGATCTTGATGGACTAGACCATATATAATGCGCACAATCTATCCTCATGGGGCCATCGAGATTGAAAAGGATGGAGAAATCCAAAAGGTCAATGGTCAAAGGTTACAACCTTTCCTAGAACTGCCTGATCTTGAAATTGATGAGACACTTTTACAAGTACCCAAGTATCATGATCCACTGTAGATTACCACTCCAGGAGCCTTACAACATATCATCCTTGCACTCATCATTATATCTGGCTGAAGACGTTAAACTTAGTGCTTGTTGGGAGGCAACCCAGGGGTTTAGAGTCTACAACTCTCAACTTTCATATAGAATCCTATGTTTTCTAACATTGGGGACAATGTTTCATTTAGGTTGGGAGTGTAGATGCACTAGAGATTTTGAATTTTCTTGAAAAAAAATAAAAAGTTTTTTAAAAAAAGAGTTCCCTTACTGTGATGAGAACTGGATGTTCAGAATTTAGTAAATATATTATTTTCACCTCTTAATGGGAATGCATATGATTAGTTTTGCATGTCATTCATGTGTTGAAGAATTTTATGAAAGTTAATTCTCAGAAACCATTTACACATAGCACATATTCAAGACTAATATAGAGATATGACTTAGAGACCCTGAGAAAAATTAGTGGAGACTTATAACCTAGTGAGAGTTTGAGACTATCTTCTTTTAGAGAGTTATAAGTAATTCCATAATTTCTTCAGCGTGCATATATTATTGTGATCATATTATCCTTGTTTTGGTTAAACATCAAGAATAAATAGGAGTAATATATTTAATTCTAGAAATTTATTGAATCTAATAGGCTTTAGGAAACCTAGGAAATGATATAGGTCATCCTTGCTCAGCCCAGAGACATAAAGCCTACCGAATATAGCATACTACTAGTTAGCCTTTTGAGCCTGCTATTAAGCCTTTTCTTTCTTAACCCCATTCACCTTAACCTAGAATAACCTAAAAAAAATAACCACTACCCATCTTCAAAAGGAGTAGAGTAGAAAATTTTCAAAAATAGGACAAAAAGTCAAAGAAGTGAGGAAAAAATAGTTGTCTTTCTTCCAAAGGAAAAAAAGAAAAAAAAAAGGAAAAGAAAAAAAAAACCATAAGTCTGAAAAGAGAAATTCACTTCAAGAACAAACCCAAAAGAAAAGTTGTCCTAGAAGATATTCATTGAAGACATCTACTCAATTTTGAACCTTTGAATTCTTTATACCTTTCTTTTCTAAACCTATCATAAGCCTACATTTTGTTCTAGTTAAAGACCTATTGATCTTAGGTGGACATAGCCTTACAGAGGAGATAAAAAAAAAGAATTAAGGTAAAAGACCCCTAATATTCTTGGTGATAACATCCACTCTTATGGATCACTTTCCTTTATCTCATGAGCATTGAAAAGAATTATGTGAACTATCAGCTTGTTGAATTCAGTCACATAATGAAAGAAATATGTTTAACCCCTTATCTGAGAGTTTTATTTCTAAGTGTATACTTGTAAGGATTTGAGGTCAAGACATATTTCCAATGGAATGTAAGCATATCTACATAGAAGTCAAGATTTATATGGTTGTACACACACATATGCACTCTAAGAAATAGCTTAAATAAAATGTCTATCATATGTGTATGGTGTGTAAAATTGTCAAATCCTCTTCATTAAGTTATGAAAAACTAGTAAAATTGCTAATGAATAAGGACTCTCTAAGATAACATAAGGGACTTGATTTTTATTGAATTTTGTGGGTATATTCACTGCAAACCCTCACAAGGCCTAACTCATCTACTAGGGGTAAGCTAGTAGTGTAAGGGCTTGTTGCATATGCTACATGCAATCGTGAGTACCTACGAAAGGGGCACCTTGTACCAGTTTTGTATAAAATAGTCGTCTGAATGTTTTGCTTGAGACTAGCAAAATGATGGTTATGGGGTGTGTTAAGTGTTCATTTTTGGCTAAAAGACCCCTGGTTTAGCATTCACTTAGATCATTTAACCGTCCAAATTGTAAAATTTAGCTTGATTTTTAATTAGGCTCAAATTGACCATCCAAACTTTAAATTTTCAAAATCAATTGCCAGATGATCATGAGAGTTGATTAGATGATTAATATACAGTTTTGATGATTCTAATTTAATCTTTTATTTTGCAGATCAACTAAAGGAGGGTTGGATGGATCAGATCTAATTTCAACAGAGCAGATCAAGTAGAGATCAAGAGGAAGAATCCTAATTGAAATAAAAGAGTCCTAATTGAAATAGAGAAAGAAGAAGAGTCCTAGATGGGGATAAGAGGAATTTGTTGGAGGAAAATAAGGAAGAAAAAAATTATCAAGGGGGGAGCCATATGAGTGGGGAGGGGAGTCTTTTTTTAGAGTAGTTTTACTTTCCTTTATGCTTGCCATTCGAAGTTGTCTATTTTTTTTCCTCTTGCTTTCATCCATCAGCTCTCTCTTTACATTTTACGTTTGTTCCCATTCAACCTCCATCACACCCAGTCCATCTCCACAACCCCACCGCACAAGCCACCCATCTTCTTTTTGTTGCTGTACTTGGTTTCCAATAGGAAAGTGAGTTCTACTTTAGCCGCACCACCCTTCTTTTGCTCTTCCTTTTTACCCTCTACGGTCCATGTTTACCCCTAGAACACAGATCATCAACCCATCACTCATCACGCCCCTCTGTGTTCTGTTTCTATTGATTGGAGTGCCCAGGACTGTGTTTAGCCTTTACTTCCAGTACTACTCCCATCCAGCTCTCTTGTTTCCATTGCACTTCCATGCCACTCCCACGCTCTCTCTTCCCCAACTCGTTTCTCTTTATCCCCTCTCTTGTACTCGATATCTCTCTTTGCTTCTCCATCACACCAGACCAATCACCAACCCAATTCCCCATCTCTGCATCACCGGTGATCCAGCGCCCAGATTTTCTTCGGACACCCAATTTCTAGCACAAATTAGGCCAGGCGTCATCTTCCCTCACCTGAACAAGACGACACCCAGTAGGGGCGTCATTTTTTTTCACAGGGAAGGCGACTGCACCCCTTCGCACGCCTAGGCAAGAACCTAAACTAGATGTCTAGAAGTCAGGCGCCCTTCTCACTACACCAGACTCCCAGTCGCCACCCAGTGTGAATCCAGTGTTTTTCTCTTCATCGGATGTCCCGGAGAAGGAAACTCGAACTGGGTTTTCCTCCCGCGTCGCTGCCCTCTTCTCCCTCCTCTGGATCCATCTGCTCCATTCACCGGTCATCTTCTTCGTTGGGTTTTCGTTTAGTTTTTGTTAGAAACTAGATTTTTTTCCAAAATTCTAATTTTGCCCTTCATATTTAAATGCAATTACAATTCTGGATATTTTAGTTAATTACATCTGTGTCTCCTATTTAATTACATCTGTATCCTCTGTTTATTTACATCTGTGCCCTTGTTCCATTTAAGCTTTATTTTATCCATCTTTTGACAGTGTGATTCAGGGATGTTTGATTAGTTATTTTATGTTTTTTGGAAGTGAAAGTTATGTAAAGTGCATCATTTGAATAAATATGAATAGTTAGGTTAGTTTTATTATTTTCTTTGGGTTTTAAATAATTAAATCTTATTAAAAACTCCACTTAAAGAGAGTCCCTGTGGGTTTGACCCGTATTTGCTTAAGCTATACTACAACAGCCCGTGCACTTGCAGAAAAAATAAACAATCCTCTAACTTTATCCATCAACACTAAATGTATGCCCATCGGCAATAGGTGTTGCATCAATGAATGACAATGGTGGGACTTCATCCTTAATGCTTTTAGCCCTTCCTTGGAGACATTGTTTCCTAAGTTTGAAGAGTACTTGTATGGGACTTTGAACTCGAATAGGATTTTACACACTATTCTTCTTTTATCTCTGTCGAGCATATAATTTGCTTTAGGCAAGTACGTTCCTTGACTATATCTATCTTGTGCATACAGCCTTTTCTTCAAAGCCATCTTCATAAGATCTATTCAGGCTGCAAGTCCATCCTTTGTTTTTCTTGGGATGTTAAGCACGGTATTGGTTAAGCTTTTGTACACATCCTTCTAATTATGAATGGCATCAAGCACATGGTGCAGATGCAATGATTTCTAGGTTGCAAGCTAAAAGAATATTAAATTCTTCTTCTAACAACTTCTAGAGTTGCTTTTACCTACATGTCTACTCCATTTGATCTTCTTTCCCCACAAGATATTAAGGTGTTCAACCTATTGCAATACTTTCCATCCTATCAACATCTTTGGAGGTGACCTTGTCTCCACACTTCTGTTAAATTCCCTCCTCTTAAAATGGTGTGGATGGTCTCTATGGAACCATCTTCTATGACCAAGTAATGACATTTTCCTATCATGTTTAAGTCGTATGTCTCATGTTTGGTCACTACAGATAAAATAAGCAATGTATCCCTTCACTGTGCATTTAAACAAATTACTATACGTAGGAAAGTCGCTTATTGTCCATAATAGTATAACCTTTAGTGTGAATGACTCTTTCTTGTATCCATCATAAGCTTCAACACCTATGTCCCCTAATATCTCAAGATCATCAATCAAGGGAGCCAAGTATACGTCAATGTTGTTCCTTAGCTGATTTGAACCCAATATCATCATAGTTAACATCATGAGCTTCCTCTTCATGCATAGAAATGGTGGGAATTTGTATTAAACCAATATAACTAGCCAAAAACCATGCCTACTACTCATAGAATGATGAGGATTAATCTAATTTGTAGATAATGCAACTCCTAGGTTTCTAGGTCCTCAAAAGTTAGGCCACATGAATTTTACAAGCTTCCAAGCTAGGCTCTTACCCAGATGTCATGAAAAGCTTACAAGGACTCTCTCCTTGTCATGTCATACTAAATTCTTTGCTATTTTTGTAATACAGAACATTCTTTTGAACTTTAGAATAGGGAAAAATGCATGACATTTGCAGGAATGACTGCCACCATCTTAGTTGTAATCTTTTTTATCTTCCATCTTAATTGCCCATAAGTTGTGTATATAGTTTTATCCTTATGCTCCTTTCTATACAAGATTTAGTCATTGGGGCACAAATGTATCTTCTCATACTTTAACCCTAGTATAGCTAGGGTTTTCTTTGCCTCCCATGTAGATCTCACCAATTTATTATCCTTTGATAGAATCTTATCCACTACTTTCAAGACTCCTATAAAATGTTGATCTAAAAAACCAAATGTTGATTTTACATTGTAAAGTTCTACAACTTGGTATAATGTTTACACTAAAGGTACAATGGCTCATTGACTTCTTCTAATTTAGTCTCAAATAGTTCATGGTCATGCTAGAAGTCATCATATGCATCTCAAAAACATTGTTGTAGCTGCAATGTATACAACACCTCTTACGATGTCTTTATATCTTCACTCCAATGTCGAGGGCTGCCCATGTGGAAGTTCTTTTCCACGCCAAATCCATGGGTGATAGTTTTTATCGATTCCATTGAATCACAAGTGTTTTCTCAACACCCCTACACTTACTTTTTTCAAATTTCCACATTTTGAGCATGAAAAATACATGCGAATATGATCACCACCTGCACTGAGTACGAATCCTATAAACATTTTCATTCCCTCCTCATATTCTTTTCATTCTCTTGTCATAGTCATCCAATCATATTTGTCCATTTTTTCAATAAATTGAATCTAATTTGTGTGTGAAGACTTGTTAGACATGAAAAGCTCAATTAGGCAATTGACCAAACAATAGGTATACAAGAATTACAAGTATTTAAAAGGGCAGTTGGGTGCATGATGCTCCCACATATGCAGGGTCCAAGGAAGGGGCAGACCACAAGGGTCAATAGTACGCAGCCTTACCTTGCATTTTCCAAGAGGCTATTTCCACACCTTGAACCCGTGGACTCAAGGTCACATAATGACAACTCTACAATTGCACCAAGGCTCCCCTTCTAATTATAAGTATTTGAAAAAGCTAAATTACATGTAGACATTTAGAATTTTTAATTAACAATGAAGAAAGATGCATAACATGATAGATATATTCAAAATGAAATTTAAATTTAAAAAGGAAAGTTTCCAACCATAACCATGCATGTAAAATATGGCAAACATGCATATACATGGGACAAACAAGGAGATGCTAACCAACACTCAAATTGATATTGACTGGGAATATATCAATATATAATTCCAATTTGTAGTTGATTTGGTTGAAGATAGTGACAACAAAATCAACTTATATGAGCTTTAATTTTTGTATAGATGAAGATATTTGGAACTAGAAAATCAAAAGACTATGTTGAAATTTTATAACAGAGTACTAGTTTTAAATTCAATTTCAAAAGAAATATTTAACAACACACACATTGATAGTTGTTAAATAAAAATGACTTTAAAAATACATACTTTTAAAGTCATTTCCACAAAATGATTTTAAAAGTTGGTTTCTTTTAAAGTCTTTTTTTGTTTTTCTTTTCAAATGACTTCTAAAATCTTATCTTGTGAAAACAGTTGTACTCGCTAAATAAATTAGTGGATTTTGGAGTTGTTTTTGGAAAATGACTTTTAAAACATGGATTTTAGAAGTTGTTTCTTCAAAATGACTTTAAAAGTCTATAATTTTGAAGTCATTTTTAGGGGATTTTGAAGTCATTCTTGGGAAACAACTTTAAGACATGGACTTTAGAAGTCTTTTCTGTAAAAGGACTTTAAAAGTCTATAATTTTAAAGTCATTTTCTACAAAACAACTCGTAGTTGTTTAAATACCAATGTAGAAGATCAAGCAGGGGCCATTGGAGGGGCAATAGGTTGCCTCCTTCCAAGATGGTCCTACGAGCTCTTAGGCTACTAAGGTCTCTTCCAGATTGATTTTAATTTAATTGTTAAGGCTAGGGTTGTGCGTAAGATGATAGTTAACCTAGGTGAGCAGAGGGATGGGGATCAAATCCACCCTTGATCTTGCTGGGATGATTGCCCTTAGAAATTCTTTTATGCATTCCCACATAGTTTGATCAACATATATTCACTTTAAAGCAATATATATGTCCTATTACGTAAGGAAAGCAATAAATCTAATGTAACAACGTAAATGCAACTTAACAAAGGGCCCGAGGCTCAACAGATAGGACATTATGACCCTGACAACATATATCTTTGGGTTATAGCTAAGCTTAGGTATCCCTAGTTATGAGGTGCAACTAATGCAATATCCTAATTAATATACAACATTGAATTTATGAGTGCAGGCTATATGATATTGACTACCAACTACACTATCAAACTAATTATCATGTTAAGTCCTAATCTAGGAAATGTAAGGAGATTAGAAAAGCTTACAGTAGGGTCCTAGATAAAATCTTTTCGTACAAGAGTGGGTCCATGTACATGTCACCTCCTCTTCCGAATTAGGATAACCACCCTTGACCTACATTATTGCAACCCCTTTTTGAATAAATTGTGATAAAATGAAATAAATTCACATCCGCACTACAATTCACTTAAAAAAAATTATAAACTATCCTAATTTCCTTCATTTCGTGCTCCAAATTCCTACAAAAATAAATATAAAAATGAGAATCCAAAAATTTACAAGAATAACCAAAATACAATATGTAACTAAAATGAATGAAACCCTAAAATCTACTACTAGTGGTAAACTAATTAACATAGATTTTATCTAAAAAATCTATTGTAACTTAACAACAGCACCAAAAATATGATTCATTTTAAAAATAACTGCAATTATACAATCCTATTGTAACATAGATTATGCTAGTAAGGGTCGATCCACAAAGATTATATTAAAAAATGGATTAATTAGGTCTATTTTAATCACTTTAACCTAGCAAAAAATTTAATTAATTCTTAAAATTACTAAAAATAAATGAAGCTTACTAAAAATTATCAAATCACTTAGTAACAAAACCAAGGGTTTAGAATCCACTATAATGAAATCAAATGAGCCCATGACCAATGATTTAGAATTTTTATAATTGAATTAATATTTATCTTTAAAGTTCTATTTCAAGTATATTCTTATTTTAAAGAATTAACATAGATCAATATATTTACTCAATGCATAGTTTGTCTTTTTAGGGAACAAATTATAAAAAAAATTCATAAATTAATCCTTACTAATTCAACATAATTAATAGCTCTACTATAGGAAGTACAAGATAAAACATATGTAGAAATCATTAACCATATGAATTAGTGTTAATTTCCTTAAATAATACTAAGCATAATTTTTATTCCAAAGTTTACTTAACCAAAAACTCATTCAATGAAAATATAACTTCATCCTAACCCTAACAAATAAAATTTAACCACTCATTCTAAAAAAATTAAACCACTAAAAATTTGGAACTAACAATTAATCTTTTTCACAGATAAAAAATTACACAAAACTAACAATCCTAACTACTAATTAAAATTCAATTAAACAATAAAATAAATGAAACAAATTACTTTTAAAAAAATTAACTTTCTGAAACGACATTAAAATGGTTCCAAAGTAAATAAAATAAAAATATATCATATGATATAGAGAGAATTCACTGAATTGTTGTAGTGTCACTAGACAAAAATTGCTTTAATCTTTCCTTCTCGCACGACCACCAATATTTATTCCTCCAATCAACACCTTAATATTAGTGTCATGAAATAAGTGCATATAATGTTTCCCAACATCCAAACCCAAATGAGAACTTTTACACAAAAATTCCTAAGAATATTCGTGTAAATTAGGTAGAAATTGCATGTAAACAAGAGATGAAAAAGGGCATGTTTTATATCTACTTTTGACAAGTCAATAATGTGGTTTTGTAAGTGATAGGACAATGGTGTAATGGAAGAAAAAGTAGAGATGAGTTGGGGAAAAATTTAGAAAAATCCAACAAGATATGGATGGAAAATAGGCATGTAAAATATGGTGTGCTTGGGTGTAAGATTAGATGATGAAAAGAGTGGAGAAGGGTAAAACTAAGTGTGAATGTGAGAGTAAGGAATAGGGTATGGATAGGAGTTAGTGAATGAGTTTTAGGCCAAGATTTGGTGATGGAATAGGGTATATGATGGAAATTTTAGGGTGACACCCCGGGTTTTTCATGAATTTTTTTTTGCATTTATTTCAAAAGATGGCATGCCTCGAAATTTTAAAATACAAAAACAGTCAAGGATTTTTCTTTCAAATTCATTTTTCTAAAAAAACACAGATGTCACTTTCATGCTCACACTAACTACATAATAATTTTTTTTAATAAAATGTATACTTGAGTGTAGAAGTATGGTTGTTAGAGTCCTCTTCTTGTGTACATCTTCTCCTGTCTATCTGTGTCTAAGATATTATAAACATAAAACATTTACAATATCTTAGCACGCTATGCTCGGTGGGGGAGTTTAAGAAGCATGCTCAATCTTAAGATACATTAATTATTCCATAGTAATTAGAATATTTATTTTCATAGAAATTATATTGAATTGGATTTACTTTATGTTTCACATTTCAATAATCCATTTATAAACTAAATATCTACATGTTTCATAATCATTAACAATCCATTGATAAATCATTTATTAACATGTCTCATAATTATCAATATGTATACATGTTTCATAAATATAAGTAATCCATTGATTTATCAAACATCCTTAATTATTATTTGTTATCTAAATAGGCCAATCCAATTCCATGAACCGTACTCTACATAATAGTTCTACCCATTCATATACTCATACGAAACTTATATGAAACTATTCCCTTAATCATATACATATAACATACGTACACATATGTAGAAATTGTTAAAAGACATACAGGATTATGAATATAATCAATATCATCTAATTTATATTCCCAGACTATACTGAGTTTCAGAATCATACCCCTCATCATGTGGGGTTCATAATTATCCACTCTCTGCTAGTATATCAATATAATCATCATGCCCCTCACTATATAGGGTCCACAATCCTCCAGCCATTGCTAGAAAAACAATATAAGGCATATCATCATGCCGTATCATATAAGGCATCTCATAATGCATAATATAAGCACCATAGTGCATCAAATATAAGGAATATCATGCTCCAGTCTGATCCATACTAGCATGCTCGAATAACTGCCTTGTTCACCACTGATACCATGGTGGAAAATATTGTGTCACTACTCATATGGGGAGACAGGACTTTCATAGTGGGGCCTTTCCATAATTGCCCCACCCTACTTTTAACCTCTCATAGGGCAAGGTATCATCATATAATCAAATTTTGGGAAGCAAGTGGCCAAAACCTCATGACTTCCCTAGCATAGCACCCTCAAGAATATGCCTATATAAACAAAAATCTCAGGGCTCCATGCCCAAATGTAAGATAATCATAACAATAGGCAAATGGCATGTTCACATATTTCATAACAAGAATAACATCCTCACTTATTAGGTGACAATCTACCAAGGATGTACCCTACAAATCTAGACTCATACATCACAAATACTAACATGGTACCCATGTACCATTAATGTAATTTCACAATCATATAAGATGTACAAGTCCTAATCATGTTTGTCAAATAGTAGGTGCACATTAAGCATGAATTATAAGCATGACATCATTTTAAATAGCTAATTTTCATCATTCACCATACAAAGCACATTTAATGACAATTATACTAGTTCCATGTTATAACTTTCATAATAAGGAATAAGATCATTTTAAAACATGAATCTTATTATTTAGTCATGCTTCTTAAATTTCCACCTACCTCATGTGACGCGTTCATCCATTTCCCACTAGTTGACCAATGATGTTCGTAAAGTCTCTAAGATCCATGTTGATCTAGTCCTTGTTCTTCACCTCCAAGTGCTACCGGATGTCATCACCACCGTGATATGAATATACTTGTACAATATGCCTTGAATATGCAACCCCAAACAAAGTACCATCAGGGCTCCATGTTATACAATTAACAGACACACTAGCATCTTTAACTAGTGCCGCTTGGAGCTGCATCGAGCAAGCTCCAAGATCCTAGAGTCCCATGTCTCCCACATTGGTACTCACAAGAAGTATTGTCTACTGAACAGAATGAAAATCCAAGCTCATGGGAGTTGAGCCTTGATTCAGTGTTCGGGCAACAGTCTTGGGCAAGTCATTTGGTGTATACATGCTTGGACCATGATTCTGGCCAGGGAAGGTTATTGGCAGTATATCTATAGGGAGATTTACGTCATCCTTCAAACTTTGTGACTCATGTAAGTTCATTATAATGTAATCAAGATCCTTCATGCTACATCTATAGAACATTACTAGTCTTGAGGTTGCAAGGAAAACTCCTAACCATGCAAAGAGCCCCAAAGTTGCAGTTAACTTCAACAGATTTGATGCTGTGATAACTGATGCTATGATAACTGAATGAACATAGATAGCAATTAGAACTATAATCATAAACCAAAAGATAGGTGCAAGTCCTAATTTTGCAATCTTTCAGAGCTTGCTATTCCCATCAAAACATTTATCTAGTAGTCTTTTAGCATTTCTAAGGAAAAAAAAAACAACTTGCTGATGATTCTTATCAGAGGCTAGTTGTGCAAGTGTAAGCCTTATGTTATCTGTAACCATCAAATCCTCTTTCTTCCCTGCTTGAACTAGCATCATGCAAGCCTTTAGGTTCCCCCTGATGATAGCCCAATGGAGAGGCATACAACCCTCTGTATCTTATCACCCTCGATAAGCATTCATAAATAAAAGAAGGCATATACAATTAGCAAAACCTTTATAAGCATCACATACCTAACCCAACTCTTGTACTCCCTACTTCATATCTGACTCCCGCTCCTCTATCAATGGCAAATGAATTGTGTCAGCCAATTCTGTCATATGGTGGCCACACTTCTCAATCTGGTGGATCTCCCTTAATAACCCACTTGAATTCTTCCTCTCTCTCTTCTTTGATTCTTTCAGAATTCGTTCATGAAGCGATAGCATCGATACTGCCTATGAGAAGTGGCGAGGAACAAAGAAATGCACTTGTAGACCATGGTCTTGACAAGGAATAGCAGCAATAAGAGCCCACATTACAAACAAAAGGACTGTATTCATTGTGAAAATAGGGACCAAAAGCCTGTTTATTGTTGTTATCTCATTGCTACTTGGTGAGGTTGTTCGCGATGACCTGGAGCTGTTTGGCAGCTGACCACAACGAGAAACGCTCTAGGAGAGCAAGCGAAAATGCCTAGCAGCATGATGATCCTTGCTGGTGGTGTTACAGCCAAAAGATCGATTCCTCTGCACAAGAATCAAACATGAATCCTTCTCATCCACCATCCCAATAGCTAAATCTGTCAATGCTTTCTTTGCCCAATGGAATTGCCCCTCCAAGCATCCTCTGGAAAGAATTCAAAGCCAACAGGACTATCTCCAAGTGCTTTTGCCATTGCCAGATTTGCTCTATTCTATCGCGGATAGCATTATGGACATCTAGCGCCTTGATGCTCCTCTTGAAGAATTCGGTAGTTAAGCAGTCCAAAGGTGGCCTAGAGAGAATTTGCTTGCTGTTCTACAAGATAACCCTAAATTCCCCTTTTTTCCAATGATAGTGCCATTTTATGGCATGACTGGCTTCCACTCCTACTCCCTCTTTGTTCTCTCCTCTCCTTCTCCTTTCCCTTCTCCTCCTTCTTCTTTTCCTTCTTCTCCATCATTTCTCTCATTGTCGTCAGGTTTCACAGCTGGAGGACAGATCGTATGATATGTTCTTCCTTTGGAAAGTCACAAAAAGGAGGGTGCCAATATCAATATGGCCCACTCCTTTTACTTATTATAAATGATTTCTTTTTCTTTTTAATCTAGTTTATATTAGATGTAAATCATGATGTTTTTACTACTTTAAACACCATGATACTAGTTAATGATGTTTTTCAACTCCATTGACTGTCACATTCCAACTACAAGTGGGGCTCACTTAGTGAAATTACAAAAATACCCTTTTGTAAGAAAATTACTGTTTATTCATCCAACCTCTGAATTTCAGCAAACTTAGTGTCATTGGATTCATATCAACTAGTAGAATCCAAATTTTATAATTTTAATTTCATGTTCTTAGTTTTTTTGTCTTTTAATTACCGTATTGCCCTGACTTCGAAGTCCCATAACTTCCTCATTTCGGACTCTATTTTTAGCGTTCTTTGGCTCGTTAGATTTCATTTTTTGAGTACTATTTAATGGTTTTAGTTTTAGTTCCAAATTATTATCCTATTAAAAGATATAATTCTTTAAAACTCACAACTTGATCATAGAATAGTAAAATTTTAGGGTTGTTATAGGTGGTACAAAATAAAAAATGAAACAAAAAGGATGGAAGACTGGTGTGTAATGGAAGAATAAATGAAAGAAAACTCAAGGAAACTCACCTTTTCTCCATGGAATACACCCATTAACCTTAGGAACTTCTCTCATCTTCTTCTCTAAAGATCCGAAGCTCCTTGTTCTTCAGATCCCAAGCTGAGCCCCCTTAAGTAATGGGGATATCTCCTTTTTTTTTCTTCCCTTTCTCTAAGGAAAATCCCCAATATTTAAAATTTTGGAATGGAAGCCCTAGGGCATGGAAGGTGGATGTCATATGGGTTGAAGGCATGATAGATGATGGAGATTCACGTAAGTAAAAGAGACTAGAAGGAGGGGGCAAGCATGGAATGCTTTTTGGTTTTGTTGGAATTCAAAAATTGAAGATAATCATGTGATTTTGTAAGTGATAGGAAAAGGGTGTAATTGACATGAAAATAAAATAGATATAAGTAGTGGAAAATTTTAGAAAATCTAATAAGACATGGATGGAAAATAGGCTTGTAAAAGATGGTGTATTTGGGTATAAGATTTGATGATAGAAAGAAAAAGCTAAAGATGCATTTTTTAGATGAAATGTTTTAGAGTGATAAGGTGTAGGATGAAGAAGTAGGGAAGTGAATTTTAAGTAATATGAGGTGTAGAAAATTATATAAAAATTAACAGTGGAAAGGGGTAAAACTAGGTGTGAAAGTAAGAGTAAAGAAACGGGGATGGATAGGAGTTGGGAAATGAGTTTTGAGCTGAAATTTGGTGATGGAATAGGGTATAGAATGGAAATTTTAGGGTGTGAAAATCACATATGGGTGGTATAGAAAAATAAAAAGGATGGAAGACTAGTGTATACTGGAGGAATAAATGAAAGAAAAATCAAGAAAACTCACCTTTTCTCCATGGAATACAAGCACTAACTTTAGGAACTCTTTTTATCTTCTTATCTAGAGATCCCAAGCTCCTTGTTCTTCAAATCCCATATTGTTCCCACTTAAGGAATGGGAGTTTCTCCTTTTTTTTCCTTCCCTTTATGCAAGGAGAAGCCTTGCTATTTAAATTTTTGGACTGAAAGCTCTAAGGAATGAAAGTTGGAGACCATATGGTTGAAGGAAGGATGAATGATAGAGATCTAAGCAAGTAAAATAGACTAGCAAGAGGGGGGAGGCAGGGAATGGTTTTCTGGTTCTATTGGAGTTTAGAAATATGAGACAATGAATTGGTTTTGTAAGTGATAGGACAATGGTGTAATGACATGAAAATAAAATAGATTTGAGTTGTGGAAAATTTTTAAAAAATCCAACAAGATATGGATGGAAAATAGGTATGCAAAAGATGGTGTATTTGGGTGTAAGATTGGATGATGGAAAAAAATAGCTAAAGATGAAATTTTTGGATAAAATTTTTGGAGTGATAAGGTATAGGATGAAGTAGTATGAAAGTGAATTTTAAGGTAACATGAGGTGTAGAAAATTTTATAAAAGTAAACAATGGAAAGGGGTCAAACTAGGGAATGAATTTTGGGATGAGATTTGATGGTGGAATAGGGTACATAATGGAAATGTTAGTGTGTGAAAATTAGTGTGGTATAGAATAAAAAACTGAAATAAAAAATATTTAAGAATGGTGTGTAATGGAGGAATAAATGAGAGAAAATTCGAGGATATTCACCTTTTCTCCTTAGAATACACACTAACCATAGGAACTTTTCTTATCTTTTTCTCTAGAGATCCCAATATCCTTGTTCTTCAAATCTCATGTTGTGTCCCCTTAAGGAATTGGTTTTTCTCCTTTTATTTCTTCCCTTTCTCTAAGGAGAATCTCCAATATTAAAATTTTTGGAGTGAAGGCCCTAGGGAATGGAAGGTGGAGATTACATGGGTTAAAGGAAAGATGGATGATGAAGATTTAAGCAAGTAAAACAGATTAGAAATAGGGGGTGGCATGAAATGGTTTTTTTATTTTGTTAAAATTTAGAAATCTAATAAAATCATGTGGTTTTGTGAGTGATAGAACAAGGGTGAAATGACATGAAAATAAAATAGAGACGAGTTGTGGAAAAATTTAGAAAAGCCCAAAACCATATCGATGGAAATAGGCGTGTAAAAGATGGAGTACATTGGTGTAAGACTGAATGATTGAAAGAAATAGGTAAAGATAGAATTTTTTTATGAAAATTTTTGGAGTGGTAAGTTTTAGGATGAAGTAGTTGGGATGTGTATTTTAAGATAATATTAGGTGTAGAAAATTTTGTAAAATAAAATAGTGGGAAGGGATAAAACGAAGTGTGAAAGTGACAGTGAGGAATAGGGGATGGATAGACGTAGTTGCGGGAATTAGTTTCGGGTTGAAATTTAGTGGTGGAAGAGGGTATAGGATGAAAATGTTAGGGTGTCAAAATCAGGTATGGGTGGTGTGGAATAAAAATTGAAATAAAAATTAAAATGAGGTGTCATTGAGAAGTGTCAATTAATGGGCAATATTTAGTAAATCATTCACTTCATCGATGGAGGTGTGTATATCAAAATTAAAATGAGGGAGACATTTCTCTAGTGGATCTTTGATAGAGTATGGTAGCGATGTTGTATTAACTAGACTCTCTATCTCATAAGTGTCTTCAGAGTCTACATACATTATTTCTATTCCTTTTGGAGTATTGATGGGCTTCTCATTATCCTCCCTTGGTCAGTTTGCTTTTTCCATTCTAAATATGTCATAAATATTTGACCCATTTGGAACTCCGACAGTGCAATAGATTGTGAGTGGGGATCCACAGTTTATTTTACCTCATTTTGAAATTCTAAAATGTTCTGTATAAACAAACTAAGGATTGCTTTTAAAGATTGTTCTCTCTATTCTGAAGGAAACTCTTATTGTGGCTCAAGTTGCTGTAAAATTGAATCATGAGGAAAAGGTTGATTACCCTATGACCATGAAAAATTAGGATCCCTAGCCCATCCATGATGGTAAAACTAAGAACAAAAGTTTTCACTAGGTTTTTAGAATGCACTAATTGCATTCCTTTTATCCATAAAGTATTTTGGATGCTTAGAGCTTGATGGACACGAAGTACTTGGATCCATTAGGAGTAGCACAGAAGGAACAAACCTCATACTAAGGTTGCAGATGACTCTCTAGCAACATAAAGGCATCCAATTTATTAGCTAAGTCATCCACTTTTATCCACCCTATCTACCAATCTATCTATTTTATTAAACTGATTAAGAGTAGCCCCTATTTCATATATATCATCATATCCAAGGCGTTGTGGAATAAAATAGTGCCATAATGGCCTTCTTTTCCCTACTTCGTTGGCAATGTCAAAGGTTGGGTGATTGATATCTAATTGATTCCTTAACCCTTGCCTTGTGGTCTCTTTGATGTCTAAATCTAAATGTTTAAGTCTTGGTTCTATGATCAATGGCCTTGCTACTTCTATTGAGCTGACTTGATAAAAAGATAAGAAAAGAAGTTGTTAAGGAAATAATTTTAAAAATCCCAATCTTTAACTTTGTTCTAAAAACTGACTTTAAAAAAGTAGAATTTTAAAGTTATCAGGAAAAACAAATTAAAAAATAGCTCTTTTGAAGTCGTTCCAAGAAAAAGAACATGAAAGATACTAGTTTCTGAAGTCATTTGAAAAAAAATGATTTTAAAAATGTCAATGTTTGAAGTTGTTATAAAAAAAATGACTTAGAAAATTGAGTCTTTAAAGTGGTTTTTTAACAACAACTTTTGAAGTGTTTGTCAAAAAAATGACTTCAAAAACAGTCTTTTAAAGTGGGGTTTTCCAAACAATTTCAAATATGGAATCTTTTAAAGTCGTTTCTTTTTTTTATTTTTCAGAATGGCTTCAAAATATGCCATTTTTTAGAACAACTTTAAAATTACTTCTTCTTTTCTTTTCTTTTTTCTTTTGTGTACATTGTAATCTACCTACATTTCTACATACATTCAATGAGCCACCTCCTACATTGCTCTTGCAATCTCTAAACACATGAACAAGAAACATACATTCACTTCTACATTGGGGATAATACATCCAAATTCTTCATCCATTCACACCCCACCACATTTACACATATATTCACTTCCACACTACATTCACATCTTGAAATGACTTGATAATTAAAGAAACCACTCCACTTGCATTGCAATCTTCACATTCACTTTTTTTACACTACATCCACATCCACATTCACTTCATTTGCACTCCAAGTTCCCCTTATTCATCACCCCATGAAATTTATATGCTTCAATGAAAATAATAAAAACTACAAGAACATATGCATATTAATGAAAAGAATCCTTTATTATGGATAAGGTAATTTACATTCATGTAATTACTTCAGTTTTTTTAATTGAAACTCATTACATACTTAACCCATTCACTTTGTATTTCATTGAGGTTTTCTTTGGAGTAACTCTTCTTGTTTACACATTTAAAATACTAAATTTTTAATTTAGTTGACACATTCTTTTAGTCTAGAATCCATGAAGAATTGTGAAAAAATATAAGATTCTGACCACTAAAAAGTGTCTAACCTTTTCGAATTGATAGACACTAACACCATCAAATACTAGGGTCCTCATGTATCTCAACACATAGCACCCGCACTCCCAATTAGATTGTTGTCTATGACACTACGCAAGAAGGAAAATAAAAATGATTAATAAAGACCATATATTTGATTTATCAGTATAGTTTATAAAATAAAGTAATTAACTATTTTTCATACCTTCACATTCTTCCAAGTGACTTTCGGTGGTTGCACAATCTCAACCAGATTAGCCCATGTTAACTATGCTCTACAAATTTAAATTTCAAATGCATTAGATATGTATAAAAAATTATTGGTCTATACATAATATATGAAAAGATTAAAAGCTTACTTATTTATGATTTCTGTGAGGGCTGGATGGGTGTGCTTCCACAAGAATAAAAAAAGAATGCTTGCCCATCATGGACATCGAAAAAAAGTAGCATCCAATGAGCCCTATATATTTAATCATATGAATTGCAATTCAAGTTTACAATTGTTATGTGTAGAACAAGTTGTCAAGAAAACAAAGAAAACAAAATATACCAGTTATTGTAGGAAATCATTAAGCCTTGTCCCTTGGAGCACCAAAACATATCATCTACATACCTCTCCATTGGCCCTTACTCCAATGCTCCACACATGTTGTTTGGATCATGGATTTGGCATAGTACATCCCCAACTTCAAAAATGCTCATTATGTCATTTAGTAAGTTGCATGAAAGAAATAATTATTATCTATTATAAAAAATAATATTTATTGTCAAGTATTATAGAAGTAGATATTTATATATACCCCATGTAAGAGACAACGTGAGGGTGCTCGACTTGATCGCAGTAGCAAACTCATAATAGGTACTTTTCCATAAGTGTCCCCTCAACAATGACATCAGCAAGCACTCCCTCCTTGATATGTACGAGGTTCATTGCCTTATCTTAGTTGATGAGTCCAAATAGTAACCTTAGGGATCGAGGTGTGTTAGGTGGGACTTCAATGTGATCCTTAGATAGCTACTGTAAAAGTTGCAGCATCAATTAATATTGATTAGTGAAGACATTCAAATTTATTATGAAAAATAAACATAAATAGCTAGTACCTGTTCAAGTGGTGTGACGGTAGCTAAGGCTACAATGGTGGGTGGCCTCGATGGCACTTTCTATTACTAATTAACCTTAGATATAGTTAATAAAAGATTAAACTGAGGTCTCTAGCTAAAAATTACTATTGAGGAACGTATGGTGTGAAAAGATATATACCATGGACTCTGTGTTAATAATGAATTCCTCATTCCAAGTGAAATGATATCCAATTGCTTGCCCAGCAATTACAATATTTTCCATTTCTCAAGAAAATGTAAGTAGTCACAATCAAAGCCATGTTAATGGACACGTGCTTAGTATGTGGAGGCATACTAATCCTACTCAAAATGTTTGATTCATGTTCATAGCATGATCCAATTACAACAATATTTTGATGGGTACCCAAGGCCATTACGCATTGACTCATCTGCAAATCATAAATACATTATACGTCAAAGAGGTTGAGATAAGAGAATTACAATAGGATAATAAAAAAGTTCTAATGTATTGAATACCCCCATGGCTATATTTTTTGTCTTGAAGGGCACAAGATTGTCCTTATTCAAAATGTTCTTGGGTAGGAGAGTTACAAGTAGCATGTGATGGAGGTACATGGGTGTTACAAAGGGCTGGTCGAAGGGATGCAAAAACTATCCCCAAACCCTCATCACACAGCTAGTTAAGTATATTCATTTGTATCCTCTCACATAAGTCATTGTAAGCCTCCAGATCTTCTTCTATAGGTGTTCTTTTACGAAAGAAATTAATACCTCACCCTATGCACCTAACTTGACTAGGGTGGTTCTTCTTGTCCATAGCCTTATACATAATTCAATTGTTCACAATGGTACTGCTTAGAGTTCTTGTACTTGCAATTTCTTGGGTAAGAGTGTGCTACAAAATTTAATTAGAAGGAAATGATTAGGTCATTTATATAATTGTGTAAAATTGAAGGTAGTCAAGTGTAGTAGGTGGAACCACTTACAATGCAAGAAACAACTTGTGTAGTAGCTTCATCTATGACCGTTTGGGAGTTATGGCTCACCTAATGTGCCTTCTTGTAGAGGATGGAATAGTCAATGGGATCCTTAGTCCTAGCTTTCTTTTGCTATCAAATAAGACATTATAGTTGACTACAATATAATTTGAAAGGAATAAACTGCTACAAATGCTTACTTCATGCTTTCCAAATGGGCATAGCCCAACCTTGAGAGGCGGTGCTGCATCTTAGTTTTATGCACCTTTCTTTCTCTTGTGCTCTTTACCTGTGCATTTGTAAATATATTATCAAGTACAGTATGTTACATATCCTTAGTTAAATGAGACACCATTTTGGCACATACTTCAAATTCAGCTCCTTGGATTAAATGGCAGGCACGTGTAGTTGTCCATAAATGCATTCCACATGTCTTGGTCAATAACATTGGAATAAATGGCAGGCACTGTATATAACCTCAAGGGATCATCGATATATGGAGCTATGTAATTGCAAATAAGGTAGTTCTTCCATTTTCTTCATTGCTTATCAGCTCTTTGCAAGGCATGTATCTTTTGGTGCTCAAATATCTCGAAGACAGTCTACAAAGTACAAAGCATTTTATTATATTTGAAAATAAGAAGATAAAGTATGTTATAAATTACATAATATAAAATAATTTTACATACCTTCATCATCTCCCATATTGAATCTTTTACTGATTATGACACACGTCTCCTATCATTAGATGTGATAGGCATTGTACTTTTTATGGTGGAGTAGAAAAAACTGCTATAAGATATTGCACTCTCACATATCTCCTACCCCTTACTATTGTACCATACAACTTCTTTAATTCCTTTTGAATTTCTCTTCATAACCATTTTCATTGTCATTTGCCCTCTGCCCTTTTTCTTTCAATGCTACTCAAGTTGACCTCTTGTTCATGCTCTTGATATTGTTCATATTCTTCATTTTGATGTTGCTCAGGTTCCATCTTTATTACAAATATGAGCATAATGATATCAGAACAATAAAATCAAATAGTCCTTGTAGTACATTGAAAGAAATCAAAAGTAGAACAAAGCATAAGAAACTTGATTTTTTTTAGTACAAAATAAATAATACAAGAGAATGTAGATGCAAAACTCACCAACAATATGATATTAAGGAAACTTTCTAATTCCAATAAGGATATGAATTAATATGTTAAATCCCATGCACATTTCATTACTAGAATCATAGAAACAAACTTTAAGCTAAAAATAACATAACAAATAACAACAATCAATTTATATAAATATTATTAGATAATCAAGATTTTAAAAAAGAAAAGGTAATAAAGAAGAAAACAATGTGTGTACCTTGTGAGGCATTCAATTATGCCTTTCAACTACTTAAGAATCCCATGTAATATTCAATTTCTAAAGCCCCTATTTTGATTCTAGGGTTTAATGCAGTCACTTATTACAACTAGCATAGTGTTCTACTAGATCATAAGCATCAAGTGACAGTAACTAGACCTCATATAGCCTCCATTATATGCATGGTAACTTAGTTTCTACATTTCACAATTTACTCATTTGAGAATCTACTCTCGGAATAGTGAAGTAACTAGAGGGATAGCTCTGGTCATGGTTTGTTAGTTAAGAAGTTTGGACACCTTTGTGTGGTTGGTTGGATGGGAGCACATTGTGTTCATCCAATCCTAGACAAGAAATCCATAACATGCGTACTTAGTGACCTTCTTGGGAATAATGTGATGCAATAGAGTAGTAAAATTCCAAGAATTGTGCCTCTCAAGTGCTTAATTGTATATGAGACAATGTCATGTACTAAAATTATGTGTGAGTTGGTATGATTAAAGATGGTAGATAAAGTTGGTTTGAAGTTAAAGATCCAATGAGCCTCTATTTTAAGGTTCGAGCTATGATTGTTGTGCTTTGTACTCTTGATAATTCTAAAATTTTAACTTGCTAATGAAGTTTGGGTAAGAGAGAGGATATGTTGTTTCCTTAAAAGCCATGTGTGTTTGATTTGTGCACTCCAAATTGAGGGATAGTGCTAGGAAATAAGTGTCATCATGAAGTCAGATATAAAGGTAGATATATATAGTGAAGTCAAAAGAAAAGAAAAAGTATAGCTTAAACCTAAACAAATAATAAGTCTTACATAATAGTAAATAGGGCAAAAAGTAAAAACCTTAATGTTAAGGGAACTAGTTAAAGGGTGTATTTGAATCCCCTTTAACACAACAAAGTGATATTAGACATAAGCTATGCAAAATTCATGAAATGATGAAAGATGATTCAAAAAGCGTGTATCAGTTTCATTTTAAGTGCACTAAAGGAAACAATAGGAAGTTTCCAGCCTAAGTACTTCATGATGAATTATTTGTTATGAGATCACAAGAGAATGTATGTCATTAGCAAGAATGACATACATTTTCTTAGACAAAAGTGTCAATTGCCGACTAAATGGAAATAGTCCTAGCCAAAAGATCAAGAGTTTGAAGGAAAGACAAGGCTCAATGTGGAAAACATCCAAATCAAATTGGGTTATGGTAGAGAAACATTTCAATGGAAATGATTGCAAGTTCTTAACCTATATTAGTTTCAAATACTGCATAAAATATATCCTAAACTACAAGAAAAATAAGTTTACTAAAACCTATAAAACCTGTCAAAGGTAATGAAAGCAAATTAATATAAAATCCTTTTGGTACTTACATGTGCTGTGATGGCTAAATTTGAGTAAAAAAAAGATTGAATTGTTCCAATGTCCTCCAAATAATTGTTGAATAGGTATGCCTACAATATAAACATTTTATAGATGTTACGGCATATATAATGCTTCAAATATAAACATTTTTTAATTTCTTGGCAATTACAGTCAAAACACTGAAGCCCAACCCGATTTATCTCAATCTCCTTCCATTACTATCAGATGAAACATCATGCTAATTAGATGATCTTAACCTATATTAGATAATCATGACCATTCATTGTTAGAAGCTCATAAAGATAATGATTGGAATCATCATTTGATTATTGTGATCTTTCAAATGCAGAGAAATACAGAGTGGGTGTGGTCAATGAGATAAACATATTAAATCTAAAACAATGAAAATGCAAAAATGAGGGGCCTCTTAGAGCTAGACTCATTTGAGGTTGCCAGACATTGCCCTTCACAAGTAGTAAAAGGGCATCAGTAGCAGAAAAATCTATCACAAAAAGTTAGAATATCGATGGATATATCTGTCACTAACATATTTTAAAATATCTTTTATCTTTTAAGTAAAAACAATGATAGAAAATATCTATCACTATCTTGATGAATTTGAGCCACCGTAACCTTGAGTAACATAAAGATTGTTATTTGATTCAGTTTCAAGCATAAAGATTCTTCTAAAGTATGGTATTTGCATTCTACAAGGTATAATGACTATCTTCATCCAGCAAAACTTGTACTTTGAACAGACTTTTTTTTCTTTTTTCAAATACCGATGGAAGAAAAAAGAATTTTTTTTTCTTTGCAATTATACAATGACAATTTTCAACATATCACATCACTATCATAAATGGAGAGAAGAAGAAAAAGAAAGAGACAAAGACCTAACAATTACTTCCTAGCTCAAATCTCTTGGAGGAGGTCTATGTTCAATGTAATTAAGATATGTCAATATTGGAAAAGCAAATGCTTTACACAACAAATTGACTACAAGTTGGGGTAGAAAGGTTTGATTGTAATATCACACACACACACACACACACACACACACACACACACACACACACACACACACACACACACATAAATGCAGTTGATTACCTAAGAGAAAGAGAAATTAGAGGTAACATCTATTGTCATTCCTTTACTTAACAACCTTTTGTCCTAAAGAAGCTAACTAATACCAAGAATTGATTTGAAATGTGAAATATGAACCACATAATCATTTGTTCACTCAAAGTATTGAATTGACATAGGAACCACATAACCATTTGCTTAAAGTATAATTTCTAAAAATTTAGAACCATGGAACTGTAGTAAGGACACTACCTGTACCATTCAAGTGCTAGAGGAGGTCCCCTCCTTGTTAGAATAAGAAATTCTCTAAAGGAAGTCTTACTGTAGGAATTTCCAAAGCGAGTTTCACCATCTCCTTGATTTACTATCTAGTAGTTTCTCCTTTTCACTAGTTTTTTTGTTGGCTTAATCACTTGCAACTTCATAAGGATTATGCTTTTCACTCCTTATCCCACAGTCATGTTAGTGGGTTCCTTTTAGACAAATGACATGGCCTTAGATGGACAGCTTGGCATATGAGCTAGTATCCATTGTCTGCGCTGTGTTGGGTATTTGGTTGTCTACCTTGGGATGAGTTGGGCAATGGAGCACATATGACTTCTACATGCTTGGACAAGATGGCATTTCCATGGTAAAGTTTGCTGGTCATTCATCATTTCTTATGTTACACTTGGTATTTCTTCAAAAGGGTGTGGTCGAGGTGACAAAATAGGGTTGTGTTTGTGGTGCGAGTGATTTTGATGGAGGGATCTAATCCTCCTAGTCTTCAACCACCAGATTCAGGGGGTAGTCATTATTGGATTACCATTCAACCTAAAATATTAAGCTAATAGGAACTGAGCTAATGATAGTTCTATCTCTAACATATTCCCACACATGGATTGGCCTTTTGGACTCCTATACATAAATTTAATAAATGGGTGGTCTCAAGATTCTTATTCAAAACCTTACTGTCAATAAAAAACTTTCATATAATTTTGGTTTTCCAATAAACTTGAAAGCTTAAGATAATAGGTTGTGAGCTAAAAATAGTTATATATCTATAGTTACCATGCCTTGGACTTGGAGGTGAGAAACCATGTAAATGAATCAATGAAGCCTAAATTAAAGTGAAGAGGAAAGCAAAAGCTTTTCTTTGGGATTCTAAAGAATAAACCAGCTTTTGATGGAATTCATTTAGATAACACAACAAGGTACAGATCTAGAAGAACTGAAAGGAACTTTTTTCCAAGATGAAAAGAAAATGAGACCATACAAACTATGTAAGTTTCAAGATGTTTACTCAAGAAGGAAGTGTTGCTAAAGGAATGTGCTTCCATTGTAATCATTTTTCGAATTCAATCTGGATATGCACTTAATAATTTATATACTATATGATAGCAAATTTATATGAAAGAGTCAAGTTCCACATTTTTATGAGGACATATGAAGGGAGGGAGGGATGGTATGCGTGTAGTAGGTCAGGGTAGGCCGCAATCAAATAAGGCAAATAGAGGGAGGGAGGGAGGGAGGGAGGGAATGTGCATGTAGTTGGTCGAGGCTGACAATGGCTGCACATGGTAGGGAGATGGGGAAGCGCAGTCTTTTGGGGTAGGCAGGGACTACATAGGGCAGATGGAGGGAGAGAGGGAGGGGATGCGCATGTAGTTAGTAGGGCCATGCATGGAAAATGGAGGAAGAGAGGGACAGGACATGCATGTAATCAGTTAGGATAGGCGGCAACCATGCTAGGCAAATGGAGGGTGAGAGGGAGGCATTGCATGAGCAATTGATTGGGGTAGGTGGGAGGGAGGGGATGCTCATGCAATCGATGGGGGCTAGCTAGCAACCACGTAGGGTAGACATAGGAAGGGAGGGATGGTGGGAGGAAATGCGTGTACAGTCAATGACAGCTGAAGGAGAGAGAAAGAGAGAGTGGGAGAGAGGAAATACCCTACATGTACTGTGAAGATTCCATACTTTCTGATGAGGTGCAGCATTGATTGACAGAGAGACAAAGGGGAAACTATAGATGACAGCAATGGAAACAGGCATGATGAATGAAAATTTTGATGTTATAAATAGGGGACTTTTGAAGTTGTGAAAAAAATGACTTCAAAACCTAGTTTTTGAAAATGACTTTAAAAACTTGTTTTTGAAGTCTTTCTTTATTTGGAACAACTTTTAAAATGTGTTTTTGAAGTCTTTTTTTTTTTAAGACCTTAAAAATCAGTTTTTGAAGTTGTTTTCTCATAACAACTTTAAAAACATGCTTTTCTGAAGTGGTTTTCTCCCCATCTACTTTTAAAAACCTATTTTTGAAAGTCATTTTCTTCAAAATGACTTTAAAAAATTGTTTTTTTAAGTCATTCTTTTCAGAAAGACTTTAAAAACCTATAAGGTTTGTATAAATATATATATATATATATTCTCTTGATGAGCCAGCATTTACATATAGATGGAGGAATTTTATTTCAGAAGTCAAAAGTGCTTCTAACATCTCTTCATCTACAAAGATTTCTCGACATGATAACATAGACTAAGGGCTAGTTGAATTTCATTTACTGTACTACTTAAGTTACAATGACACTAACCATTTTTTCATAAAATTCATTGTTGATTCATGAATTCTAATGCATATATAAAAAAACATAAGAATAAGGAAATCCAAGTATTTTTTAAATCACTCTTCATTTATCATCCTTTTATTACATATATCAAATGCTTCCATATGATTAGATTTTATCCAAGATCATGATCAAAGAGCTAACTTGGAAGTATTTCATCAAGATTTGGCCTCTTAGTATTCAGTTCAAGGATCATCCCAGAAGACAATGGTAATTTCATTGAGAAGCAAGGAAATTCTACCCTTTGAAAGCATTAGAATAGCAATTGATTCTGTAACCTCATCTTTCCTTGTAACCTCTATCTTCACATCACTCTCTAATGGGAGAGAGATAGTAAAGCTTCAAATTACAACTTCCTTGGCCAACTTGATGGAACCATTTCTCCTCATCAAACCCTAATTTTGGATGAGAACCACAAAGCATAAGGCTCTCCCTTTCTCCAATAGTGAGGGTTACAGAGAGAAGTAGTTGTTGTTTGCAATGAAATTGTATGATATTTTCTAGAATGATGATGATCAAAGCAACTTCTTAACCACATCATCTGTAGTGACAAAACCCATTCCATCTACAAATTGCAAAAAGATTGGAGACTTAGTAACAAAAAAGTAAAGGAAAATAAAAAGAGATTTTAGTATCCATGTAGTGTTTTTCATGTAACAAACATTCAAAATATTCAAAAAGGAAAGAAGGAAGGGAACATAACACACAAAGAGAGAGAGAGAGAGAGAGAGAGAGAGAGAGAGAGAGAGAGAGAGAGAGAGAGAGAGAGAAGAACCAAATGAGGCCACCATGCCTCCCTGAAGATGAAGAATGTGGACAAAGGAGACAGGAAAAAATGAAGCGACTTCAGCCCTTCTATAAAGGAAAATGGACTTCTAAAGTTTTTTTCATAAAATGACTTTAAAACTCAATTTTACTATGCCACACAAGTTAATGTTTCATTTGAATCATGCAACCATAATAAATAGAAGCATACACGAAAGAAGTTACTTTTAAAATAACTCCTCAATCACTAATACAATCCATATAGCACATGTTAAAAGAGCTAATTTATAATTATTTCATCTCACTAATACAATCTATATAGGCCCCATATATATTGTTTTCAACCCAACAACCCTCCTCACCATTATCACACACATAATCCTCCTTCTCACCAAGTACTTCAACTAATGGAATTGTTTTAGTAATACAAGGGTAATCCATTGCAGTATCACTAGGTCATCTTCACCATAAAAATTCCTTGAACAAGATGATAAAACAATTGACCATCTCTTATCACGTCCATCTTGCACCTAAAATACATGTTTCTCTTGAGATGCCAAAATAAATTGATCATTTTTATAACTGATCTTGTTGAGGTCAACCATTGTCAATCCAACGGAATTAGTTTTGATGCTGCCTTTATTGTGTTCCACCCAATCATACTTAAATACAACCATAATTCTATAATTATAATCCAAGGCCCATATCTCTCTTATAACCCCATAGTAAGTATCATTCGCCACTATTGGCCTATTATCCTTTGAACTGGAAAAGAATGTAGCTCTCAAATTGGTACATCCATTAGAAGTAAACCAACCCACAAAGTCTGACCTTATTAATGAGTTGCATTATTAAATGTACCATGATGTCAAAGAAGGATGGTAGGAAGATTGTCTCAAGCTCACATAAATTTGTCACTAGATGTCCTAGAATTTCTTGTAGTGTTGAAACATCTACCACCTTCTTGCACAAATTATTGAAGAAGTAGCAAAATTTTATAATAGATCCTCTAACTCTATCTGGTAAGACAAAATGTATTACTACAAGCAGGAGTTGTTGCAACAATGCATAGCAATGGTGTGACTTCATCCCTAACACTTTCAACTCTTTCATGGAGACAATGTTTCCAAAGTTTGAAGAGTAGCCATCTGGAACTTTGAGTTTAGACAAGATTTTACACAGTCTTCTTTTCTCCTATCTATCCTTCATATAATTTGCTTTAGGCTAGTATGTTCCTCGACTATCCTTATCCTATGAATGCAACCTTCTCTTTAAAACCATCTTCATAAGATTCATTCGAGCTACAAGTCCATACTTTGTTTTTCTTGGGATTTTAAGCAAGGTACTACTCAAGCTTTGGCATACATTCTTCTCAATGTGCATACATCAAGCATATAGCACAAATGCAGTGATTTCCCATACACAAGTTGAAAGAATATTGACTTCTTCTTCCAACAACTTCTAAAGTTTCTTTCACCTACATGTTTACTTGCTTTGTTACTCTTTCCCCACAAGATATTAAGGTTTTCAACCTATGCCAATACTTTCCATCTTGTCAACATATTTGGAGGTGTCCTTGTCTCTACACTACCGTTAAATTCCTCCTTAAAACAATATGGATGGTTTCTGTGCAATTATCTTTTGTGACCAAGTAATTCCATTTCCTACCATGTTTCAGTCATACAACACATGTCTGGTGATTGTAGATAGAATAAGAATTGTATCCCTTCACAGTGTATCTAGAAAAATTTCCATACGAAGGGAAGTTACTTATTGTACACAATAGTATAGCCTTTAAGGTGAATGACTCTTTCTTATATGCATCATAAGCTTCAACACCTACATCCCATAATGTCTCAAGATCATCAATCAAGAGTGCCAAGTATGTGTCAATGTCATTCCTTGGTTACTTCAAACCCAATATTAAAATAGTTAACATCATGAACATCCTCTTCATGGATAGAAATGGTGGGAGGTTGTAACAAACCAATATAATGGGCCAACAACTATGGCTACTACTCATAAAACTATGAGGATTAATCCATTCTATAGATAATGCAAGTTGTAGGTTTCTAGGTTCTTGTCCAAAGTTAGGCTACACGACCTTTATGAGCTTTTGTGCTAGGCTCTTAGCTAGATGGCGTGAAAATCTATTAGCTACTCTCTCCCAAAGTTAGGCTGCACAAACTTTGTGACATTTTGTGCTATCTTAGCTAGATGGCATCAAAATCTATTAGCTACTCTCTCCTCTACATGCCATATTAAATTCTTCACTCTTTTTGTAATACAAAACATTCTTTTGAAACTTTGAATAGGGAAAAATACCATAAGACCTTTGTAGGAATGTAGTTCATCACCTCAATTGAATTCTTCTTTGTCTTCCATCTTGACTACCTAAAAGTTAGGCATGTAGTTTTCTCCTTGTGCTCCTTCCTATATAAGGTGCAATCATGAGATGCAGTCAATGGGGCACACATGTATCTTCGCATACTTTAACCCTAGGGTTGCTGGGGTTTTCTTTGCCTCCCATGTGGACCTCGTCAATTTATTATCCTTCGATAGCATCTTACCCACTGCCTTGAAGACTTCTATAAAACTTTGATCTGAAAAAACAAATCTTGATTTCACGTTGTAAAGTTCTACCATTGTAGGCAACTTGGTATAATCTTTACACTGAGGAACAATGGATGATCGGCTACTTCTAATGTAGTTTGAAATAGTTCATAATCATCCTAGAAGTCATCATATGCATCCCAAAACATCGGTGTGGCTGCACTGTATACTACACTTCCGACAGTGTCTTCAAACCTTCCCTCCATTGTTGAGGGTCGTTCATGTGGAAGTTTTTCTCCATGCCAAATCAATGGTTATAGCTTTCATCAATTCCATCGAAGCACAAGTTATCTCTTGACAACCCTACACTTGCTTTTTTTAAGCTTCCACATTTCAAACATGGAAAATGCATGCGATTATGATCACCACCTGCCCTATGTGCAAACTCTATAAACTGTTTCCTTCCCTCACATTCTTTTGATGTTCTTGTTGCAGTCATCTAAGCATATTTGTCTATTTTTTCAATAAATTAAAGCTAATCTATATGTGAAGACTTGTTAGACATGAAAAGCTTGGTTAGGTAATTTACCCAACAATAGGTATACATGAATTATAAGTATTTGAAAAATTAAATTACATGCACACATGTGGAAATTTCCAATTAACAATGATGAAAGATGCAAAGCAAGATAGATATATTCAGGAAGAAATATAAATTTAAAAAGGGAAGTTTCTAATGATAACCATACATGTAAAATATATCAAACATACATATATATGAGACAAACAAGGAGATATTAACCGACACTCAATTTGATATAGAACGAGAATATATCTATATGTAATTCCAATTCACAATTGATTTGGTGAAGAACAAAATCAACCTATATAAGCTTCAGTTTGGGTATCAATGAAGACATTCAGAACCAGAAAATTGAAGGACAATATTAAAATTCTTAAAACATAGTACTACTTTTAAAGTTGGTTACAAAAAACAACTTTAGTAGTACACACTTTTAAAGTCATTCAAGAAGAATAACTTTAGAAGTACATACTTTTAAAGTTGTTTCCACCAAATAACTTTAAAAGTGGGTCACTTTTAAAGTTGGTTTTTTTGGAAATGACTTCTAAAATATTTTTTCCATGAAAAAAAGTTATACCCACTAAAGTAAATTAGGGGATTTTGAAGTATTTGTTTGGGGAAACCTCTAAAACTATGGACTTCAAAAGTCATTTCTATAAAATGACTTTAAAAGTCTATAATTTTAAAGCCATTTTCTAAAAAACAACTTCTAAAGTCCATGTTTTTAAAGTAGTTTCCTAATAATGACTTCAAAGTCTATACTTTTGAAGTCTTTTTTCAGAAAACAACTTTGAAAAAGATTCTACAGAAAAAAGTTTTATGTGCCGGATTGTCGTTCTTTTGCAAACTGACTTATTAAGTATAGTTTTTAAAGTCATTTTTTTATTAATGATTTGGAAATATTTTACAAAGTCAGTGATAAAAAAACTGACTTCTTTATTTATATTTTAAAACATTAATTTAGTAGTCGTAGATAATCCAAGTCATTGAATGTGGGAGATCTAGTTGTTTACATACCAATGTAGTTGATCAAGCAGGGGCCACTGGAGTGGCAATAGGTCGCCTCCTTACAAGAGGGTGGGGGTCCTATGTGCTTGTAAGTTGCTAAGGTCTCTTCTAAATTGATTTTAATGTAATTGTAAGGCTAGGGTTGTGCATAAGGTGATGGTTAACCTAGGTAGGTTAAGGGATGGTTATCAAGTCCACCCTTAATCTTGTTGGGTGATTGCCCTTACAAATTCACTTCACCATTCCCATGCAATTCGATCAACATATATTCACTTTAAAGTAATAAATACATCCTATTATGCAAGGAAAGTAGTAAATCTAATGCAACTTAACAAAGAGTTCAAAACTCAATAGACAAGACACCATGACCCTAATAGCATATGTCTGTGGCTTCTAGCCAAGCTTAGGCTATCCCTAGCTAAGAGATGCAACTAATGCAATATCCTAATTAATATGTAACATTTAATTTATGAGTGCAAGCTATATGATATTTACTACCAACCACAATGTAAAAATAAATATCATGTAAGTCATAATCTAGGAAATGTAAGGAGATTGGAAAATCTTACAATGAGGTCTTGGATAACTTAGAACCTATAACTTAGAGATCCTAAATAGTGTACAATTAGATTAACATTTAGAACTTATAACTTAGAGATCCTAAATAGTGTACGATTGGATTTCTTAATTAGCTTACCTATCACCGATCAATGTTCTACTAGGTCTAACAGAACTCTAATCCATCATAAATTACACATTCTTGGAGTTAATTAGTGTATCAAGTCTATTAAATTGAGATATGTTACAATTCAACCATTTGATCCATCCCTTTTGGTTACAAATCATTGATTAGTGCATTCCTAAATAAGATCTTACTCAAGGATCTAATATTTAATGGTTAGAATACCCTTAATAACATTTATGTCATTAAAATCTAACAAATGAATGGTTAGATCTCGCAGATTGCCTATCACAATTCCTAGATCGAGATCATAATTGATTTGAATGGTCGAATCTATGATCCAGGGGTTGATGTACTTAATTCAGGGTTCATCTGAGTTTATTGATCTACTACATCATCCAATGGATCACCTCATGAGGTCTAATCATCTTTGATCTTATAGATCTATAAGATTTCTATGGTTTCTAGGACGTGTAGTTAAAATTGTTCATTGATCTTAAATTATATTGGATAATTAGGTTCGTGCCATCAAGACGAATCTAACAAAGCTTTCTAATTATAAATCTAACTTGTATAGCTCTTGAAATTAGAGATTTTGTATTTTAGATCAATTTAATGGTCTAGATTGAAATTCTATATCCAAAACAAGGGTGTGTCTCGGTTCCCAAGATGCAGATGGGTCCCGGTAGAACTGCAACTGTGCCCATACGCATGCACACACACGGGGATGTACTGAGCTAGTGCATCTTTATCTTGCATCATTGAGAGGAGTCCTAATCATCCTATCAATTGATCAGAATGAAACGGTTTGATACCAACTTTCTGATCATTCTAGTACCCAATTAACATCCTAGATTACCCAAAATTTTATAATTTTTTATAGATTTAGAGGTTTTGAGGCCCCATGAACTCCCAAATGACTCAAATGTCCCATTTGAGCTATCCTTTGTGGATTCTACCTCAGATCCACTAGATCTATTGTCATTGGCGATTTGTCAATTGGTGAGATCAAATCTGACCAAGATCTGAGGGAAACATGTTGGAGAAGAGAGACAAATGGAGAGAGAGGGGAGAGATCTTACCTGTCATCTAGAATGGGGGTTTTGTGGGGCTTTTTTGGTGGGTGCAGATGCCAATCTATGCTTGCTAAAACCCTAACTCGCCAAAGAACAATGGAGGAAACGAGTGGCCTGAGGGAGAGGAGAAGAAGAGGGAGAAGTCTAGGGAGAGAGTGTGATTGGGGGGGGGAGTGGAAGAGAGCTTTTATCGTCGGTGATCTGCATTCCTTGTGGCTAGCATGATCATTGACTTTCTCCCCCAACGACGATGGAGTCGGAGACAGAACGAGGTGTCGTTATCAAAAATGGCCCCTCTACTTCTGACTCCCTTTTTCTTTTTTTCCTTTTAATTACCAAAATGCCCTTATACTTAAAAGTCTCATAACTTTATCATCTAAACTCACTTTTCAGTGTTCTTTGTGCCGTTGGATTCCATTTTTCAAGTAAAATCTAATTATGAAGGTATTTCCAACAAATTTGATTTCTAAAAATTCTTACTTCTAAAATTCAAAATTTATAAAACATTCATCCTTATAAAAATTCAGGTAGTTACAATCCATGTACATGCCACCTCCTCTTCTAAGTTAGGATGGCCCACCCTTGACCTATATTATTACAACCCCTTTTTGAATAAATTGTGATTAAATGAAACAAATTCAAGTCTTCACTACAATTCTCTCAAAAATAAAAAAATTATAAACTATCCTAATTTTCTTCAATTCCTACTCTAAATTCCTATAAAAATAAATATAAAAATGACAACCCAAAAGTTTACAAGAATAAAAAAATGCATGTAAAATGAATTTATGCCTAAAATATATGACTAGTGATAGACTAATTAATTTAGATTTTAACTAAAAATCCATCTCGAGTCCTCAACAATGGCACCAAAAACATGATATATTTTAAAAATAATGGTAATTGCACAGGTCTAACGTAACATTTTTATGCAAGTATAGGTTGATCCACAAAGATTCTATTAAAAAATGGATTTAATTAATGCCTATTTTAATCACTTTTAATCTAGCCAAAAATTTAATTATTTCTTAAAATCACTAAAAAAAAGGAAGCTTACTAAAAATTATCAAATCACTAAGAAATAAAAACTAGGATCTATTTCAAGTATTTTTTGTATTTTAAAGAATTAACATAGATTAACATACTTACTCAATGCATAGTCTATCTTTTTAGGTACAAACTATAAAAAAATTTCATATATTAATCCTTACTAATCCAACATAACTAATAGCTTTACTATAGAAAGTACAAGATAAAACCTATTTAGAAATCTTTAACTATATGAATTAGTGTTAATTTCCTTAAAATAATATTAGGCGTAATTTTTATTCCAAGTTTTATGTAATAAAAAATTAACTCAATGAAACCATAACTTCATCCTAACCTTAGGAAATAAAATTTACATACTCATCCTAGAATATTAAATCACTAAAAGTTTAGAGCTAACAATTATTCTATTTCATCGATTAAAATTACACAAAACTAACAACTATAACTACTAATTAAAATTCAATTAAACTACAAAATAAATGAAATATATATAATTTAAATAATTGAAAAAAAAATTACAATGGTTCCAAAGTAAATAAAATAAAATAAAAACAAATCCTATGATAAGGAGAGAATTCATTGAATTGTTGTGTCACTTAACAAAAATTGCTTTAATCTTTCCTTCTCAAACTACCATCGATATTTCTTCCTCCAATCAAAACCTTACTCTTATTGTGTCACTAAATAATATAATGCAATTTTTTCTAACTTCCAAGACCCAAATAAGAACTTTTGCACTAGAAATCTCAAGTATATGCATGTAAATCCAATAGAAATTACATGTAAACAAGAGATGGAAAAGGGCAAATAAAAAGGCATGTTTTATATATGATCTTGATGATATAATCATGTGGTTTTGTAAGCGATAGTACAAGGTTATAATGAAAATAAAATAAAATAGAGATGAGTTGTGGAAAAATTTAGAATAATCCAACAAGCTATGGATAAAAAAAATAGGGACGTAAAAGATGGTGTACTCAGGTGTAAGATTGGATGGTGAAAAGAAATAGCTAAAGATGGAATTTTATGATAAATTTTTTTGGAGTGATAAGGTATAGGATAGAGTAGTAGGGATGTGAATTTTAAGTTAACATCAAGTGTCAATTTTTTTATAAAAATAAAATAGTGGAAATGGATAAAACTAAGTGTGAAAGTGAGAGTAAGAAGTAGGGGATAGATAAGAGTTGGGAAGGAGTTTTTGGCTAAGATTCAATGGTGGAATAGGGTATAGGATGGAAATATTAGGGTTGAAAGTCAGGTATGGTTGATATAGAATAAACATTGAAATGAAAAGGACAAAAGACTAGTGTGTAATGAAGGAATAAATGAAAGAAAACTCAAAGAAACTCACATTTTCTCCATTGAATACATGCACCAATCTTAAGAACTTCTCTTATATTCTTCTCTAGAGATCCCACCCTACTTTTTCTTTAGATCCCAGCTTGAGTCCCCTTATGGAATGGGTGTTTCTCTGGTTTTTTTCTTCCCCTTCTCTAAGGAGAATCCCCAATATTTAAAGTTTTGGAGTGGAAGCCCTAGGGAATGGAAGGTGGATATCATATGGGTTAAAGGAAGGATGGATGATGAGAGTAGAAAGAGGGTAGAGACATGGAATGGCTTTTTAGTTATGTTGGAAATAAAAAATCTAAGATAAATGCAAGCCATTGGGTTGAAATGAGTGGTAGAGATCTTTCCTACTTAAGGTTTTGATTTGACGTTTCATTAAGGGAAAGGTGGCCAAGGTTTCATATTTCTTTACACTTTCTCTCTTGCATTGGATCATTCTTGGGCCTTAGGATGAATGGTTTCCTTGAAGTCTCCCATGAATATGATTGATTTTAAAGCTTTTCTTCTTCTCATCCATCGGATCAACATGCCCTAAGGTGGATGGATAGGATTCCATTAGAAATTTTTTTATCGAACGTAATTTCCTTCCTTTATTTTCTCCCCAGCCCACCATTTTTATCTCCAACCAATCACATCTAAGAGGAAAACACATTTTCTCTAGTACATTTTTCTCCTCCTTGAAATATGGTGGGCAACACATTGAAATTTTCTCCACCAATCATGGATCAGCCTTCTCTCTTTTGCATGGCTTCTTTTCATTATTCAATACTAATTCAAATAGCTTCTCATTAGCTTCTTTAGGTTACTCATGGATGTGGGATAATCTCAGCAACTCTTTCTTGAAATTTTTGGATGAAAACTAACCATAGATTTTATGTTCTTTGTCTTTCTCATCCCTCCTTATTTTTTCTCCACCCATCATACTCAAATCATTCATGTATTTCACATGGGTTTAAGTGAGAAGCACAACCTTTGCATGAAAAATTTGTGGTATATATGTAAGTTGTCCCTACTTTGAATTCTAGGGAGAGAAACTTAAGGTTTTTAGTCTTCGACAGGCCTTGACTTGATTGTACTTCACATGCATGCTTCCATTGATTTGTGTGGCTCTCAAGCTGCACTTAGTAGCTCCTCAAAGGTTTTGAAATGTATGCATGCAATAAAATTCTCTCACCTTATGTTTTGACCTTTATAGCCTCTTTTGTGCGGATAAGGTTCGACAATCCTTTTAAGGTTTCTAACTATGTTGAAAATGATACCAACACCTATTATGTATTCCGAACTTCTAGACTTCATTAAATTTTGATGGTAGGCCCATGTTGATGCTTCGACTTTGGATTATCCATCTTTTAGAGACTAAAATGCCAAAAATACCCTTTTTTACAATTGTACCCTAATCTTGCAAAATGTGAAAATTACCCTAATTAGTGATGCTACTAAATATAGAGGTACTTTATGTAATAATTTTATTCCTATCATTCATCATTGTTTGATTCGAAAAAATCAAAAGTTTCCATTGGAGATTTATCGAAAAAGATGCCAACATTGATGATCATGTTCTCCCAATTTGATCGCTGTTAGTTCTTCTCAAATCTTTAATTTGAAAAATGGAATTTCCTCTACACACAATGAGGAAAAAATGAATGGTTTTGATCATCATTTTTCAACTACTTTTTTCATGTCTTCCTTGCTCCTTGTGTGATTTTCATAGTCGATGAAAACAGTGATGCGCACTACTCTAGGCATGATCTAATAGTTTAAATGAACTCTAATCGACTTGATCTTACAAGGTTTGGTCATTTCATTGTGAGGAATAAGATGGTTGGCTTGAATCATCAATTTGAGCTACCATTTTCTCTGGTGAGCTCAATCTCGCTGGTGCACTATTCTCCCTCGTCTTCCTTTCTCATCAGCATCAATGGTAGTTTTCTGAAATGATTTCAAAGGCCATCTCTCTCTCTCTCTCTCTCTCTCTCTATTCTTCTTCTTCTTCTTCTTCTTCTTCTTCTTCCTTTCTTATTCTCTTTTCTTCCTTCCCTCTTATGTTTGGAATAATCAACTTTCTTTAGAGAAGGGAGGGGTGCTGAGGTCAAAATGGCCCCTCTCTTATGTAAAAATATTGCTTATTAACATTTTTGTTATTATCATTATTATCATATTCTTAAATATATTTTATATTATAATATATATTACTAGTTCCTATTAATTATAGTCATTATGCCTTTTGAATTGCTATAAAGATGGCCATGCGAGAAAATGATATCTCTTGGCCTATTAGTTTTGAATTTTTTGCGTGTGGCCCACTAAGTGAATTTACCATGGTGTCCTCAGCTTGAAAAATACATACCCTTTTTATTTAGACTCCAATTTTAGGGCACTTACTGTTATTAGAGTTGCTTTTCCAAGTACAATCCAATTATTGAGATTTTAGTGGTCAATTAGGTGTTCTTCAAAAAGTCAATTTCATGAAACTTGTAACAAGGAAACAAAATTCACATTTCATTCAAAAAAAGAACTTAGAAATTATATGAAATGGAATTTTTCAAAAATTGGGTTTAAGGAAATGGAGTCCCTGATCTCACAATTTAAGTATTTGACCACTAATCAATGGTTAAATCATGGACGAGAGCCATATTTGTCACTATTCCATGAGTTTGGTGATAGATCTATGCTTATATTAAGGTGAGGGGCCGAATTGATCATAGATGAGATTATTTGGTGGTAGATCTACCACCAGATCCTAATGGAAACTTAGATTGATTGCAGATCTAGGTGCTAAAAGGCTTATCAACTATTAAATCAACTCAGTGGGGCAAAGTAGCTATAGATCTAGGGTTTAGCTATGTTGGAGGAGGAGAGAGTGGGAGAGAAAGAGGGTGATCATGTAAGGAGGGAGATGGAGCTCTTAACACCAGCTACCCCGACATTACTACCAATAGGCATGTGACAGTGGCAAGTGTGTGGCCATTGACATTAAATGCACGCCATATTCCGAGGAGGGGTGGGGGTGGGGAGGGGGTGCATAAAAGGAGAAATTTTTGGGGAAAAGACATGTGGTAATCTATTGGTGATACCATTATAAAAAATGGTCCCTCTATTTTAGGAGTTTTTTATTTAAAAAATACATATGGGGCCCACTTGTAAAATTATAAAAATACCCCTCTATTTAATGATCTACTAACTTCTTCATTCAATCTCTGATTTTAGTGTTCTTAGTGTAGTTGAATTTCATTTTTTGAGTACAATTTAAATGTTGAGGTTTTAACACTTGATTTGGCTTCTATAAAATTCTCATTTCTTAGAATTCATATCCCAATTTAAAATTATTACATGACATAAGGTTTAAAAAGTTTTGGGATATTACAATACATCTCTAGTATGGATCAATATGATTTTGATCATTAATCTAGTTAGTAAGTGGCATCTATGGATAAGATGAGAATGTTTTTTATCACTTCATCAATTTATGCATAGTGCCTTCTATTGTGGTGTTTTAAGTAAATCTTTATAATTGATTACTATGAAAGTGGTACAAACTCCCACTTTATTTTGGATCTAAACATTTGAATGGACCTTTCCTTAGTGCATGGCATGCTTCTTTACCATTTTCAATACATGATCTGTCCATTGATTTTCCATCAATTTTTGGCCCCTACTCATAGTCCATTTGGAATAAATCTCAATCACTAATCTTCTAATATGATTTAGATGAATTCCAAATGGATGGATGTTCCTGCATATAGAATTAAATGCTTAATATCTTGAAGCACAATGAAATTTTCCCATAACCTATTGTTTATGTAAGTAGTTTATGGTTCTTTGTGGGTTTTGATCCCTTTTAGAAAATAGAGAATTTATGCAAAGTTAGATATATATGTTTTTGTATATGATTGATGGATCTTCAGTTGATATTTAACAGATGCTATCTATATGAGAATTACTCTATTTTGATTGTGAAAGGATATATATATATATATATATATCTGTGTGTGTGTGTGTGTGTGTGTGTGTGTGTGTGTGTGTGTGTGTGTGTGTGTGTGTGTGTGTGTTTGTGCTTATTTTGGGCATATGTTGAATAAAAGTTTGACTTGTGGCATTTTATGCAACTAATTATGGAAGCTTTTGAAAGATTAATGGTTTCAAAATGAATGGCTATATCGAGTGATTACAGTCATGATATGGACTTGAAAAAGTCAAAATATAAGCTCGCTTAAGTCCAGCCAAGAATTGATAAGGGTAAAATCCCTTGATTGCTAAGCTAGGAAGACCAATTGGGAAATGAGATACCTGCCCTAATTAGCCTATTGACAAGATTATTGTGTCATGTGGAGACTCCTCTCTCATGATCTAGTGCCCCCATGAGGTCAGGTGTAGACCGTGTAGTATCTACAATCGAACGTAGTTTGATGTGGGTACTCTACATGCATAGTATACTATATAGTTATTAGATATGGATTGGCATATCAGTCATCCTTGAGCATATTGACCATTGCCTAGATGGGCTTATAATGGGGCACCACCACTTAGTGATACAACAGATTATGTATATTATTCTTTGATAGAAGTCCTAACGGGCTTGTATATGTGTGATTTGAGATCAATATTAAATGTTTTGAAAACACTGGATTTTTGTAAAAGCATAAATGTTTATTATATTTATATTGCACTTATGATTGAAGTCGTGGTTTTCAAATGGCCAGTTTAGACATGTTCCTATTGAGTCATCGTACTCACCTGTACAAAACATTTCAGGTGAAGCACAAGTAGACTACGTGGTTCAGCTAGGAGAAGTTGCGCGAAGGAAAAGTATGAATAAAAGTAGTTTAATTGAACTCATGATAACTTGATTTTGGAACTATGAACAACTTGAAAATGATTGTAATAAGATAGGTGACATTGATATACTTAAATATGAATTACTTATTATTTGATTATGACCAAGGAACTCTGGAATGATATGATTTTAGTCCGCTACTATAAGTAAAAGATTTTGTTAGAGTGACATCAAGCTGAAGGGTAGAATTGAGAAAATACGTATGTATTATACATATTTCAAATGTTTAAAAAGAATCCTGTAGGAAAGTTTATTTTTCAAATTTTATTTTAGAAAACTTGGGTCACCACACTTAGTATCAGAGCACAGTTCACTTTGCTCACTAATGTCATACTTAAAGGTAGCCTCCAAATTTTTGACAGATTTGTACTATGGATGGAATGTACAAAACACAAATTGGGCATTTGTTTAGAAGTCAGCACCCTAATAGGAGAACTAGTTTTAGCACATGAATTCTTACAAGAGGTACAAATACATATATTAGAACATGAACTCAGTACTAATTTAATACTATTGAACATGTTGAATTTTGATGTCATACCAGGCATGGATTGGCTAGTACACCATGAGGCTATGGTTGACCTTAGAAAGAAATGAGTCATACTTTGTAACCCTATAGGGGAAGTCACTATCTAGCCAGTATAGTGAGTCAGGAGGAGTCAGGGCCCTAATTTAGGAGATAGAAGTGGTATAGACGTGAAGTAGTGGGGACCAAAGTTTTCATGGTGAGAAGATTATTTTGACACCCTTAAACCTGAAATAACTTCTAAATCTTTAGAAGTACTTCACTTAACCAACAAACAAAACATTAAATCATTTTTCTAAGTTTTAAATGCTACAAGTTTCTCAAATGAGGTCGGAGATGATGAGATTAAAATTAATGTTCAACCAATGATTGTACAACCATTACTTGATGAGTTAAAAGATGTATTCCTTAAGGAAATTTGTAATGGCTTACCTCCTTTGAGAGATATACAACATTGCATTGATTTTATTCTAAGATTTGTACTCCTAATAAAGGTACATATCAGATAAGCCTAAAAGGGCATGAAGAGTTGCACGATAGGTTGAAGAGGCGATTGCCAAAGGCTGTGTGTGTAAGAGTAAAAGTCCATGTGCAATACTTGCCCTTCTTGTGCCAACGAAAGCCAGATCATGAAGGATGTGTATTGATATAGGGAGGTGAATGAATTCACAATCAATTATCACTTTCCAGCTCCATGTCTTAATGACTTGTTGGATTAGCTCTATGGCCCAATGGCTTTATCTAAAATTGACCTTCATAATGGCTACAATCAGATTCACATGAGATCAAGTGATGAATCCAAAACTACATTTAGAACTAGAGATGGGCTACATTAATGACTAATGATACCTTTTGGATTATCTAATGCCCCTAATACTTTCATGTGTCTAATGACTCATATCTTTAAAACTTTTGGGGGAAATTTTTTGTTTTTATATTCTAACGATATTCTTATGTACAGAAAAAGCCAGGAGGAGAATTTAAGTCATATTCAATTTGTGTTGCAATTGTTGAGAGAGTAAATGTTGTACAACAACTTGAAAAAGTGCAACTTTTTCACTATTAGGCTATGTTGTTTTATTTGATGGGGTTAAGATGGAACCGAGGAAAGCAAATGCTAGTATTAGCTAACTTTTTCCTAAAACTCTCTTTGATATTAGAAGTTTTCATAGCTTAGCTTCATTCTACAAGAGGTTCATCAAAAACTTTAGTATAGTAATCACTCCAATCATAGAATGCTTGAAAGGCAAAACATTTAAATGGATGGAAGAAGCACAATGGAGTTTTGAGCTTATAAAGCAAAAGGTAATGAATGCCACTATCATTTCTTTACCTAACTTTGATTGTATTTTTTGAAGTTGAGTGTGACACTTCCAACACTGTAATTAGTGCAATTTTGAGCCAAGAAGGAATGTTAGCTGCCTTATTTAGCAAGATGCTTATGGTTTGTGTGCAACTACTCTAACTACGACAAAGAATTCTACACTATTTTAGGGCATTGGAACACTAGATCCAGTACTTGCTACCACAACTTTCATACTATTTTCGTATCACAAAGCTTTTTGGTTCTACAAAGTTAGAAGAAACGCAAATTGTGGTTGTGATGACTTAAGTAGGAGAAATTTTTTTAAAATTTTTTTAAAGCTAAAGTCACTAGATATGAATTAATTAAGGAGTTGTATGCAGGCGATCCCTACTTTGGGCAAATTATGGAGAATTTTAAGCATGGTTCTTTTCATCATTTTCTTAAGCAATATGGTTTTCTTTTTAGGGGTAATATTATGTGTATCCTCAAATGTTCCCTTAGAGAAGCAATTATATATTAAGCACACAATATGGGCCTTCTAGGATAGATTTTTTTTGGCCTGGGATGTTTCTAAGCATGTGCAAAGGTGCAAAACTTGTCATCTATTAAAAAGATGACTACAAAACATGGATTTGTATACTCTACTTTCTTCCTAATTCCTCATGGGAAGAAGTTCGTATGGACTTTGTTGTTGAACTACCTTGAATGCAGTGAAAGAAAGACTCGTTCATGGTCGCTATTGAATGGTTTTCTAATATGGCGCACTTACATTGCTTGCACAAAGATGATTGATGCATTATAAGTGGCAGATTTATATTTTAGATAAGTTATGAGACTTCATGGTATCCCCAACATTATAACTGTAGATTGATATCCAAAGTTCATGGTCACTTTTGGAAAACATTATGGAGGAAACATGGGACTCGTCTATAGTTTAGTTCTTCATGTCACCTCAAACCAAACAAAAAAATCCAAGTCATTAATAGAATTCTGCGAAATTCGTGAAGGATTTTTGTAAGGAAGAATATCCATCAATTGGACTTGTTGCTAGCATGAGCCAAATTCACTTTCAATGGTTCCTACAATCAATTAATTGGATGCTGTCCTTTTGAGGAGGTATATGGTAAAAATCCATTAAGCCTTATGGGTTCAATACCATTGCCACTAATAATAATTTTAGTGGAGATGCCAAAGAGAGAGCTAAGAAAATAAAGAAAATGCATGAGCAAATCAAAGCAAAGATTGCATAGGAGAACAAGAAATACAAGGAGCAATCTGACAGAAAAGATAAGCAGTGGGTTTTCAAGGAGTGCTAGTCAAGTACATCTCAGGAAGGATTATCTTCCTCAAGGGCAGAACACAAAGCTCAAGCCAAGAGTTGTAGGTCCTTTCAAGGTTTTGGAGATAATTGGTGACTATGCTTATAAGATAGAGCTACTAGTGGATTAAAAGATTTCAAAAACCTTTAATGTGGTGAATCTAGGTGATCTAGCATTAGATGGACAAGACAATCTCAAACTCTCTTGGATCATGAGATAATTAGCACAATTGGTCATGGATGGAAGGACATCATTAGCATAGAGTGTATCAATGGTTTTAATCACTTAAAGGAGTCAATTTTTAGCATGAATAAAAGATTCCTAAAATTTCCATCAAATGGAAGTGTAGGATTAAATCTTGAGGATCACATAGGCCATGATGTGTTAGACATTTCAATTTGGTTCTTTGGAGATCAAGCATTGACTTGTCAAAGTTTCTAAGGTTGAGGAGTCAAAAAAAAAACAAAAACACCCCTACAAGTCTTACTTGGTTAAGGAGTCAAGGTGTTGTCTAGTAAAAGATTCTAACTACCTTGAATTGGTTAGTTATATTCCAACCTAAAGTTCTATATCTCTTGGTGATGTTTTAGTATCCAAGAGTGGTAAGCTACTTGTTACTTGAGTCTTATAGTGATGAATATTTTATATCGTAGAAGACCCAATTTCAATTAAATTTTGTGGTGGTGAAAGTTCCATATCCATTGAAAACTTGGATGTTTTTTATCTAAATTGAATGCTTATTCTACAAATTACATTATCTATGTAATAACCTCAATTTTTGTAATTAATTGAGAAAAATAATAAAGTTTGAGTTTCAAAATTTTAGGGCTAGAATATTAGGGTTATTTAGAATGTACTTCTTATAGAAGTATAATCAAGGGATAAGACATGTATAATTGAAATTTAACTTAGCAAACCCTTCAGAATGACTGCCAGCATGACAAATTCTGAATTCGGATAAAAAATCCTTAATTTTCTTTCTTTTATGGACAAAAGGGTAAAATAGTATTTTTATCCAAAATTGAGATCTGAGACATCAAAATTAAATTCTGAGATCATGAGAATAAACCTAATTTTTATACATAAAGGGCAAATTATTTTTTTTACGCTATGTGGGGCCCACAAGGGACCTAAAAAGGAATCCAATGACCAGCCCATGTGAAATCATGAGTCAAACCACTACCAGCTAGTAGTGGAGAAAAAGGTGGTGGTGGAGAATCAAATGTTAATTAAATAATAAAAAGAATAAACCATAATCATTACACATAATCATGAAAAAAGAACCCACAATGCCTATAAATACACCCCAAAAATCCTCTAAAATTGTCCATAAAATTCCCACAAAATTATCTTGACTTCTCCTGCAAAACCAGACATAGATCCATTCCCAAAACTCCCAAAAGATCCCTATCTTTCATTTTCTCTCTCCTCTCTCTAGATTGGAACAAGAGACCTAAATTAAATTAGGCACTCTGTTCCAGATTAAATATCACAGATCGCACCATATAAAATTTCCTACCATACCTTAACTACAAAACGCCCAAAGAAATTTCAAGATCCAATGGCTCAAACTACAGAAATCAGAAGACAAGTGGATCTTGGACTATCTTATCATCAAACTAGTATTCTCTTAATTTGGACAATATAAACGATGTTTTTCTTCAATCAGGTAGGTGGAAACTCTTTTCACACTTGTTTCATATTAATTTATGTTATTTTGTTTTTTCTGAAATTATGCTTAGGATAAAAATAATAAAATTCAAGAAAGGGTATGAATCCTTCACATCAGGACAATGGAGGGCTCAGATGTGAATCTCAGTTGACCAATTGATCGAGAAGACTCCAAAATCCCTATATTAGAAATTTCAAGAAATTTCATAGCTGTTAAGGCCCTCAATTGAAGAGAGATTTATTGGACAATCCAAACAGACTGTCCAATCTCCAGATTGGATCCGGTTCTCAAAACGCTTTGAAGGAGAGTTAGGAGCTCAAGACGATAGAAGACTTGAAGAGAATAATCTTCAAGGTATACCCCTTGAAGACATGTATTTTGCTTTGTTTGAGAGTATTGTATTGTAATGAGAGTTTCATTGTATAGTGTGCTTTGAGTTTTGAATTATGTAATTTGGACAAGTATTGTAATGGATTTGGCTGTACTATGAACCACTGGATGGATTCTGGAATTCAATAAAAGTATATTCCTTCAATGGAATTTTATCTTGTACAAAATTCTACTTATGTTATGTATGAAGTGATGACTTGGATTTTACAAAACAAATTCTAAAGAAAAGAATTTCTGCTGCTTTGTTTTGGGAAATTTTTTTACTATTAAGGACCCTGCCTTTCAAAAATATATTATAAAACGTTTTACAAAAACCCAGGTCATCACAGTTGGTATCAAAGCCTTTCATCTAGTCACAGTACAGTATAAATATGTCCAAAAGAGAGATTATAATCCAAGTCTAGATTAAGATAGAAGTAGTTGTATAGAGGATTGATAGAAATTTTGGTTTATGATCAGATGCCACCAAAGAGAGTCATAAGGCAGGCAGCTCAAAATACTCTAGAAGACAATATGGAGAGAGTAACCATGAACAATGTGGAAGAGATGGTGACAAGGCTGTTGAGGAACCTCCTTTCTCACCTACAAAAAACCCAAGGTTCCTCAGCTCCCATAAAAATACCAAGTATGCAGGCTTAGGCTCAGCCTGAAGTGATGAGATGACCCTGGTTTTTCTAACACGTTTTGTAATGTATTTTGAAAGGCAGGGCCCTTAAAAGTGTAAAAAAATTTCACAAAACAAAGCAACGAAAATTCTTTTCTTTAGAACTTTTTTGTAAAACCCAAGTCATCACTTCATACATAACATAAGTAGAATTTTGTACAAGATAAAATTCTATTGAAGGAATATACTTTCATTAAATTCCAGAATCCATCAAGTAGTTCACAGTACAGCCAAATCCATTACAATACTTGTCCAAATTACATAATCCAAACTCAAAGCTCACCATACAATGAAACTCTCATTACAATACAACACTCTCAAACAAATCCAAATACATGTCTTCAAGGGTATACCTTAAAGAATATTCTCTTGAAGTCTTCTATCGTCTTGAGCTCCTAACTCTCCTTCCCTGTATCTGAGATATTGCAACATTCACAATATCTTAGCAAGCAATGCTTGGCAGGGGATTCAAGAAGCATAATAATTGACAATATAATGCTAATGCTTCATAATCCCATTATCCCAAAACATATTCATGTCTTTATTCTTTACTTTGTAATATATGCACATCCATATACATACATGCTATACATGGGTAAATCAGTTAAATTTATGAAAGTAGTTAAATATCATTCCCAACTAAGTTGATCAATTCTCTCCATTATGAGAATTCATTGTTTCAGCTAATCCTACATTGGGAATTTTCCTTCTTGGAAAATATTGGTAACATATAATTACCTAGCGTTTCATCTGTAACGCCTCAAGCATTTCCAATATTTTTGCATCCATTTTCCAAAAATGCGAATTGGACATTCTATATGAAATTAACCATGTTAAATATTTTATTTTATTTAAAATATTAAACAAAGGAATTTTTCAGAAAACTTAGTACCATTAGATTCTATGTTCAAAATGGAATCCAACGCCTCAAAGAACGTCGAAAACAGAGTTCATATGAAGAAGTTATGGGTATTTAAAGATAGAGGGGGCATTTATGTAAAATACAATTAAAACAGAATGACCTGAAAACACAGGGGGCCGTTTTACTAACGGCACCCCCAGGTCATCCCCTACCTCTAGCCACCTTCATTCTCGACCCTTTTAAGCACTGCCTCTGTGAGGCAGTAGAAATGGCAGCACTGCCATGGGCAGCACTGCCTTGCCCAGGCTATAAAAAGCCCTCTTCCCTCCTCCTCAACCATCTCTCCTCTTCCCTGTCTCCGGCTATCGAGCTAGGGTTTACAACAAAAATTAAAAAACCCTCATTCAGTTTTCCCTGCAATTTCCAGCTAGGCCCGAGTCTTCCCTACAGGCCGGCCATTCCCCTCTCTTCGTTTTCCCCCTTCTTCCTCTAGTCTCACCAGAAATCAATCTGATTTCCCCCTTCTTCGTGTTCCGGTGACTTGGGGTTTCAGAGAGGAAACATATGCACCCACCAGTGATAGGCACTCCCTAGGCTACCCAAGGTAAGCCCCTCTTTCCCCTCTCTCCATTTTTCCTTGCTCCAGGTTGGATCCATGTTGGATCTGGTCATTTTCCGGCATAAAAATGCCAAACTCCAAATGGGTTTGATAACCTATCGAAGAAGACGACCCCGGGGACGCCAAGTGTGACGCACTCCCTGGGGTGGTCCTCTCACCTGAGGGCACAGTACCAAGTTCGACTGGGACACACAAGCACTCCAGGAGCCAAGGCACATCACGCCTGCGCCAAAGACGCGTCCGAGCGACACCATCTAGGACGCGCGTCATAGCGCGTCGCTTGGGCATGCATGCGCATGTGAACGTAGTCCCTAGTGCGGCCTTAGGGCACACGTGACATGTGGGTGTGAGTCGTGGTTCAACCAGGGCACACGAGCGTCCCAGGAACAGTGACGTGAGGGCCCGCATGGACAAAAGCTGGATCGTCCATGACGTTGTAACACAAAAAATACAATTACAGGAGCTATAGAACTCCGATTGACGATCCAAAAGAACCGTTGCATTTGTATTAACAATGTGGACCTAATGAGACTATAAAAATTAGGATTTGAAACTATAGAGATCTTCTAGATCTACCCGATCAAAGATGATCAAAAAGTGCAGATCTATCCATTATTATCTAAATCTAAATAGTGATCTATAAATGGATAGAAAATGATATTTAAATCCCTGTTGTCAAACAATATATAGGGTTTTACAAAGACGGGTCAAGGTCAAGTAATGCAGAATGCGATTCAAGGAACATCAAGGTAGGTAGTATGATACTACTATGTTTTCAAATATATTTCAAATCTGAATGCTTTACTTGGCTTTAATTACTGTATTTTGCATGCTTTTTGAAATATGATGTTCTTATATGAGTGCACGAATTTGTCTTCATTATTTACAGCCTTAAAACACTTAAAGCTATCACCATGTTTAGCATGCTTTTGGGATATGATGTTTTTATACAAGTATACGGAATCATGGCTTTGAATGCGATTGCTGGCATGAGTAAGTTTTATGCATTGCTTGCATGTTTCAAAAACAAATGCTTAAATTGCATGATTTACGATGTCTAAGATTTGGATTATCTATATATATGCTTTTTAGTGGGCAGATCGCCGGATGAGGCAGTCCATGGTGGGCACTATGCTGAGAGGTTGTTATGTACGGGGTTGGCCTCCCGGCCTCTACCACCAAAAAGGTGGATGGTATCACTGCCAAAAAGGCATTGTCCCTTCCCTGACTATTGTGGTAAATAGGGACGACCACTGGAGGTGTTCATGGCACCCTTTCAGGGACAGCCATAGTCCCGTGGAGGCTATGGTGGGTAGGTCTCCAGATATCGGAGCCACACGAGTCAGCTGTGTGCTGGTCGTGAACATAATGACCCTATGATTTCAATGTGATTGATATGCATATAGCATTGAGGTGGTCGTATACGAGTACTCGTGACCAGTTGGCATGACGTGAATGCCGAGAGACTGATTGTGCATGATACTAGCATCTGCTTGAACAATGACTATTTTAAGAGTTTTATGATTATTATATTTGACTCGCTGGTTTGATGCATTTGATGAGATCTTCGTATCTAGATCTATTGATTTCTATTTCATGATTTTGATTATATTATATTATGAGAAAGGACTCCAGGATTGAAATTGCATCAATAAGCTTATGTTTTATGCATAACTATGCATGCTTACACAGAAAGAATCACAGATGTTTTACATGGAAAGCTCTTGGAATCATGCATGTTGCCTACCGTGTTTTCAAAATAGTAGTATCAGATCACCTACTAGGTATGAGAATTACTCACCCTAATATATTATTTTTCAGGATAACTTCACTCATGAGTAGAAGAAGCATCAGGAAATGTTAGTGCTACGATCAAGTAAATGAAGAAGAGATAAGTATGAATGTAAGTAAACCCTCTACCCTTTGGACATGTATCTGTATTTATTTACAATTGGGCTGTGAGCTGTGACTGGATAGACCTGGGATGACATTTATGATATCTGAAATTTTCAAAAAACTACTTTGGTTGTTGTGAAACCAAATGACACTCGGGGTTTTCAAAATGAGTTTAAAAGAAAATATTTTCCACTGCATTGCATTGTTTTCATAAAAATGGTTTTCAAATAGGGATGCATCCTGCCCTAGGAATTAGATAGTGCATTTAAAAATGCATGGGAAAACCCAGGTCATCAATCATCATGCTAAAACGTAAGGCATTTCACTATGCCTACTCTCATATGCATCATAGTGCAAAATAATCAAAGGGCTACCATGCTACAGTCTAATCTGTACTAGCACTCGGATAACTGCCCTGTTCACCACTGATACTACGGTGAAAAATATTATGTCACTGCCCATATGGGGAGACAAGACTTTCACAGTGGTGGCCTTCCCATAATTGGCCCACACGACTTTTAGCCTCTCATAGGGCAAGGTATCATCAAATCATCAAATTTCAAGAAGCAGGTGGCCAAACCCTTATAACTCCTCTAACATAGCATCCCCCTAGGCTTATGCCTATTAAAACAAAATCACAAGCCTCCAAGCTTGTACGTAAAATAAATTTCATACATATCAAACCATCTGTTTGTTTACTTACGACTGAAATATCTTCTAGTTCCATATTCACTTATAGTCGAGTCCTTAACCATCTTATATGTATTTGGTTGGATCATAAGGGTTTCAGGGGATTTAATACAAGTATTATCATTACTCTTGTCAACATAAGGTCATGAGTTCAATCATGTATATCCAATGTAAATGCATTCATCAAATCCTCCTACCTTCAAGTGGTGATCCCTTTTCCCAGATCTTCCATGATCTTGACTGATGTATGTAATCTATACATCCATACATATTTTCAATATATATATATATATATATAACTCATGAACAATCCTATTGATCACTAGATCTGATGTTTAGAATGATCTTTAAATCATTCATATCTAAGTATTTTCTATCTCTAAGTCTTTGTGTGTCCATCTCCTTGATCTTGATCTTTCATAGATCCTTTAATTGACAATCTATACTTGTTGATAAAGATTAAGGTCCTAGATCTTCTATCATCTAGTTCTTCTTTGATCTAAGTTCAGTTATTGGATCATCCTCGGATCATCCCTAAGGAGGATGATCTTGGTTTTCTTCCTTGAATCACCTTTGATCAAGGGTTTGGATTATCTAATCTAATGAACTAGATTTGATCTATAACATGCATACTAACTAATGAACTAGATTTGATATATAACATGCATACTAACAAACATGCATACTAAATCCAATACAATATTCTTATTCTTATTGTTCTTGATCATTCAAGATCTGAAGGGTCTTATTTGATCATCCTTATCCTACTTACAATTTTTATTAGGGTTAGATAATTTACTAACTTTTTATGCTCTTACTATTATTATTCAACCAGTTAATGTTTTGATGGTTGAAGGTAAGCCTAAGTCTAGACTACTCTTATTTCCAATTGGCTAAGGCTTACTAGCTGAATGGGTGAACACAAAGTGGTTACTTCAATCCTCATGTAAGGAGGCGTTTAAACCTCACTAACGTCAACGAAAGGTAGGGGAAGAGCGAGGTTCTATTAGATAACCCCCTTAACCACTATGTTCAACATTCACTAGAGTGACCTTAGGTCAACCTTTCATAAGGTGCCTATAAGCATATTGACCCTACGTACTCTTTCTAATTGATTTTAATTAAGTCCATAAACATTCACAATATCATTCATGGGGTTTATTATTCTCCTAGTTTGAGCCAAGGATTTGATAATCCTTATATTGTCCTACTAACTATAGCCCTTACTAATTAAGTCCAAAGTGCTCCATTCTTATTTGTGTCATGAAACTCTACTTTCTCATTAGATTCTATTTTTGGTGTTTTATGCTTTTTATCTCATAACAAGTAGATCTACTAATAAAATTTAACCCTAAATGAATTATAAATTCAAAGCATAAAACTACATAATTGAACACTTAATGATAATGAGGCAAGGTACTTAAAATTACACTAGCATGATTTCCAACTAATATACCTTAATAACTCAATTTAAAGTAACATGAACCTAAGGTATAATCTTTTACATAGTATAATCTTATATAAAATTCTAGCATGGTCCTAAGTTGCAATGGCATGAAATCATACTCAACTTGGTCCTAAGTTACACTTGCATAAAATCACACTAACATACCCCTAAGATAATTAAATCTAGCAACCTATAATAACAATCTAATCACATATCATGCCAAAGTCTAAAAGTTACACTAGCATGCTTTATAACATAAATCATATTTAAAATGCCATTATCAATTAATGGAAAATGAAACAAATTAAATTAATATTTTTAGAAACCTTCACTTATGATTCAACCATTAGATCTTAGATCTTTTCCTTTTGATCAAGGGTTTTAGTTATATTTAGGGGTTTTTCTTTATTAAGGTCCAAAGATCATATTGCTTTGTTTTTGTCATAATCCATCCATGATCTCCCTGGATTTCATCATATCAATATCCATTCCATCCATCCCAAGGATCTGATCACACTTGATCTTATTGATCAAGGGTCCCTTTGTAATTTTTTGGGTTTTTCTACCATAATGTGTAGATCCCTTAATATCTCTTAGATATGTTCAAATAAACCATATATATCACTTAATTTCAATATTATATCATTATTAAAATAGATTTCCAAGATCTGATCACCTTAGATCTTGAAGATCTTGGGAATTGGAAACTTATTTCCTAAATACAGAAATTTTTATAAGATATTTTCTACATTTTATCATTTCATAAGAAACTAGAGGTTATAAGCTTTCCATAGCTTCTTTTCGATCTCAATTTGGAGTTCATATGGCTCCTGAATTGAATCTGGAAGTTCACAGTCCATTCCTAGGGCCTAGATCTGATATGAGCTCATTGGAATGGACGACCCAGATCATTCGGGTGGAAACGGACCAGGACGCACGCTTGATGTTCATACCCGAGACCGTCGTCCTCGTGTGGTTGTCCTAAATGGGACAATGTCGTACGCGCAGTGCGTACGAAAACGCTTTAGCGTGCAGTGTTTCCGTGTAGCATCTCGCACGCCGTTTTGGGGGCTCTGGTTCTATCGGGAGATCGGACAGTCCATTCTGGACCATCCAATCAATCCCCTCTCAATTGAGGGCCCAAAACTCAATAGAATTTTGTGAAACTTTTACCCTAGGGGTTTTGGACCCTTTTGGATCGATTGGTAGGGTCAGATTTTTCATATGAGTCCTCAATCATCATGAATTGAAGGTTCTATTATTTACTTTATTTTTACCATTTTTCACCCAAATAAAATTACAATAAAGTAGAAATTTCATCAACCAATAATAAATATGTCCAGGAAGTAGTTCCACCCACTTGATTGGAGAAAAACATTGGTTATATGGTCCAATTTAAGAGAATACCTGTTTTGATGATAATATAGCCCAAGGTCCACTTGTTTGTGATTTCCTTTGTTTGAACCGTTAGATCTCAAAATTTATTTCAGTGTTTAGTAGCTGAGGTATGGTAGCAAGTTTTGAAAGGTAAGATCTCTGATATTTGATCTGAAACAGAGTGCCTAATTGAATTTAGGTCTCTTGTTCCAATCTAGAGAGAGGAGAGAGAAAGTGAAAGAGAGAGATCTTTTGGGAGTTTTGGGATTTTTGGGGATGGATCTAGGTCTATTTTTGCAGGGGAATCCAAGATAATTTTGTGAGAATTTTATGAACATTTTTAGAGGATTTTTTGGGGTGTATTTATAGGCATTTTGGGTCTTTTTTCATGATTATGTGTAATGATGATGGTTAATTTTTTATTATTTATTAGCATTGGATTCTCCCATCTCCAACTTTTTCTCCAAGGCCAGCTGGTATGGGTTTGACCCATGTTTTCACATGGGCTAGCCACAGGATTCGTTTTTGGGTCCCTTGTGGGCCCCACATGGTGTGAAAAGACCATTTTGCTATATAAAAATTAGGGTTTTATTCTCATGATCTCAGAATTGAGCGTACTTAGTGGTGTTGGATTCATATTTCTTAGCACATTTGAAATTTTGATGTCTCATTTTTCAATTTTTGATAAAATTACCATTTTACCCTTTTGTCCATAAAATAAAGAAAATTAAGGGTTTTTCATTCGAATTCAGAATTTGTCATGCTTATAGTTATTCTGAAGGGTTTGATGAGTTTAATTTCAATTATACATGTCTCATACCTTGATTATACTTTTATAAGAACTACATTCTAAATAACCCTAATATTCCAGCCCAAAATTTCTAAAATTCAAACTTTATTGATTTTCTCAATTAATTACAAAAATTGGGGTTATTACAAGTGAGACATAATACACCAACACTAACACCAGCTACTCCCACATTAGTACAAGGGCAATCTTCCCTTGTACCAAGTGAAGAAGTTAGAAAATCTCCATTCGCAAGAGAAAAAGTTGACAAAATGATGGAGAGATTTCAAAAGATGACTATAGTGCATAATGGCAAGGGTAAAGCTAAGAAGGATGAGGAATGGATATATGAAGTAGAAAGGACTTTCAATGCACTACGTACTCCTCCAGAGTTGAAGGTGAAATTTGTCACCTACTTATTAAAACAAGAAGCTGCATTTTGGTGGAGATCAGTTAACAACACCTTCTTCTCAAATTTTGAAGATACTACATGGGAGGAATTTAAGGAAGTATTTAACCACAAATATTTTCCTTCTCATGTACAAGAAAGAAAGTTGATAGAGTTTTTGGACCTAAGACAAGGGAATATGTTAGTGGTGGAGTATGATAACAAGTTCACACAATTAAGGAGATTTGTGACTCATGTATGTAACACTGAAACACACACCATGAATCAATTCATTGAAGGGATACACCCAGGGCTAAAAATAAAGGTATTGGGTACTAAACCCACTACCTTAGTAGAATGTGTGGAAATGGCTTCCAAGTTTGAAGAAGAATACAAAAAGAGTCAAACTACCAAGTTTAGTGGAGGAAACAATAACCCAAAGCCCTTCCAGAAGAATAAAAGACCTTGGAACAAGTTTATGCCCAAAGAAATCAAAGGAACAATGCACCAAGGCAAAATAGACAACCATGTCCAAGATGTGGAAAATTTCACCAAGGCAATATCTGCCCTAGACCTAAACAAAAACACCCACAACGGTTTTTAATCAAGTGCCATAATTGTGGGGAGTATGGACATGTCGCCACCTACTATACTAAACCATTGGCAGTCAAGGAGGTAAAACTAGAAATTGCCCCTGGACACCAAGGAAGGGTCTTCGCCATCACTGACAGCCAAGCTGGACCATCCAATGTGGTGATTGAAGGTACACTACTTGTAGCAGACAACTATGCCAAAGTAATGTTTGATTCTAGATCTACGCATTCCTTTATATCTTGTGAATTTGCATCTAGTATACAACTGTCAGTGAAAAACTTGGGATTTAATCTCGATGTAACAACTTCAGTTGGAAAAATAGTTAAATTACAAGAATACTTACATAATGTACCTCTAGAAGTATTGGGCAAAAAAATGGACATAGACCTCAATTTATTGAACATGGTGGATTTTGACATCATACTAGGTATGGACTGGTTAGCAAAATACTGGGTAGTTATGGACTGTCACAAGAAGAAAATCACATTTAGTATACCGGGTGAGGAAGTATTAGTATTTTATGGGAAACACAATGACTTAAACAAATCCATTATCTTAGCTATGAAGGCAATCAAACATATGTCCAAGGGGTGTCAGGCATTTCTAGCAGTAGTGATTTCCTTAGATGTTGAATAGCTTAGGATAATAGAAATTGAAGTCGTCAGGGAATTCCAAGATGTTTTTCCTGAAGAGCTACTAGGATTACCCCCATACAAAGAAATTGAGTTTACCATTGAAGTAATTCCTAGTACAACTCCAATTTCTAAAGCACCTTATAGGATGACCCAAGCTAAGTTGAAAGAGTTGAAAGGTCAATTACAAGAATTGTTAGACAAAGGGTTTGTTAGACCAAGTAGTTCACCATGGGGAGCACCAGTAATATTTGTGAAAAAGAAGGATGGGTTTATGAGATTATGCATTGATTATATAATGTCGAACAGTGTCACAATGAAAAATAGGTATCCCTAACCCCGCATTGATGATCTCTTTGGTCAACTCCAATCTGTTAAGTTCTTTTCCAAAATTGACCTTAGATCAGGATATCATCAATTGCGTATTAAGGATGAAAACATACCTAAGTCAACATTCAGAACTCGATATGGGCATTCAGAACTCGAAGCAGGGACATGCCCTTTTTGGGCGTGGTACCCATCCACCTAATAGTGGTAGAGGCTGGGAGGCCACCCCAGACCTCTTGGCAGAGCGCCCATGAGCTTATTAGCCCAAATCATGTACGATCAAACAAGTCAAAAACCTCTTTTTCAAAACTTGTCCTCTTTGGGTCCCTCACAACTGCCTGGCCCTCACAACTGCCTACCCAGCGTCTTTTGGGCACTCCAGCGTCTTTTGGTAACCCTCAAGGACATGCAATTTTGCAAGAACTCAATGCTCACAAATCATGCAATATAATTATTTGCAAAGCATGTCTATGCATAATGTATTTATCATATGCATGCTGAATTCATTTATATGCTAAACAAGTCATATACGTACACTTAAAACATGCAGTCTCAAAACAATCATGGCTCTTTTTACAAGTCTAGTAGCGATAAACTGGCTAGGTCGCACTAATCCCCTTATCCTCATATGCTCCTGAACATGTTTTAGGGGAACAAGGTTAGTTTGGCCTATTTCTATAGGTTTTAGAGTGGTTGATCTTACTACTTAGGCATTAAGGGTTCATCCCCATGCCTATGGGTGTCCTAAGGTCCTAATTGGGCCTTAGTATCATCAAGTTTACAAAGATTTAGTGGCCCCGCACCACTATCATAGTCTAAGGGTCGTTCCCACCTTAGATTGGGCCTTGATGAGATATTTTAAGGTTGGATGTGTCCGCGTCGTCGACACGGACACAACGCCTTTCGCAGCGCCTCAATCGGAGCCCTAGATCTCAAGTTATAGCCTTTTTAGTGCCGAGTGTACATAAAAGGGTCAAACAAAACGAGTTGGGAGCCTGGGACGCTAACGCGTCCCACGTCAGCAGCATGCGCCTCAGCGGGCACATCTACATACGCGCTGGATTTCTCGCCCGACGTTCTCATTTGCGGGAACATCCACGGACGTGCTCGTTTGGTTTTCTCGACACACAGCATGCGTTTCAGTTTGACAAGGACCTGGGCGTCCTAGGGACACCCTACTTCGACCCCGTCGAACTAGTGTGCCCCAGGGATCATCCCTGGGTCCTTTGTGACTCTTTAGGGCCCGATTTTGCATGATTTTTTCATGCAAAAACTTAGGGAAACTTAGCCTAGGACTAAGGGGAAGACAGGTTTGGAGGGATTTTGGGCATACCTGGTTCGTTGCAAGGTTTTTCTCCACGTTTCTCCTCTTGGTTGCTTTTCCAAAACGAGTTTTTCCCAAGCTTTTGGGCTGCCATTAGAGGCGCCAAAGAGCTCTATTTATAGAGCTAAAAGAGGGTTCTGGAGGGGACTCTCACCGCCCTTGAATGGCAGTGGAGAAACCTCCAGAATGGTGGTGATTTCTCCTCCAAACACTGCCATTCTAGAACCCTCTAGGAGGTTGAAGAAGAGGGGTGCCTGTATCAAAACGGGCCCCTGTGTTTCTCAGGCTAAATTCGTTTTTTAATGAAAATTATATTTTTGCCCCTAAACTTCAAAGGCCCACAACTTGCTCATTTTAACTCCGTTTTGGGTGATTTTGGTCTTGTTGGATTCCTTTTTCCGATACGCACCTAATGGTACAATTTTCAAGACCAAATTTTTGGGTTTAGTTAAGGTGAATAGTGAAATGACCAAAATACCCTTATTTCCAAAAAGTGAACTTTTCATTGCTAACTTGGGATTTCAATGTTATAAAATTGGAGTCGTTACATTCTTACCCCCTTAGGGGAATTTTGGCCCCAAAATTCTACTATATATATATAGTCAAAAGATCTCGGGGTACTTTTCTCGCATTTCTGACTCTGTTTCCCAAGTCTCTTCTTCTATGTGCGCATTTCTCCACAAAACTTTGAATAAGTGTATGTCCTTGTTCCGCAGCTTCTTACTCTTATGATCCCAGATCTCAACTGGTCTCGTCTCTAGCTTGAGATCCTCTGTCAACTCTACGGGTACCTGGTTGATGACATGAGCAGGGTCAAGCACGTACCTCCTTAGCATAGATACATGGAATATGTTATGTACTTCAGATAGCTAAGGGGGTAGTTCGATCCTGTAGGCCACTTTTCCCACTTTTTCTAGGATTTCGAAAGGTCCTATGTAACGTGGACTAAGCTTGCCTTAGATACCAAACCTCATAACTCCTTTAGTGGGAGATATCTTCAGGAAAACATGCTCTCTTATGTCGATTTCTAATGGTCTCCTCCTCTGATCAGCATAGCTCTTTTGCCGGCTTCAAGCTGTGAGGAGGCATCTCCTTATGAGTTGGACCTTCTCGGCGCATTTCTCCACCAGCTCGGACTGGAGCACCTTAGACTCTCCGACTTCACTCCAACTGGTGGGTGATCGACAGGGTCTCCCATAGAGCGCCTTGTATGGAGCCATGCCAATGCTCGACTGAAAGCTATTGTTGTATACAAACTCGACTAGCGGTAGGTTTTCATCCCAGCTCTGCTTCCAATCGAGGGCACAGGTTCACAACATATCTTTGACTATCGGGATTGTGCTCTTTGACTGTCCATCGGTCTGTGGATGGAAGGCTGTGCTATAGTTCAAGGAAGATCCTAAGGATTTTTGGACGGACTTTCAGAGTTGTGAAGTGAAGCGGCTATCCCTATCTGAAGTGATACTAAGGGGTATGCCATGTAAATTTACTATCTCTTTGATGTATAGCTGAGATAGGCTGTCAGTGGATTGGGTATGGCGTATAGGAAGAAATGGGCTGTCTTAGTCAATCTATCAACAATTACCCAGATCATGTCATGACCCTTAGAGGTCCTGGGTAACCCTACGATGAAATCCATGGTAATATGGTCCCATTTCCATTCGGGTAACTCAAGGGGTTGTAACAATTCCGCAGGTCTTTGATGTTCAGCCTTTACTTGTTGACATGTTAGACACTTTGCCACAAATTCCCCTATGTCTCTTTTCATACCATCCCACCAATATTGTCTCTTTAAGTCTTGGTACATCTTAGTTCCTCCCGAGTGTATAGTATACTTAGACCGATGAGCCTCTTTTAAGATTTCTTATCTTAACTCTTCATTAGTTGGTACCACTAATCTTCCTTGCATGTAGACGCTACCATCTTCCCCTTTAGTAAACCCTAGTTTTCCTATGAAAGCTTGTATATCCAGATCTCCTTTCTATTCTTGCTTAACCTTTTCATTAACAGCCGACTTTATTGTTAGACCTGCCATAACGATCTTGTGCTTTCTTATATTTGGTTTCCATGTGATTACTTCTTGTAATAGCTTCCATCTCTTAGTTAATAAACTTGCACACATCCCATGGGTTTTTCTACTTAATGCATCAGCTACCACATTAGCTTTTCCAGGGTGATAATGAATGGAGAAGTCATAGTCTTTTAAGTATTCCATCCATCTTCTTTGTCTCATGTTTAAGTCTTGTTGGGAAAAGATATATTTAAGACTCTTATGATCTGTAAAAACTTCAAACTTTTCCCCATATAAATAATGTCTCCAGATTCGCAAGGCAAAGACTATGGCTGCTAATTCCAAGTCATGGGTCGGGTAATTGACTTCATGCTTCTTGAGTTGCCGAGAAGCATAAGCAATTACCTTCCCATGTTGCATAAGTACGCAACCTAGTCCTTGTTGCGAGGCATCGCTGTATATCTCAAATCCGCCACTTCCTGAAGGTAAGGTAAGGACAAGTGCTGTAGTTAACCTTCTTTTTAGTTCCTAGAAGCTTTCCTCACATTTATCAGTCCATTCAAATCTTGTGTCTTTCCTGGTCAGCTTAGTTAGAGGTAAAGCAATTTGTGAAAAACCCTCAATGAATCTCCTGCAATATCCAACAAGCCCTAAGAAGCTTCTTATTTCTGTGACTGTCTTAGGTCTTTCCCAGTTCTGTACTGATTCAACCTTAGCGGCGTCAACTGCTATGCCATCCTGAGAAATAATGTGTACTAATAAATTAACCTTTTCCAGCCAAAACTCACATTTATTGAATTTTCCATATAACTTGTGTGCTCGTAGGGTGCTTAATTTTATCCTTAAATGTTCCTTATGGTCTTCAAGAGTTTATGAATATATTAGGATATCATCCACAAACACTATGATGAATTTATCTAAGTACTCCTTGAACACCCTATTCATGAGGTCCAAAAACACGGCTGGAGCATTAGTCAAACCAAAGGATATCACTCTGAATTCATAATGGCCGTATCGAGTCCTGAAGGCTATCTTAGGAATATCTTCTTCTCTAACTCAAAGTTGATGGTATCCGGATCATAGATCAATCTTAGAGAAGACTATGGCTGACTGAAGTTGATCGAAAAGACCATCAATTCGGGGAAGGGGGTACTTATTCTTAATGGTGACCCTATTTAGCATCCGATAGTCTACACACAATCTCATGGAGCCATCCTTTTTCTTAACAAAAAGGACTGGAGCTCCCCACGGAGATACGCTAGGTCGTATGAACCCTTTATCAAGTAGTTCCTGTAACTGGGTCTTCAGTTCTTTTAGTTCTGTAGGAGCCATTTGGTAAGGAGCTTTGGAAATGGGGGAAGTACATGGTATAAGGTCAATGATAAACTCAATTTCCCTTGGTGGAGGTAGACCTGGTAAGTCCTCCGGGAATACATCCGAAAATTCTCGGACTACCTCAACATCCTCTAGCTTTGGTTGGGGACTCTCAACAGATTCAATCTTGGCTAAGAATAAGAGGCATCCTTGAGCAATGTGCTTAACTGCTTTCATGGCAGAAATAACACACGCTCCAGAATAATCCTTTCTTCCTTGGAGGGTGAAAGTGTCTCCATTGGGTAGGGTAAAAGTGACATGTTTCTGGCAGCAATCAACAAAGGCTTGATGAAAGGCTAGCCAGTCCATACCTAGGATGATGTTGAAGTCATTCATATCTAAGTGAATAAGATTGGAATGTAGCAAATGGTCCTTGATCAAAATGGGGACATCCTGGAGATAAGAACAGGTGGGAAGTGCCTGGCCTACAGGAGTCATGACTTCTAAAGTGAAGTCCAGGTCCTGTGGTATAATGTCCAAGAATGATGCAAACTCTCGGGATATGAAAGAATGAGTGGAGCCTATATCGAATAGAACTTTAACAAGTATATCATAGATAGAAAGAATACCTTCAACTACTGCATTTGAAGCCTGAGCTTGACTGGAAGTGAGGGCAAAGACACGTCCTTAGCTTTTTGGAACTTGATCTCCTTTACGCTCTTCAACTTTCTTTTTAGAACAATCCTTACCAAAATGTCCTAATTCTCCACAAAGATAGCAAGTGATGTTGAAAATGGGACATGTTTTGCCTAAATGACTCCTGTTACACTTAGGGCATGTTTTCCAATCTAGCCTTCTTCCTTTGTTTTCAAACGGCTTCTTGAAAGGTGGCCTGGGTCCAGGTGACTGAAATGGTCTCTTTCCTTTATTTCTCATGGTGTTGATGTTCTTAGTTTCCTTCATTGCCTGATTCCTTTGATAATGTTTTTTGTATAAGGAGGTCATCTCTACTGCCTTGGCTACGGTGGAAGGTTGGAAACCTAGAACATTGCTCCTGAGTCCTAGGTTAAGCCCATCTACAAATCTTTCTGCTGCATCTTCCTCATCAGCACAAGCACGTGGTGCAAATCTTCAGAGGCTGATGAATCTATTTTCATACTGTTGGACAGTCATATTTCCTTGTTCTAAGTCCATAAATTCCTTTTCCTTTTGTTTTCTTACGTGTTTAGGATAATATTTGTCATGAAAGACCTTTTTAAACTCTTCCCATCCTATTGTTTCTCGCTGGTCAAAATAAGTTCTTTCTGCTGTTTCCCACCAAAAGGTAGCTTCTCCCCTAAACACAAATGTGGCCATGGGTACTTTTCTTTCTTCTGCTATGTTCATGGCTTTAAATATCTTTTCAATATCAATTAACCATTTTTTAGCTGTAGATGCTTCATCTTCTCCAGTAAATGAGGGAGCTAATTTCTGAAACCTTTCTAACTGAACCTCAGTCCTATCTATTGCTTTATCAGGGGAAGGATCTTGGGTGGTAGGAGTTTGGCTTTGACTACTCATGTATTGTTCCATATGTTGTCGAAATTGCTGGAATAATTCAGCCATCCCATTGCCCGACCTAGTGGAGTCCACTGGTGGGGCTTCAGGTCTTGGAGCATTGCTTCCTTTCTTTTTAGGCATCTGTAATCACAAGGTAATTTACCAGACCTCAGTATGTGTTATCCTATTTCCCCTTACTCTTTCATGGATGAAACTTGATTATAAGTTATTCTCCTCATACTGGGCTGTGAGTAACGTCAAACCGTGCTCTGATACCAACTGTGACGACTCTGGTTTTACATGATGCAAATTTGATAAAAAGGCCAGATCTCTTATTTTATAAGTATGAAATGCATGAAAATCTTTTTAATTTTGGAAAACAATCTTTCATAAAAACCCCAAGTGTCAAAACACATTTTCAATTTATCTAGCTATGGCATAATTTTAAATCAACATTATTCCCAAGAAAGTGTTAGTCACAGCCTCATCTACAAAGAGTAACTACAATCAAGTAACATTGAAAGATAAGGTAGGGGTTTACTTACTTGTACTTAATCTGGGTGTCTTTTGCCACAAGCATACCTTGTCCTCAAGTGTTTACTATGTGTTTGAAAAATGTTGAGGATTGAGTGAGTATATACTATACTCAGTAGGAGTCCATCACTACTAGTTTTATAATGCGTGTGATGTTTAAAATCATATGCTCTTTCAAAACATTTGCATGTTTGAACACTCAAGTTCAATATCGAGATTAAAAACCATTATCGAATTGGAATATTGACGACTTAAGGAAATCACAAAATCCAAGTCAAAAGTATCATATATATATCATAACATAATGATGTGCATAAGATGCTCAACTAAATCCAACTCATGGATATATGGTATGGTTGACCAACCTCATGTCATGCCATATGCAATGCAAGTCCACAAAACCATAGGGCCCAACTATGCCCACGACCTCACCGCCGTGTGGTCCCTAGGTACCTAAGGATACAGGATCATATACCTCCATGGGGCATATGACACTTCGACCCAGTGCCGTGACACCAATGGTAGCCCCCTGTACCACATGCAGTCGAAGCAGGGACATGCCCTTTTTGGGCGTGGTACCCATCCACCTAATAGTGGTAGAGGCTGGGAGGCCACCCCAGACCTCTCGGCATAGCGCCCACGAGCTTATTAGCCCAAATCATGTACGATCCAAACAAGCCAAAAACCTCTTTTTCAAAACCTGTCCTCTTTGGGTCCCTCACAACTGCCTGGCCCTCACAACTGCCTACCCAGCGTCTTTTGGGCACTCCAGCGTCTTTTGGTAACCCTCAAGGACATGCAATTTTGCAAGAACTCAATGCTCACAAATCATGCAATATAATTATTTGCAAAGCATGTCTATGCATAATGTATTTATCATATGCATGCTGAATTCATTTATATGATAAACAAGTCATATACGTATACTTAAAACATGCAGTCTCAAAACAATCATGGCTCTTTTTACAAGTCTAGTAGCGATAGAGCACCTACCTGGCTAGGTCGCACTAATCCCCTTGTCCTTGTATGCTCCTGAACATGTTTTAGGGGAACAAGGTTAGTTTGGCCTATTTTTATAGGTTTTAGAGTGGTTGATCTTACTAATTAGGCATTAAGGGTTCATCCACATGCCTATGGGTGTCCTAAGGTCCTAATTGGGCCTTGATATCATCAAGTTTACAAAGATTTAGCAGCCCCGTGCCACTATCATAGTCTAAGGGTCGTTCCCACCTTTGATTGGGCCTTGATGAGATATTTTAAGGTTTGGATGTATCCGCGTTGTCGGCACGGACACAACGCCTTTTGCAGCGCCTCAATCGGAGCCCTAGATCTCAAGTTATAGCCTTTTTAGTGCCAAGTGTACATAAAAGGGTCAAACGAAACGAGGTGGGAACCTGGGACGCTAACGCATCCTGCCTCAGCATCATACACCTCAGTGGGCATGTCTGCAGACGCGCTGGATTTCCTGCCCGACGTTCTCATTTGCAGGCGCGTCCACGGACGCGCCCGTTTGGTTTTCTCGATGCACAGCGTGCGTTTCAGTTTGACAAGGACTTGGGCGTCCTAGGGACACCCTACTTCGACCCCGTCGAACCAGTGCGCCCCAGGGATCGTCCCTGGGTCCTTTGTGACTCTTTAGGGCCCAATTTTGTATGATTTTTTCATGCACAAACTTAGGGAAACTTAGCTTAGGATTATGGGGAAGATTGGTTTAGAGGGATTTTGGACATACCTGGTTCGTTGCCGAGTTTTTCTCCACATTTCTCCTCTTGGTTGCTTCTCCAAAACAGGTTTTTTCGAAGCTTTTGGGCTGCCATTAGAGGCGCCCAAGAGCTCTATTTATAAAGCTATAAGAGGGTTCTGGAGGGGACTCTCACCGCCCTTGGATGGCGGTGGAGAAACCTCCAGAATGGTGGTGATTTCTCCTCCAAACACTGCCGTTCTAGAACCCTCTAGGAGGTTGAAGAAGAGGGGTGCCTGTATCAAAACGGGCCCCTGTGTTTCTCAGGCTAAATCCGTTTTTTAATGAAAATTATAATTTTGCCCCTGAACTTCAAAGGACCACAACTTGCTCATTTTAACTCCGTTTTGGGTGATTTTGGTCTTGTTTGATTCGTTTTTCTAATACGCACCTAATGGTACCATTTTTAGAATTTCTGGGTTCAGTTAAGGTGAATAGTGAAATGACCAAATACCCTTATTTCCAAAAAGTGAACTTTTCATTGCTAACTTGGGATTTCAATGTTACAAAATTGGAGTCATTACAAGAAGTTAAGGACCAAAAGTATTCTGTTAGTCAAAGTCCTGTGGCAACATCACTCTATTGAGGAAGCCACGTGGGAAATAAAAGTAGAAATGAGGAAGACACACCCTAGGCGGGCACACATAGGGCGCACAAGGGACCTAAAAAGGAATCCAATGAGCAGCCCACTTGAAATCATGAGTCAAACCACTACCAGTTGGTAGTGGAGAAAAAGGTGGTGGTGGAGAATCCAATGCTAATTAAATAATAAAAAGAATAAACCATAATCATTACACACAATCATGAGAAAAAAACCCAAAATGCCTATAAATACACCCCCAAAAATCTTCTAAAAATGTCCATAAAATTCCCACAAAATTATCTTGAATTTCCCTGCAAAACCAAACATATATCCATTCCCAAAACTCCCAAAAGATCCCTTTCTTTCATTTCTCTCTCCTCTCTCTAGATTGGAACAAGAGACCTAAATTCAATTAGGCACTCTGTTCCAGATCAGATATCACAGTTCACACCATATAAAATTTCCTACCATACCTTAGCTACAAAACACCCAAAGAATTTCAAGATCCAATGGCTCAAACTACGAAAATGAAAAGACAAGTGGATCTTGGGCTATCTTATCATCAAACTAGTATTCTCTTAATTTGGACTATATGAACAACTTTTTTCTTCAATCAGGTAGGTGGAAACTCTTTTCACACTTGTTTCATATTAATTTATGTAATTTTATTTTTTCTAAAATTATGTTTAGGATAAAAATAATAAAATTCAAGAAAGGGTATGAACCCTTCACATCAGGATGATGGAAGGCTTAGATGTAAACTCTGAGCTAACCAATCGATCCAAAAGACTTCAAAACCCCTATATTAGAAATTATAAGAAATTTCATAGCCATTAAGACCCTCAATTGAAGAGAGATTTATTGGACGGTCCAAATGGACTGTCCAATCTCCAGATTGGATCGTGTTCTCAAATCGCTTTACGAAACGTAGCATGGAAAAGCGCCATGCAGTAGCGTTTCCGTGCGCATGCGACTTCGTTCCAACGGGACAACCGCGCATAAGAGACGGTCTCGAGCAGAAGCGTCCATCTTGAGTCTCGGTGACAGGCATGCAACAACCATTCCATCAGCCTAAATGTCCGCCCGAACGATTTGGGTCGTCCGTTCCGATGGGCCCAAATCATATATAGACCCTAGGAATGGACTGTGAACTTCCGAACTCAATTCAGGAGTCATATGAACTCCAAATTGACATCGAAAAGAAGCTGTGGAAATCTTACAACCTCTAGTTTCTTATGAAATGATAAAATAGAGAAAATATCTTATGAAGCTTTCTGTATTTAGGAAATAAGTTTCAAATTTCCAAGATCTTCAAGATCTGAGGTGGTTAGATCTAGGTAATCTGTTTTAATAATGATATACTATTGAAATAAAGTGATATCTATGGTTTATTTGGACATATCTGAGATATATTAAGGGATCTACCCGTTATGGTAGAAAAATCCTAAAAAATACAAAGGGACCCACTTGATCAATGAGATCAAGTGTGATCAGATCCTTGGGATGGATTGAATGCATGTTAATATGATGAAATCTAGGGAGATCATGGATTGAATATGACAAAAACAAAGTAATATGATCTTTGGACCTTAATAAAGAAAACCCCCCAAATGTAATTAAAATCCTTGATTAAAAGGAAAAGATCTAAGATCAAATGGTGGGATCATAAGTAAAGGTTTCTAAAAATATTAATGTAATTAGTTTTATTTTCTATTAATTGATAATAGCATTTTAAATGTCATTTATGTTATAAATCATGCTAGTGTAACTTTTAAACTTTGGCATGATATGTGATTAGATTGTTATAATAGGTTGCTAGATTTAATTATCTTAGGGGCATGTTAGTGTGATTTTATGCAAGTGTAACTTAGGACCAAGTTAGTATGATTTCATGCCATTGTAACTTAGAACCATGCTAGGATTTCATGTAAGATTATACTATAGTATGAGATTGTACCTTAGGTCCATGTTAGTTTAAATTGAGTTATTAAGGTACATTAGTTGAAAATCATGCTAGTGTAATTTTAAGTACCTTGTATCATTATCATTAAGTTGTTCAATTATGTAGTTTTATGCTTTGAATTTATAATTCATTTATGGTTAAATTTCATTAGTAGATCTACTTGTTATGCGATAAAGAGCATAAAACACCAAAAATGGAATCTAATGAGAAAGTAGAGTTTCATGACACAAATAAGAGTGGATTATTTTGGACTTAATTAGTAAGGGCTATAGTTAGTAAGACAATATAAGGATTATCAAATCCTTAGCCAAAATTAGGAGAATAATAAACTACATGAATGACATTGTAAATATTCATGGACTTAATTAAAATCAATTAGAAAGAGTACGTAGGGTCAACATGCTTATAGGAACCTTATGAAAGGTTGAGCTAAGGCCACTCTAGTAAATGTTGAACATAGTGGTTAAGGAGGGTTGTCAAATAGAGCCTCGCTCTTCCCCTACCTTCCATTGATGTTTGTGAGGTCTAAACACCTCCTTACATGAGGATTGAAGTAACCACTTTGTGTTCACCCATTTAGCTAGTAAGCCTTAGCCAATTGGAAATAAGAGGAGCAGTCTAGACTTAGGCTAAAATAAGTTACCTTCAACCAGCAAAACATTAACTGGTTGAATAATAATAGTAAGAGCATAAAAGGTTAGTAAATTATCTAACCCTAATAAAAACTATAAGTAAGATAAGGATGATCAAACAAGATCCATTAGATCTTGAATGATCAAGAACAATAAGAATGAGAATATTGTATTGTATTTAGTATGCATGTTATACATCAAATATAGTTCATTAGATTAGATAATCCAAACCCTTGATCAAAGATGATTCAACGAAGAAAACCAAGATCATCCTCCTTAAGGATGATCCAATAACTGAACTTAGATCAAAGAAGAACCAGATGATAAAAGATCTAGGACCTTGATCTTTATCAACAAGTATAGATTGTCGATCAAAGGATCTATAAAAGATCAAGATCAAGGAGATGGACACAGAAAGACTTGGAGATAGAAAATACTTAGATATGAATGATTTAAAGATCATTCTAAACATTAGATCTAGTGATCAATAGAATTGTTCATAATTTATAGATATTGATAGTATGTATGGATGTACATATTACATACATCAGTCAAGATCATGGAAGATCTAGGAAAAGGGATCACTACTTGAAGGTAGGAGGATTTGATGAATGCATTTACATGGGATGTACATGATTGAACCCATGACCTTATGTTGACAAGAGTAATGTTAATACTTGTATTAAATCCCCTGAAACCCTTATGATCCAACCAAACACATATAAAATGGTTAAGGATTAGACTATAAGTAGATAGGGAACTAGAAGATATTTCAACCCTAAGTAAACAGACAAATTGTCTGATATGTATGAAATCTATTTTACATGCAAGCTTGGAGGCTTGTGATTTTGTTTTAATAGGCATAAGCCTGGGGGATGCTATGCTAGAGGAGTTATGAGGGTTTAGCCACCCGCTTCTTGAAATTTGATAATACCTTGCCCTATGAGAGGCTAAAAGTCGGGTGGGGCAATTATGGGAAGGCCACCAATATGAAATTCCTATCTCCTCATATGGGCAATGACATAATATTTTCCACCGTGGTATTAGTGGTGAACAGGGTAGTTATCCGAGCGCGCTGGTACGAATCAGACTACAGCATGGTAACCCTTTGATTATTTTGCACTATGATGCATATGAGAGTAGGCATAGTGAAATGCCTTATGTTTTAGCATAATGAAATGCTAAGTAATTGTATATTACCAATATTTCCCAAGAGGGAAAATTCCTAGGGCAGGATTAGCTGAAATATTGAATTCTCATAATGCAGAGAATTGATCAGCTTAGTTGGGAATGATATTTGACTACTTTCATAAATTTAAGTGATTTACCCATGTATAGTATGTATGTATATGGATGTACATATATTACAAAGTAAATATTAGAGACATGAATATGTTTAGAGATAACGGGATTATGATGTATTAGAATTATATTGTCAATTATTATGTTTCTTGAATCCCCTACCAAGCATTACTTGCTAAGATATTGTAAATATTGCAATGTTTACAATATTTTAGATACAAGGAAGGAGAGTTAGGACTTCAAGACGATAGAAGACTTGAAAAGAATAATCTGCAAGGTATACCCCTTAAAGACATGTATTTGGCTTTGTTTGAGAGTATTGTATTGTAATGAGAGTTTCATTGTATGGTGAGCTTTGAGTTTTGGATTATGTAATTTGGAGAAGTATTGTAATGGATTTGGCTGTATTGTGAACCACTAGATGGATTATGGAATTTAATAAAAGTATATTCCTTCAATGGAATTTTATCTTGTACAAAATTCTACCTATGTTATGTATGAAGTGATGACTTGGGTTTTACAAAACAAGTTCTAAAGAAAAGAATTTTTGCTGCTTTGTTTTGTGAAATTCTTTTACTATTAAGGGCCATGCCTTTCAAAAATATATTACAAAACGTGTTACAAAAACCCAGGTCATCACAATCTATCACTACCTAGTTATTCAATGTCACTCTACATGGTGAATTCATAAATAACCCTGCATATGAGAATATATTGTAAGCAACTTGATTATGGATTGTGATAATCACCTGATTTTGTTTGATGCAATGTGAAAACCTTCATAACCAATGAACTAATGAGCTCCTTATGGAGACCTTGATATAGGAGCAAGTTTCGTCAGTAACTAGACTTAACTACTTGCCTTGCATATGCCGTATTCATAAAGGACTTTAATCAGGATCTAGATTTTTTGGCTTGGCTAGAATGCCTTTAGTTAGACATACTATTTATCCACAAAAAATTTATTGAAACCCTCTCTTAAAGAGAGTGCTGGCAGATATGACATCAAGGGGAATGGTTTAATGACTTTTCTTAGAACCAGTGGTGGCAACCCTAGCTACTCTTGTTGACTAGGTTCTAAGGGACAAACAAGCTATCTCTATCTAACCAGATGCACTATGATTATTTTATTTTCTCATTCGTATGGTGTCTGCAAAGTGACCTGAGTATTGAGGATGACTCATGTCTTAATGAGTCTGTAGATTTGCCAATTTTGGATTGTGGTGTACATAGGCAAACCATTAATGGATTCACCATTTTAGGCATGCAGGTTTAGCTACCTCCTATGTGGCTTAGATCAATTAGTAGAGCATATGGAAAATTAGGGGATTAGCAAATGGCCATCAATGAAAGCGCCTCATCATCTCCTTAAGAGAGTAGCATGTGTTGTAGTTCTTCCTTCGAGGCACTAGTTCAAGAACCATTTTACTAGTTGCCCTAATACTTCTTGATTTACATACACTAGGAGGAAGTTTAAGACTCTAGCCACTTTTCTTGATGCACAAATCTTCTTAAATGCCTAATCTTTTTATGAAGTCTTTAATATCTGTGTTGCTTATTTATGCTTATTATTGTTGCCTCTTGCTTTTAAACTCAAGTCTAGGCCTATCCATGTGGATGCTCTCTACTACACGGAAGCATGAGTGGAAGCCATGTAGCAGGTTGGATTTTTGTTGCTGAGACATCTCAACATGTTCAAGCTCATTTCATCAATAATCTATTATAACTTAGTGAAAGGTGGATCCATGAATCTTCCTACTCAACCTACTTGTCTTTACCAAAGAGGGTTCCTTTTGTTTTACTCAATTAAATTGAAAATCAAGTGGGAAATTCTTTCTTCACTGGGTTATTTTCAACCTAAAACAAGTGGTGGAATGCTATTTTTGAGTTATTTTAACTTAAAAAACAAATAGGGGATTGTTGGTTTTGATTCTAAAGTTAAAGGGACTATTAGTCCCACATCACTATTTTTATAAGACATAGATTGATATCTCTATATAAAGAACATGAACTAACAGACTTGCATTGCTTATGGAAAAGGAACAAGAGTAGAGGAACTTCTATATAAGGGTGAGCTCTAATAGATTCCTTACACCAAATACTTTCTTTTCTCAGAGCTTTTAGTTTTTGGGTTTCTAGAGTTTGTCCGTCTAAGACATTCTCTATTCTTTGTCTCTTCTAGAATTTTCAATCTTTGTGGTTACTCTATTTTCTTCTAGTTATTAGGCTTTACAAGCTTGTAGGTTCTGCATTTTGCAGCCCAAATTTGACATGTCTTTAGCTCTTTTCTAGGTATTAGGCATTAGAGGTTTATTAGGTGTGCATTTTACAACCCAAATTTCATGCCTCTTTAGCTTATTTGAAGGTTATTAGATACTTGTGAAGTACATATTTTGCAGTTCATATCCATAATCTCTTCTAAGTGTTAGGCTTTAGAGGTTTATTGGTTAGATATTTTGCAGCCTTAGTTTGACGTCTCTTTAGCTTATTTGAAAGATATTGGATATTTATTGGGTGTGTGTTTTGTAGCTCATATCTATAATCTCTCCTAAGTGCTGGCTTATATTTCATATCTATTGGGCTTTTGCAATTCATTTTTATTTACAAAATTTTTAAGTCATTTAGAATTAGGGGACTGAAGTATAGACCAATTCTAATTGTGCAAATTAGTTGAGTATAGAATGAGTTTGCCTTGGTTAGTCTCAATGATAGAGCTGCCATATCCTTGACACATTTTGGGAGACTTCAAATATCATTAAGAAGCTAATATAAGCGCACATCTAAGCTAAGGTTCTTGGAATTTAGTTTTTTGCAAAATTTCTAACATTCCAAGCTATTTTGAGTCTTCTATTAATTAAGGCACGCAAATAGGATAAACTTACCAGCTTATGACAAAAAAAGTTTAAAAAAAAATGCTCAATTCAAGTTCATGAATGGATTGATCGGAAGAGGACTGCTGCATTCTTTTCCCAACTTTAGGATGAAACCAGATCCATTCAGAAGCATGATCGCAGGCAGATTTAGCGACATTAGCAAATTTTGTCATCCAGGGATTCATCTACTGGCTTAATTGGCATTTAGAAAAAGGCGTGGTTTTCATCGTCTAGAAACCATTTTAAACAGAAGCATGGAGAATATCATCTCCTTTTTTTAAATTCTCCATCAAGTGAAGCAAACCACTAAAGTGGATTTTCACTTGTTTTCAATAATGGCACCCTTGTTCATAGATTTCATTAGCTTCTTCGGAAATTCTCCGGCTGAGATGGAAAGTGTAAATCGAATAAAGAGAATGAATTTCTAGTACGTGTCCCCTCTTACTAAGTATACCCCTCTATAATGGTTCTATCACCCAAGACAAAAGAAGCTCATCCATTTGCACACCTTGGCTTCTAAGGGTTTAGACTTCATATTACAGAAAGAATGAAAACTACTAACTTCGCCTGGTGGTGGTTTCCTCGGCACGTAAAATTGTTGGATCTTTAGCCCAATTTAATTTGAAAATATAAAATATTTTTCATGAAAATTTCTTTTTATTGTGAAAATTAATTTTCATCCGGTTTAATGGAGTTCTTGCAATGATGTTGCAAGTAATGATCGATTGTAGATAAGAACGTAATTGGAGTGGAACGTCCCGGTGTTTCAGTTTTCTGGTGTTTTGTTTCAGAAAGACAATAAAAGACTTGTCCAGATTTTGAGCAACATTGATCTTTCGTAGATTACCAGAAGTAGAGACACTCATCTCGGATTATGATCGGACCGTAGTGATTAGAACCTGTACTTCTTTATTTCCCTTCCAAATCTAATGCTTTTCTATTTGAAATTGCTTACACAAATGGCGGAGCTTCCAGTAACTTGCAAACGAATCTTGCCATTTGAACGACTATCATCAAAACGAATGGCCCACATGGCTCCACATGGAGTAATTATTGTATCCAAGTTGGCTCTATCTTTGAATCCAAATATGTCACTATAAAATAACATATCCTGACAGTATTGATGAAATATTTACTTCTGGTAATTGTATACGCTTAAACCCGTCAGCAAGGAGACTCTTTTATGGGTGTCGCTTAAAATGTTAGCTTAGGTATTTATTAAAAAATTATTAACTATCTGAGTTAACTTTCCACATGACACTCTGTAATAGTACCTTCCTAGAGGTGCTGTTTAAGCATCTAAAATTATAAACATTCAATTTTATTATCTTGTTCAGCAATTACCAGCTGGACTGCACTTTATGTTGGAGTGCAAAACAATCCAAACGACGAGATCCAGCCCGCAGGACCACCTCTTTTATTATAATTTTCCTTAACTTTACCCCACAAACAAAGAAAAAGTAGAATATTTTTGGTGCATGTGCGGTTCTCACATACATAATTTTCTTCTACGTCTTTTGGGGTAATGATGCCGTCGACGTGGTTTAAATTAGATGAACTTGAGAAGGGCCCACCGCGTCACACTAGCGATAACGATCACAACCCTTGCTATGCCTTGTATTAATGTATCTCAAACGATGGATCTTGAGAGGTAGAAGGTATTTGACCTTTCTTCTGTATATAATTTGGGGTCCATTTCTAGTTGCAAATTTTTTAGATAATCCAGCAAATTAAAATTACATGACAATGAAGCATGGAAAAGGTGAATCCCTTAATTTGTTAGGGAAGGCCTTCGGTGGTACTGAGTTTATGTTAAAGCTCAAACTGGCATGATCGATGTGTCCTCTAATCTAACATCTTTAGCAGGGAAATAAGGTGTCTTGGGCATCCAAAGCAAGGGACGAGATCAGTCATTTCCACTAGACTTAGATTGGAGCAACCGGTCCAGTAAAACTGAGAATAACTAGAAAAGGTCCCCTCTTATTTCGAGTGGAGGGCCTACTCTACCAGTGGCAACAGTTGTTCTACCTATTAAAGGCTTTCTCCTCGTTTTTATATATACTCGTCATCTTCAGGTGCCGACCTCAAAGAACACCAAATGGCTGGCATACCCCCAAAACCCTTTTACCGCAAACAGGGCTTTGGCAAATAGCCAGATTGCCATTGATTATTCATGAATTGTGATCTTATTCGTTGTTTTTTTCTTTTTCTTTTTCTATTTTTCAGAGGTACATACTCATACGCATGCACATTCTTGAACCCTGTACCTTGTGACACGGGCTAACCCAACTTAGGCCAAGACTATGGGTCCAGCCCATGTTTGCTTCACACACCTTAACCCAAGGCTTACACTCTGAAACCCATAATATATAAGGTCTAAATACATCATATAAATATCTTGTCTCTATAATACTCTAGGAACATCATAGAATGTAGTTGAACTTGATATTTGTATAGAGACATCTAAAGAGGAATGTCTAAATTTTATATGGGATGCATGTCATAAGGAGTTCCAAATTCAATTTGATAAGCTATTTGTTGAGCTAACTGCACTCTGCGACGAGATGAAGGTGATGCATGAGGATGTATCATTATACAAGGAGGGTGTGGCTAGTAGAAGTCATGTGATTCGTGACACACATATGATTGATGTTCCAAGGCCTAAGAGCTACAATGAGAAATGAGATGCAAAGAAGATCAACACATTTCTATGAAATGTTGAAGGGCACTTTCGACACTTGCAAATGAGAGAATATGAGTAGAAGATTGTTATAGCTTACTTTAGCTCATGGACAATGCCCTATAATTGTAGCGTCGAAGAAGCATAGAAAGTAAAAAAAAGGTACGTGCACCATAAACACATGGAATGAGATTAAGGATGACTTTAAAATACATTTTTATTCTGGAAATGCACACATAGAAGCCAAGAAAAAGTTGTGATAGTTAAAACACATAGGGCCTATTGATGATTATGTTTCAAAATATTCAAACCTTTTGTGTGAGATCCCTGACATGTTTGAGGAAGACAAGTTTGTGTACCTATTTAGTGGGTTAAATGATTGGCAAAGCAGGAGTAATGCCATCATAATGTCTCTACTTTGCCCACCACAATCACCGCAATTGAATCCTTGGTATAATTTAGGAAGGATGATGCAAAATCAAAAAGTCAAAGACTAATTATGTCAAAGGTGGGGGAGACAAGGGCAACCACAAAAGTAAGCCTGAGTCATTCAAATCACCATGTTGGAAAGGAAAGAACAAAGAGCAAGCTACCCCATTAAGAGCTTGCTACTTTTGTGATGGACCTCAACTCATGTGTGACTGTCCAAAGAGGAAAGCCTTGAACTCCATAGTTATACACTAGGAGGAGGAGAGTAATATGGAAAACTCTAAACTATTTTCCCTATAATGTCTCAATGCCATCAAGTTGAAAGTGCTCAAAAGCTCTTCCAAAGGACTGATGTACATAGATACAAGGTGAATGGCATGTCTACTCGTGGATTACCAGATACAAGATCTACCCAAAACTTTGTCTCACTTGGGGAAGGCAAGATACTAGGCCTTAAACTCTGCAAGGTTGTCGAACAGGTCAAGATAGTGAATGTAGTTGCCCAACCAACTATTGGAGTTGCTCAAGGAGTCACAGTGCAATTGGTCAAGTGAAAAGGGTTGGTAGACTTTTCCATCATCCCCATGTACGATTTTAATCTAGTGTTCTTCATGAAGTTCTTTAACAAGGCTAAGGCACTTCCATTCTCACACTACAACACCATGTGCATAGTAGAAGGAAAGTCCATATGCACCATTCCAGTCTTGAGATAGGTAAAGGTAGAGTCCATGACATTGTCTACTATACAATTATCAAAGGGATTGAAGAGGTACAAGATGACCTTCCTTGCAACTTTTGAAAGAAGAAGCTTGAGATCTCTCATGGAAATACCAAAGGACATCAAGGGTGTGTTGGATGAGTTCAAAGACATTATGCTCAAGAAATCCCAAAGATACTACCACCCAGGAGAGAAGTGGATCCTTAAATTGAGTTGAAACCAGGTGCTAAACCACCCCTAAGGCCCCTTAGGTATGGCACTTCTAGAGTTAGAAGAACTAACAAATCAACTTAAGGAACTATTGGATGCAGGTTTCATCCAACCCTCTAAGGCACCGTATGGAGTGTTGATCCTAATCCAAAAGAAGCAAGATGGCTCACTTTGATTGTGCATTGACTACTAGTCCCTCAACAAAGTAATCGTGAAGAACAAGTATCTTATCCCACTTTCGATCAACTTGGGGGAGCTAGGCTCTTCGCCAAAGCTTGATCTTTGCTTGGGGTTACTATCAAGTTCAGATAGTAAAAAGAGATGAGTCCAAGACTATCTACGTAACAAGGTACGATTGACATAAATTTCTCATTATGCTCTTCAGTCTTACAAATGCATCGACCACATTCTGCACACTGATGAACAAGATATTTCACCTATACTTAGATAAGTTGTTGGTGGTCTATCTTAATGACATTTTGGTCATTAATAAAACATTGTAGGACCATGTGCATCATCTAAGAAAGGTCTTCCAAATATTGAGAGAGAAAGAGATGTATGTCAAGATTGAGAAATATTCATTCACAGAAGAGAAAGTCTCCTTCTTTGGACATAAAATTAAAGATGGGAGACTCATGATGAATGATGCCAAAGTTAAGGCCATCTAAGAATGGGATCCACCCATGAAAGTGTCAAAACTATGACCATTCTTGGTCCTTATCAACTACAATCAATGTTTCATAAGAGGATATTCTTCAATATCTGCACCACTAACAGACCTATTGAAGGAGAATAAAACTTGGGATTGGACAACCCATTGCCAAGCTGCTTTTGAGAAGTTGAAGGAGGCAATTTCTAAGGAACTAGTGATGATTTTACTTGACCCCAGCAAGCCATTTGAGTTACCCACACATGCCTCTAACTTTGCCATTGGAGTACTAATGCAAGAGGAGCATCCCATAGCTTATGAGAGCCACAAACTCAATGACACAAAGAGGAGGTACACTACTCAAGAGAAAGAGATGATGGCTATAACACAGCCTACATGTTTGGTGGCACTACTTGCACGAATCCAGGTTTGTGATTAAGATTGACAACATTTCCACTAGCTACTTTCAAACTCATAAAAAGCTTAGTCCCAAGCAAGCTAGGTGGCAGGACTTCCTCGCCAAATTTGATTATGTCTTAGAATATAAAGTGGGCATGACTAATTTTGTAGCAGATGAACTAAGTTGAAAATGAGAGTTTTCCGATATAACTTAGCAAAACAGCATCCTCCTTGATCGTATAAAAAAGGGGGTGAAGTATGAGTTGATGGCAGAGAATATCATTTCAGTCACCAAAGATGGATGAACAACGCAATCTTAGCAGGATGAGGGACTCCTATACACCAAAGGTAACCACATCTATATACCAAAGTGGGGAAACATCCAGAAAAGAACTCATAAAAGAGGGCCATGATAGTAAGTGGGTAGGCCCCCTTGGTACTCATTGCACCTTAGCATTGTTGGAGGATTGCTACTATTGGCCCTACATGAGAGATGATGTGGAGACATACCTAAGGACTTGTCTTGTGTCCCAATAAGACTAGATTGAATAGAAGACACCAAGAGGACTACTTGAACTATTCCGTTCTCCAAAAATATTGTGGAGAGTATCTCACGAGACTTCATCACATGTCTACCAAAGTCCCAAGGATTTTGCACAATATTAGTGGTGGTTGATTGGTTCACAAAGTGCACCACATTCACTGTAACACTCACAAACTGTATAGTAGAAGAAGTGGTTGATCTATTCTTGAAAAATGTGGTGAAATATTAGGAGTCCCCAAACAATCATCAGTGATAGGGACAAGAGCATTACAAGAAGGTTTTGGTCAAAGCTCTTTAAACTCCTTAGCTTGGAGTGAAACTTCTTCACTGACTTTTACCCATAAATTTCAATGGTTAGACTACGAGAGTGAATTCCTTACTTGGGTTATACTTAGGGCACCATGTGAGAGGCAACCAATGAGATTGGGCTAAGTTATTAACATTGCCCAATTCTCTTATAACTTGTAGTGGTTTGAATCTACAGGGTGTAGTCCATTTGAACTTACAGTAGGACAACAACCTTTAATGTCAAACACTCTGGCAGTAGGCTACCTAAGGAGTAGTTCAGTAGCATACAAATATTCCAAAGCATGGCATGAGTAGTAGGACATAGTGCATGCTCCCCTAAAGAGCATATAAGAAAATGAAAAAGTGGGCTGATAAGAGGCGACACCCGTTAGAGTTCCAAGAAGGAGATCTTGTCATGCTCAAACTCCTACAAACACAACACAAGGCTATGGGACCCTTGCACAAGGGACTACTTAAGGAATTATGATGGGTCATTTCCCATCTTGAAGAAGATAGGAAAATCATCTTATCAATTAGAGTTATCACCAAGAATGAAGATCCATCTAGTCTTCCATGTTAGTAACTTGAAGGCATGTCGAGCAAATAAGGAATATCTAGTAGGAATGAGTCGTACCGAGCCCCACCCATTGCAGCCACATCCTTTGACAAGGATGTGAAAGAAATACTTGCCAAACGAGAGGTACCCCAAAAATATAGACCTCGCCACATTGAGTATTTTGTAAAATGGAAGGGTCTACAAGAAGCCAAAGCATGTTGGGACATAGAAGTGTCCTTATGGCAATTCAAAGATCATATTGAGAGATTTCACAAGCAACGCACCAAGGACATTGCTGCATCTGGTGGGGGAGAATGACATGGTCTGACCCAACTTAGTCCAAGACTATGGATCTAGCCCATGTTTGCTTCACAGACCTTAACCTAAGGCCTACACTTTAAAACCAACAATCTAGAAGGTCCAAATATATCATGTAAATATCTTATCTCTAGAATACTCTAGGAATAATCTAGAATGTACTAGAACTAGATATTTATATAAAGACTTCTAGAGAGGGTTCTAGAATGGTCCTCAATCATTGAATGGTTAGCACATGTAATGATCTCTACCATCCATTGAGGAGGTGAAATGGAGAAAGCACCTATAAATAGGGGGGCTCCCACATTTGCAAGGCAACCAAGAGTTGTAAGCATCTTTAGAGCAATAAAGCTAGAGTTCTCTCCAAGTTCTCTTTAGTTGTTCTTCTCCTTAGAGATTTTAGTCAAGCTTATTTAGTTGGTACAAAGTGAGAAGCCAAGTTAAGTGATGCATGAGGGTTTGAGAAGCTAAGCCCATGACACTAGGTAAGAAACTTCTTGTAGTATTGTACTAGAAGGCTTTCATACACCTTATCCCTACTATTGCTATAGTACACTTTGTTTTTTCTATTGGTTTCGTTGTAGTAAAGAAAACAGATAAGCATCAACTTTTCTAGTGAGTTACATAATTGGTTACCTCTTGATCAAAGAGATGAAAGTAATAAAAGGCAAGGCATGGGAGGGGTTGCAGAGCAACAATTTCTTATGTTAAGATTTCTTTTTACAAAGTGATGAGGGCTCAATTTCATATAAAAAGTACCCAATTAGTGGTCATGTTTTATAAAAGATAGGCATAATTTTAGGTTTTTTTGTCAAAATTTTGTAACACATGCATATTTGACCTAATAATTTAAGAGTTCAATATTTTGTAGGTGCAAAGGCTCATCCAGGGTTAGTATGTCAGTAATCATATTTTTAGGATTTAATTAGAGTTTTTGACATTTTGTAGGAATAAATATGGTAATCCAATGGCCAAGCGTGATCAAGATGAGAATTGGAGCCATTCATGAGGTTTCCTAGTCTAACAATAAAACCTAACGAAGCTAAGGCCTAAATTTCATCAATACAAAGTCTGATCAAGGATCAAGATCACCTTAAGGTAAGCAAAGGATGGAATTAGGGAAGTCAAAGGTGACTAAAGTGGGCCCATGCACAAGCCATGCAAAATCCACTAGCTTTGGCATGGGATTTAGTCAAGTCACATAATCCATGAAAAAGGTGACAAGCTAAGGAGCCTAGCTAACAATCAAAGCTAAGGGGGTTGACCCACTAGACTAAGCTAAAAGTTCCCCCAAAGTCAGCCATGAAGCTAAGCCAAATGAACCCTAAAATCAAGCCATCAAATCACTTAAGCAAAGCTACATGGGAGGCCACGATTGGAGGAGAATCTAAAGCAAATATCCATGGAATTTTTAAGAGGATAATGAGAAGATATTTTGACGAAAATCAATGGAAAAGCATGCATGCTGACCAATAGGAAGTGCCCACCTTTAATTTCCCATTTTGTATCTTATTTTCACTTTTTTCTCTCTCTCCACCTCACCCTACATGATTCATACGATTTTTCACTTAGGTGGAAAGTCTTCCACCTAAGACTCCCACCTTTCTAAAATTCTCACTTACCCAATTACCATTCCACCTTCCCAATTCGATCATAGATCTACCCAATCACCTCACTCCACCTCATTCCCTTTCCTTCTTTCCCTTTCCCTCTCTTTCCATCCTTATCTCCCTCTCCTTCTAATTCTATATGTTCTCCATGATTTTTAAAAGGGGGAGATGCCCCCTCCTAAGAAATATTTTCCCACCTTATCCTACTTTGTTGCCATCTTGTTTCCCTTCTTAGGTGTCCTCTTAGATTATCCAATCCCTCCTTGCCACCTCACCTCTTCCTTAGGGTTCCCTTTAGATAGTAGTAACCCATATTAAGAAAGGGGGAGGAACTCCATGTTTTTTAACCTCTTGGAGAAGGGGAGAATGCATCCTACTAAGAAGGAGGAGCCTCCACCCTTCTTCCCATCCTTTTCTCTCCAGTGATTTTCCTATGGTAGTAACCTTTCTTCTAGCCCATTCGTGCCTCTCCATGGTGAATCTTTCTCTCTTCTCTGTAGTTTTCTTCTCAATGTAGGTTTGTTCCTTATTCTTTCTTTCATTATTTCTTTGCTTGAATCTTTTCCTTGCTGGTTTGATTCCTTGTTATTTATTTGATTGTTTTCTTGTTATTTTCCCTTATTTTTGTTTCTTAAATTAGTGAATCTAAAGTTTACAACTCTCTTGTAGTGAAAGCGAAGAGAGTATAGCCCTTAGATCAAGATCCATGCCATCTTTTGCGGCGACCCATGCTTTTATAACACATTTTATAATACATTTTGTAAAGATAGGGCCCTTAGAGTAAAATTTTTTTTCGCAAACCAAAGCAGCAGAAATTCTTTTCTTTAGAATTTGTTTTGTAAAACCTAAGTCACCACCTCATACATAACATAAGTAGAATTTTGTATAAGATAAAATTCCATTGAAGGAATATACTTTTATTAAACTTCAGGATCCATCCAGTGGTTCACAGTACACAGCCCATTGTATCTTTACAATACTTGTCCAAATATACAATCCAAATTACAAAGTTCAAAATTCAATACATGTTCTAATACAATGTTTCAAGGGATATACCCTGATTACTTATTCTTCAATTGTTCTTCAAATCTTAAGCTCCTAAGTCTCCTTCTCCGTATCTGAGATATTGTAAACATTCGAACATTTACAATATCTCAGCAAGCTATGCTTGGTAGGGGATAAGAATGTAAGTTATTGACAGGATAATCTCAATATTCAAGTATCCCATAATTCGTTCTATCATAAACACATTCATTAATAACTATTAGTTATAAGGACATCTCATTTCCTTGTCATTTGTGTTCACCTTTATACATACATATTGTATAAGGACAAATCCATTAAAAATGTAAAAATAATCAAGCATCATTTCTATACAAAGCTGATCAACTCTTTTCATTATAAGAGATTTGTATCTCAGCCAGTTACTATACAGGGAATTTCCCTTCTTGGGAAAAATATTGGTAATATACAATTACCTGACATTTCATCATGTCATCCCTTAAGGCATTTCACTATGCCAATTTCATATGCATCATAGTGCAAAATAATCAAGGACTACTATGCTTGCAGTCTGATCCGTACAAATAAGGCCCAGATAACTATTCAATAATCCACTTATACCATTCTCAGTGGAAATTACAATATCCATGTCCATATGGGAGGACCATGGCTGTCACAGTGGTGGCCTTCCCATAAATGCCCCACCCGACTTTTAACCTTTCTTAGGCTTAGTATTCAATATCATCAAGTTTCAGAGAGTGGGTGGCCAAACCCTCTTAACTCTCCTAGCATAGCATCCCCAGGCTTATGCCTGTTTAAAACAAAACCACAAGCCTCCAAGCTTGTATGTAAAATAATACTTATACATATCAGACTATCTGTCTGTTTAACTAGGGCTGGAATATTTTCTATTTTCCTATTCACTTAGGGTTGTTCTCAATTCTCAACTTAACCATTTAATACTTATTTTCCTCATCATTTGGTTGGATCATATTTCAATTTGAGGTATTTACCTTAATATATTGGTATCATACATGTCAATACTTCAAAACGTAAGATCATGTATTAGGCATGTATCTTCATGTAAAGGCATTCTTAATAATCCACCTACCTCAATAAGGTATTCTTACTCCTTGAAATCTTCCATAGTCTCGATCAACATATATCTGTCAAATCATATGTATAATGTCATTTTTGTAATCAAGGGTACATACTACATGGTCTTTTGATCATCCTTATGTAGGATGATCTGAATCTTTCTTCCTTGAATATCCTATATCCATGGGTTTAATATCATCTATACAAATACTATCTATATCATACATAACAATCTAATTTACATAGATGTTTCTTTTTCCTTATTGTTTTTGATCATACAAGATCTCATCATGTTTGATCATCCTTATCTCACTTACTATTTTTATTAGGGTTAGATAATTTGCTATCTTTTTATGTTCTTATTATTATTCAACCAGTTAGTGTCTTACTTGGTTGAAGATAATTTATTTCTTCCTATCACTAGACAACTCCTTATTTCAGGATGACCAGTACTTACCAGTTAAAGTCTGCTCAAAAAGTGGTTAATACAACCCTCATGTAAGGAGGCGTTTAGACCTTTCTTACGTCAATGGGAGGTGAGGGAAAAGCACTTGACTCTTGTATACCCCCTATAACCACAATGTTCAGAGTCCACTGGAGTGGTACTAGCTCAACCTTTGACAAGGTTCCTATGAGCTCTTTACCTTAAGTCCCTTCTCTAATTGATTTTAATTAATTTCCATGGATATGCACAATGTCATCCATGGATGTTCATTATTTTCCTATTTTGGGCCAAGGAAATGATAAATCATTCCTTATATTGTCCTACTAACTATAGCCCTTACTAAGTCAAAATCATTCATTCATCTTAGTTATCCATGAATTTCTATATTTCATTAGTTTACATTTTTGGTGATTTATGCTCCTTATATCTTAACAATTACTTAACAATTGAATTAAATTTGACAATAAGTAAATCATCAACTTGAAAGCATAAATCAAATATAAGTTTAACAACTATATACTAACATTTTTCCTATGAATATAACTTAAGCTAGTGAAATAAAACTAACATGATCCTAAGTTATGAAACACATCTTCTATCATAATGAAATCATGTTTAAATCCTAATTTACACTAACATGATCCTAAGATAATCAAATCTACTAACAAATTACTCATTTAGGGCATATCATACTAAAATTTAAAGATTACACTATCATGCTTTCTAACTTAGAACATAAATCACATTTACACTTCTATATCCAATAAAAGACAATTAAACTAATTTTATTAAGATTATTATAAACCTTTAAATATGATCCAACCATTAGATCTTAGGTGTTTTCCTTTAGATTAAGGGTTTTAATTACCTTTAGGGCTTTTAATCCATTAAGATCCAAAAATCATATCCACTTGATTTTGTCACATTTCATCCATGATCTAACTGGATTCCATCATAATATCATCCCTTTAATCCATCCCAAGGATCTGATCATACTTGATCTCATTGATCAAGTGGGTCCCTTTGTATTTTTTATTTTTATTTTAGGGTTTTTCTACCATAAAGGGTAGATCCCCTATTTTATCCAAGATCTGTCCAAATTAACCATAGATATTACTTTATTATATTATTATATCATCACTAAAATAAATTTCCAAGCTCTGATCACCTCAGATCTTGAAGATCTTAGAAATTGGACACTTATTTCCAAAATATAGAAAAATACAAAAAAATACAGAAATAAATTTTAGAAATTTTATGACCTCATTAGAAACTAGACATTACAAGCTTCCTATAGCTTCTTTCTGATCTCAATTTGGAGTTCATATGGCTCCACAATCTTAAATTGAAGTTTTCAACCATTCCTAGGGTCTAGATTTGATCTGGGCCCACCAGAATTAATCTCTCTCAATTGAGGGTCCAAACCTTGTTAGATTTTCTTGAAAATTGTACCCTAGGGGTTTTTGATCCTTCTGGATTGATTGGAAGCTCAGAATTTCCATCTGAGCTCTCTATCACCATAAATTGAAGGGGCTGGTATTTACTTTTTTTTTTACCATTTTTCATTCAAATTAAATTACAGAAAAATAAAAATTACACTAAAACATAATAAATATGAATGGGAAGTAATTCCACCTACCTGATTGGAGAAAAACAATATAATTGATGCCCAATTTGAGAGAATTACCGGTTGATGATAATATAGCCCGATTATCCACCTTTTTGTGATTTTCTGTTGTTGGAACCGTTGGATCTTGAAATTGATTTGGGGCTTTTGTATACACTGTAGTATAGGATATTATGGATGGTGGAATTGATGAGATTCTTCCTGTAACGGAGTGCCTAATTGAATTTAGGTCTCTTGTTCCAATTAGAAAGAGGAGAGAGAAATAAGGAAAAGAGAGTTTGGGGAGGGATGAAGGGGAATTTGGGGCTGAAATTCCAGGGAAGTTTTGGAAATTTTGTGGTTAAGGTTGTGAAAATTTTTGGAAATTTTTGAAACATATTTATAGCCAAATTTGAATTTTTTATCATTTCTTTTGATAAGATATTTTATTACTTTAGAATTTTTAATTACTAATGCATTCTCCATTCCCACTACAATCTCCACTACAATGTCCACTACCAGAAATAATGCACTGAGCAATTATTGGTGCTTCTAGAACGTTGGCCCACTTTTATGTGAAAAGACCTTTTTGCCCTTTTTAACTCTAAAATTGGAGAATAATAGGCAATATTTGTCCGAACTCAGAATCGAGCGTACTTAGTGGCGTTGGAATCGTATTTCTAAGTACTTCATAAATATTGAGGTCTTATTTCTTGGATATGGGATATGGGTAAAATTACCATTTTACCCCCAAATGGAAAAATTAAGGAATTTTCATTTTAACTCAGAATTGAACGTACTTAATGTTGTTTCGATCAGTTTTCCAAGTACATCCATAATTTTTTTTTTAATTTATAATATAATCTCTATAAAAAGAGAATTTTCAATAACCTAATATTCCAGCCCAGAATTTCTAAAAATTCAAACTTTATTAAATTTCCTTAATAATTTACAAATATTCGGGGTCATTACATCTTCATCCTTAAATTCCTTGCTTTCCTTGCTTTCTTCTCATCTTTTTTCCCTCTCTTTTGGATCCACTTGCAAACATCCTTGGGTCATTGGATTACATAGATTGAAGTTGATAGTTGTACTTGAATGATAAGAATGATGCACAAATTTCTTTTGCATGAGTTATGTATTATACACCTTTTTTTGTGCAAAATTTTAATTCAATAATGTTCTTGTTCTTGTAGAATTCTCCTTGTTATTTCTACTAAAATTAATCAATTGTGTATCATATTCTTGCTTAAGTTCATGCATTCTTCACTTAAAGTTTCCATAAGCACTATTATAGGATGATTTCCATTTAGTTCATAATGCATAACATTCGAAGGATCATGTGCACAACTCAAAGAGTCATGTGCATAGTCTTGAAGTGTATTCCCTTACAATAGTTGCTTGATCCATTGTTACTTGTCACTTACGTTTCCATGCCTATCATCAAGTCTCATTCATGCATCATGATCTCTTACTTTCCATTGTTTTTGGTTAGAATCCATGCACACACTTCATTCTAGTTATGCATATTAGTTTAGGTTATGCTTAATTCATTTGATAATTGCCTCAATGTATTTGCATTCTAGAATAGTTTTAAGAAGCTTCTAATTTCAATTTTTAGAAATTTTCTAATTGTAATTTTAGGAAAGTTCTATTTTTAGAAAGCATGTTTTAGGAAAGTCTCTAAGTTTTAGCTAGTTTACTATTAGCATGTTTATCATTTGGTGTTTTTAATTTATGTCATATTTCCATCTTAATTCCATTCTTAGTTTAGGTTAAAACCACTTCCTTTAGCTAGGGTAAGTAGTTTAAGTGAGGTTCCACTATCATACAAACTGTTTGATTCCTCGTGGGATAGACCTCATTAGTGTGCTATACTCTAATAGATTGATGAACGTGCAAGTTAATTAAAGCAATAAAACAAGTTTTTGGTGTTGTTGCTAAGGAATCACAATGGAATTTTGTAGAAGATCTTAATTAGATTATTTACCTCTAGTCTAGCTTTAGGTTGCATTAGATTAGGGTTTTGCATCAGTTTTGAATTTATTTACTAGTTCCTCATAATTGACCATATTTTTTTTAATTTTGTGCGAGGAGAATTTAGCAAAGGAGTAGCGACAATCCTGCGGGCCAAAGCTTCGTTACATTAGATTAGGGTTTTATTGCTTTCTTAGATTAGGGTTTTGAGTGGAACTTATAACAAGGCTCATTGTATTTTGCATTTTATTATTCAATTTTTAAATAGGTTGTAATAATATAGGCAAGTGTGGGGCATGGTGACCAGCACTTGATCTTCATCGAACACCTCACTATAAGTATCCCTCACTTTCCTTTCATTTTTCAAGTTTAGTTGCATTTAGTGTAACCTTGCACTATGGATGGCAAGATAATTCATATAGACATGGATCATTCATGATAACTTTTGCATTTTAATTAGAGTTATTGCATTAGTAAGAACCTATTTAACATAGGTTAGCCTAAGCTCAACTATAACCAAGGCATAGGCTATCTAGTTATAGTGTCTCGTTTGTTGAGGTGTTCAACCCATTGTTAAATAGCATATGGGTAGGTATTAACTTGCTTTTGTTTTGCACTGTACATTTAATTGCTTTATGGTGGATTGTATCACATTGATAGTAAGGCCACATATGAACCCTTAGAAGATAAGGACTGAATTTCATCATTAGATCCTTGGCCCACCTAAGTAATTAAAATTGATCATTGTATGTTTTCCATCCTAGCCCTTGAATGTAATTTAAAATCAAGTAGCAAGAGACTTAGGGTTATCGAACTTGTAGGAGCCTTTTTGAACGACTAGGTCTATTGTCACTCCTATGGCTTCTGAACATTGTGGTTATAATTGGTGTTTGAAAAACTAAGTAGTTTTCCCACAACTTCCATTGATGATGGTTGTGGTCAAAACACCTCCTAAAATGTGAAATGTATTAATCACTTTAGAGAAAAACCTAACTGGTAAGTAATAGTCTAGCTTGGATTAAAAAAGGAGCTATCTAGATTTAAGTTTAAAAGCTACCACCCTACGTGTTATAAAGATCATCAATTCATCTCATTATTAGCTACTAGGATTGGTTATGCATCATTTAGTTTAGGACTAGCATTTAAATTGTGTCATATAGTTAGGGTTTTCAATTAAAAAGGTACATCATGTAAAAAAAAGTACTCATTCTTTGTATACAATGATTTGTTTCATTGTATGTAAAGTTGAGAACAAAGGCCTATCAAGAAGGGGATAGATTTGATAAATTAGATACATCGATGCATAGGATTGTATTAAAAGTCAATTTCTTAGGATGATAGCTTCTAGGCAAGTTGCTCCACAGCCTTAGTGCAACAAGTACTATGCCTATTATGAATCACAATATCCCACTCCTTCATAGCCATCAAGCTCCACATACAATGAATATTATTAGAAGCCAGTGGATGCAACCACTGCATTTACATACCTTGGAAATAATTACTATCTTAAGATAAACTACCAAAATGTATGTGCTAGGCATCATGAACAACTATAGGCTTAGAGTTACTAATATCAAGAAGAACCACAATGGTCCCACCCCAATCTACCCTACCATAATTATCAAGACTATCAAGGACAATCATCTTGGGTTCAACTCACTCAACCCTTTTTCATTACCCTAATGCCACAACAATGCCAGCCAAATGAATCATTTCCTCTATAATAGGAAGAACAATCATTATTGATGCAAAATATAGAACATTTGTAATGACTTAGTGAAATAATAGATCAATATCTTGCCATAGTTACAAATTGGGCTAAGAAAATAAAAAAAAAATTAGGGAGGAGAGTGAAAAAACCATTAAAAGAATTCAAAGTGAGAATTACCTTCTATTCTTGCTGAACTTGATAGTTTTTCACCAACCTTGACCATTGATAATGATGATAAGATGGAAATATCTTATGATCATTTTGAGCCATAAAGCCCACATCCATCCATAGAAATCTGTAACTTAGATCAACTCAAGTCATGTCTAGATCATTTTTATAATTTTGATGAAGACATATCCATTGATGAAATAAATGATTCATTATATACTGCATCATTAATGGACACTTCTTAATGGATAGTTAGAGTAAGATCCCCTACAAAACTTGAAATACAGATTGAACCATGCAGTGTAGAATATGTACCTATTTAGGACCTACAGACCTTATTAGAACAAACACAAAATATTAATATAGGGCCAATTGAAACCTTACCAGCTCCAACTAACTAGGAAGAAAAAGAGTCAATTGATGTACTAGCTCTACATCAACCAACCTTAGGGTACACATTAGAAGATAATTAAAGTTTAAGACAAACCATGTCCCCACCTCTAATAATACAAGAACTATCTTTTAAGGGAAGTGAAGAGTTGGCTTATACCCTAATTTTAGGACAATGTAAAGGAAATAGAGGAAAAAGATGAAGTGACTACAATCCGCAATATTATCTCTCAATTTGGTTAAGAAGAGGACCGTTCATTGCCATATGGTCAAACAAAATTTAAATTCACTGTAGTTCATGATTTCATCATGTTACCACCACCTCAATTTTTTGAGGTGGAGGAATTATATTGACTATTGTAAAATACCCAAAATGCAAAATTATCAATGTAGTCCTATTAAATTTAAAATCGTGGTGGTCTAATGTGTCGTATTGTTACCACTACCAACAAATTAAAGGTGGAGGAAATATATAGACTACTACGAGATTCTAAAGAAGCAAGAGAAATCTTGCCCATTTCATTGTTAGAGTTAGAATAGAAAAAATTAGGTTAAACTAGTAAGGTTTAGAATAGGGTGCATTAGATTAGTTATAGGATATGTCTGGCTGAAGCCGTTAAACTTAGGGCTCCGTTAGGAGGCAACCCAGGGTTTTTTAGAAATTCTCAGTTTTATGTATTACCCATTCATCATATAGATGTCTATATTTCAAAATATTGAGGACAATGTTTAACTTAGGTTAGAGGGCATAGATATGCATGAGCTTTCTAAACTTTTCTTGCATTTTTGAAAACATATTTAAAAAAGAGAAAAAATAAAAAAATATTTTATGATAAGTTCCTTTTTAAAAATGAGAATTCAAAAATTTTAAATATTCAACAAAATCTTGAACTTTAGCTTATTAATAGAGTTCATCATCATCATGAAGACTTTATCCCAATTAGGGGTCGGCCACATGAATCTTATTCCTCCATTCCTCTCTATTAAGTACCATGGCTTCATTTAGTCCCAAAGTTTTTAAATCTTTCCTCACCAGTTCTATCCGTGTTCTTTTGGGCCTTCCCCTTGCCCTTTTAGAACCTTCTACTTGTATTGCCTCACTCCTTCTAATCAATGCCATTGTTGGTCTCCTTTGAACATGTCCAAACCATCTAAGTCTAATCTCCCCCATCTTGTTACCTATTAGTGCTACCCCTAAATTTCCTCAAATATTTTCATTTCTAATTCTATCCTTTCTTGTCTTACCACTCATCCATCTCGACATCCTCATTTCTATGATGCTCATCCTATGAGCATGATGTTCCTTAACTGCCCAACACACTGATCCATAGAGCATGGTAGGACTTATGGCCATCTTATAGAATTTTCCTTTTAGTTTGAGTGGCACCCGCCGATCACACAAAACTCTAGATACACATCTCCATTTGTTCCAACCCACTTGGATTCTCTAGGTAACATCCCTCTCAATCTCTCCACTCTCATGAATCATTGATCCTAAGTACTGAAAGTTGTCTTTTATAGGGACTTCTTGATTGTCAATCTTGATTGGTGTTCCACTCCTACTCCTCTCCTTGCTAAAATTGCATTCCATATATTCTATCTTAGGTTGACTAATTTTAAATCCTTTAGATTCTAATGCTTCACTCCATAACTCTAGTTTTATGTTTACACCCTCCCTTGTCTCATCAAGTAAGACAATATCATCTACAAATAGCATGCACTAAGGAATTTCCTCATGTAGATGTTCTGTTAACTCATCCATAACCAATGTGAAAAGGTATGGGCTCAATGCCGATCCTTGGTGAAATCCTATAGTGATAAGAAAATCACTATTCTCGCCACTAGTAGTCTTAGCATTTGTTACCACTCCCTCATACATATCTTTAATTATGTCTATATACCCCTATGAAACCCCTTTATTGCCCAACACCTTCTAGATTAACTCTCTAGGGACTCTATCATAAGCTTTCTCTAAGTCAACAAAGACCATGTGGAGGTCTTTCCTCCTCTCCCTATATTTCTCTACTAATTGTCTTAATAAGAAAATAACTTCTATGGTAGACCTCCCGGGCATGAAGCCAAACTGATTCTCCTATACACTTGTTTCATGTCGTAGCCTCTTCTCAATCACTCTTTCAAAAAGTTTCACAATGTGGCTAATAAGTTTGATCCCTCGATAATTGGTGCATCTCTGTATGTCTCCTTTATTCTTATAAATTGGTACAATAGAGCTTTTCCTCCACTCATCAGGCATTTCCTTTGATTTTATAATCTTGTTAAACAACTTGGTCAACCAAACTACCCCAATATCTCCCATATGCTTCCAAACCTCTATTAGTATACCATTGGGCCCCATGGCCTTTCCTGATTTCATCCTTTTCAAGGCCTCTTTCACTTCAGGTATTCTAATCCTACGTTCATATCTATAATATCTAATGTTATTTAGATTTATAGTATTTTCAATCCCTATATTCTCAGAGCCGTTGTCATTTAACAAATTTTGAAAGTATGTTTCCACCTTTGTTTGATCTCATCATCTTTGACTAATACCCTTTGATCATCACTTCTAATGCACCTAACATAATCTAAGTCCCTACCCTTCTATTCTATTACTTTTGCAAGTTTAAACACATCTTTCTCACCTTCTCTTGTTCCTAGTCTATTATAGAGCTCATCATATGCTTTAAGTTTAGCCTCACTTACTATTCTGTTAGCAACCTTTGTAGTATTCTTATATTGTTCATAGTTTTCATTATTTCTAGTCTTCTGCCATGCTTTAAAACACATTCATTTTTCTTTAATAACTTTTTGCACTATTTCACTCTACCACCATGTTTCCTTTACTAATTGCCTTTTACCTTCAGATACTCCTAAGACATCTTTTGCCACTTTCTTAATGGTCTTAGCAATATTAATTTACATGGTATTTACTTCTATTTCATAGTTCCAATTTCCTTCTACCATCAACTTATTTGTGAATGAGGTTAGTTTCTCTCCTTTTAAGTTCCACCACTTAATTTTTGGATACCTATTAAGTTCATTTCCTTTCTTCCATCTTTTGATATGGATATCCATAACCATTAACCTATGTTGTAAGTTTAAACTCTCACCGGGTATCACCTTACAATCTCTCACCGGGTATCACCTTACAATCCTTACACATAGATCGTTCATTATTCCCAAGTAGAAAAAAGTTTATTTGGCTTTTATGAAGTCCACTTTTAAAGGTTATTAAGTGTTCATCCCTCTTCTTAAAGAGTGTATTTGCAATGGCCAGGTTATATGACAAAGAAAAAATGAGGATATTTCCCCCCATCTCATTTCGTTCACTTATGCCATACCCTCAGTGTATTCTATCATATCCTTCCTTTTCTTTTCCTACATGGCTATTTAAGTCTACTCCTATAAATATCCCCTCAATGTTGGGAATTTCTTGCATGACTCCCTCCATATCTTCCCAAAACTATCTCTTGATTATATCTTGTAACCCTGCTTGTGGTGCTTATGCACTTATAACATTTATAATATGCTCTCCGAGAACAAGTTTTATTATTATAATCTATCACAGATTCTTTTAATGTCCACAACTTTATCCTTTAATTCCTTATCCATATTACTTCTATGTCATTTCTATTATTATCCTTTCCTACATACCATAATTTATACTCATATATTTCTCTAGCTTTAGCCCCTTTCCACTTAGTTTCTTGGATACAAGTGATGTTGACTCTCCTACATTTCATCACGTCTAGTAATTACAAACTCTTTGTGATGACTCGGGTTTTCTCATGCATTTTTAAATGAAAAATCTAAATTCCTAAGGTGGGATCCCGATTTGAAAAATATTTTATAAAAACCATGCGATGCAGTGAAAAATCTTTTTATTTTAAACTCATTTTGAAAACCCTGAGTGTCATTTGCTTTCACAACAACCAAAGTAGTTTTTTAAAAGCTTCAGAAATCATAAATGTTTTCCCCAAGTCTATCCAGTCACAACACACAGCCCAACCGTAAATAAATACAAATACATGTCCAAAGGGTAGAGTGTTTACTTACATGTATAATTGTCTCCTTTTGATTTTTCTTGCTCGTAGCACTAACATAGGTGTCCTCTACTCGTGGATGAAACTATCCTGAAAAATGTTAAGGATAGGGTGAGTATATACTATACTTAGTAGGAGTCTATCACTACTAGTTTTACAATGCATGCTATGTTTAAAATCATATGCTCTTTAAAACATGTGCATGTTTGAACACTCATGTTCAATATCGATATCATAAACCATTGTCAAATTGGAATACTAACGACTTAAAAAATCACACAAATCAAGTCGAAAGTATCATATATATCATAAACATAATGATATGCATAAAATGCTCAATTGAATCCAACTCATGGATATCTGGTATGGTATGATCGACCAACCTCACGTCATGCCATATGCAATGCAAGTAAATCCACGAAACGATAGGGCCCAACTATGCCCACGACCTCGCCGCCGTGTGGTCCCCGGGTACGTGAGGACACTCGGTCATAGCCTCCACGGGGCATATGATACATCGACCCAGAGCCGTGACACCAGTGGTAGCCCCCTGTACCACATGCAGTCGACATAGGGATGTTGCCCTTTTTGGGCGTGGTACCCATTCCACCTAGTAGTGGTAGAGGCTGGAGGCCAACCCAAACACCTCGGCATAGCGCCCACATGCTTATTAGCGCAAATCATATAAGATCAAACAAGCAAAAACCTCTTTTTCAAAACCTGTCCTCTTTGGGTCCCTCACAACTGCCTACCCAGCGTCTTTTGGGTACTCCAGCATCTTTTGGTAACCCTCAACGACATGCAAATTTTCAAGAACTCAATGCTCACAAATCATGCAATATATGCAATTGTTTGCAAAACATGTCTATGCTTAATGTATTTATCATATATATATATGCTGAATTCATTTATATGCTAAACAAGTCATAAAATAAGTCATGCTAAACAAGTCATATACTTATACTTAAAACATGCATTCTCAAAACGATCATGGCTCTTTAAAAAAAATCTAGTAGCGATAGAGCACCTACCTCAAAGTCTCTTGGAGTCGCGTCCTTTATTACTTCAACCCGTCCCTGGGTCTCATTTATAAAGTCCTGGGTATGAATGGATACAAGGAGTCCTTATTAATTTCATTCTATTTAGACATTAGCTCATTAGATTTTCCTTTCAGGGTCCATGGGTCCTTGCCTAATTCATTGTCAGGCTGGATCTTATGATGTGGATCTACTATTCCATGGCTAACTCTGTAAATTATCCTCTAATCCTAACTTTAAAGTCTCATTAGATCCGCGTGTCCCAGTTCCCAGGACACCCTTGCATCCTGGTTGAACCGTGACCGCCTCACGTGCGTGCATGCCTAAAGGCCATGCCAGGGACCTCGTTTTACACGCGCACATGCATGCTCAAGCGACGCGCTATGACGCGCATCCTGGATGGCATCGCATGGACGCACCTTTGGTGTAGCATGGCACGTCTCAGCTCCCAGGGCACCCTGTGCATCCTGGTCGAGCCAGGACCCATGCCCCATGTTGCGCGCTCACCCGAAGGCCGCACCTGGGATAGTGTACGCACTGTCATATGCCCGGAACTCATCCTAGGGACCCTGTCCCAGGCGTACGTGGAGCATGGCGTCCCTGGGATGCCTTGTTCAAATAGGGCCGGGCCAAGCCTGGTTGGAGCGTTTTTCGTCCAGGAAACTCGGCTGGAAAATGGTTGGGAAGAGACTAGATCCGGCATGGATCTTGCCTGGGGAAGCAAGATGGAGAGAAAGAAGGGGGAAATGACTTACTTGGGTAGCTTAGGAGCGCCTATTGCCGATGGTGTGTTTCCCTCTGCCGGAAATCCATGTTTGTCGGAACCTATGAAGGGGAAAACCCCAATGTTAGACTGGAACAAGAGGAGAGAGGGGAATGGGGAGAATGGCCGGTCCGACTAGGGCCTGGCCGTTGCCGAAAACATGTAGAAAGATGGGTTTGAGATGGGTTTCCGATTTTGCCGGAATCCCCAGTCTCAAAACGGCGGGGAAATCGTGTTTTTGTGAGGGGGGAGATGGGGCTTTTATAGAGGGGAGAAGGCGGTGCCGCCATTTCCCCTAGTGTGTTCTAAAGAAATCGAGAGAAAAAAAGGGTTTCTGGAGAAGTCTGGAGGTGGAAGACAACAGGGGGTGCCGTTATCAAAACGGTCCCTGCGTTTTTCGTCTTTTTCGTTTTTTCTGTTTAAATTCCAAAATTGCCCCTGATCTTTAAACAGCTGTAACTTCTTCATATGAACTCCATTTTGGGTGATTTTTGAGGCGTTGGATTCCATTTTTCGAGTAGAATCTAATGTTATGATGTTTCCTTATAAATTCCTTTGTTTACTATTTTAAATAAGGTAAAACATTCAAAAGAGTTCATTTTGTATAGAATGACCAATTTTTGTTAAAAATAGTGTAAATTGTATTCCATGTGGCGATATGAATCTTATGCTATGGAGATATCCTATTTACTATCACCTTTCTCGAACTCCATGACATGAACCCATGTCCACTTTTCACTGCACTTGGGTTGTGACGCAGCGCATTGCTTCTGAGGGGACGCTCTAGCAGCCCTTGCCCATTTTTCACTACACCCTAGATCCAATGTAGCATGTTGCTTCTAGGAGAATGCCCTAGCAACCCTTCCCTATTTTTCAACGCACCCAAGATTCGATGCACCGTGTCACTTATGGGGAACGCCCTAGCTTGAGGGAATGTCAGTTTTCCATTCATGTCATGTTAAGGTTGCCATAGTTTTAAAAAGCTGAAGATGATTTTCATTTCTTCCTTACAAACTAATATACAAATGCAGAAAAGAAATAACAAAATCATCTTCAGCTACACCCTTGTTGGCTGGCACCCGACACAAGGGTTGCCATATTTTAAGTTGGAGATGATTTTCATTTCTTCCTCACAAACTAATATACAAATGCATATTCATTTGTAAGAAAGAAATAACAAAATCATCTTCAACTTCTCCCTTACTGGCTAGCACCTGATGCAAGACCCTTCCCTTTTTCATCTGGGCTTGGGACTAACATTGGCGGAGTTTAGCTTATTAATAGAGTTGCATATAATTAATTCACTATTTTATCCTTTTTCTAAAGTATTTCATACTTGAAATATTAATTGCACAAAATAGTTGCATATATAGTTTAAGTTGAAGAGAAAATATAACTTTGAAATCTGGAAAAGACTTGTGGAGACTTATAACCCAAGTGAGTTTAGAGTCATTCTTCCTTTTTTGAGGGTTATATATAAATTCAGCTATTGAGAATATTAAAGGACGTCTTTGGAAAAAAGTATGAACAATACAATTCAAGAGATGAACATCAAAAAGGCTAAAAAGAAGTTGAAGTTCAAATAAAGGCTATATATAAAGTAAAGAAAAGAAAAAAATGAGAGTGATAGCCAATGGAAAATATGAATGTTTACTCTTATGAAGAAAAAAGTAGAAGTTGTGAATACACTAATAAAAGACCTTTACATATTTTCCAGATGACCTTTGTTTACATTTATGCCCATTCTTTTGATAACCCTTATTGGGCCTATGTTTCATTCTAATAGAAGTCCTAACTTGATCTTAGGAGAAGTATGGCTTGGTTATGGTTATGAATGAGTGTGACATTCTTAATAGTTATCCTTTCATGAGACCATTATCATTCTTTCTAAATTATTGTTCTTTTGTATGAAATATGTGAGACTTTTGGACTTGATGAACAATATTCTACTCACATATTAATGAGAGATTTGTACCCATTTCTGAGCAACTTCTTTCTGAGTGATAAGTATACCTGTAATAACCCAAACAATTAATAATTTCATAATAATAATAGGAGGGGTAAATTTGTAAATATACGTGGGCCTACACGTCGTGGGACCCACAATGTGGCTATAAAAGCCTGCCCTGTCTCTTCTATGGCCAAACCATTCACTTCTGATTCCGGGTTGACGACGTAGGGCAACGATGAGGAACTCCCCGACTAGGCGCACGCAGTGGCAATCTAACCACGGTAGGCCACCCTCCACCATTTCCCATGTTTTCCTATAGTTTCTATTGTTTTTAACGCCGAAAAACGGTGTCGATTGCCGTTTTGAACAAGTAGGCAGTAGTATTCTTCTTAAAGTAAACCGATGAAATGGCATCAGATCATGATCTGAACCATCCATCTTGGGCGTTGTAATATGAAGAACAATCCCATGAATTTTCATGGTGATCGGATGGCTAGAGATGCCGAAAAACTCATAAAATAGTAGATGAAAAAATTTTAGGGACGCGACAAAAATCATGTAAAAACACTAGATAATGGCATATATGGTTGAAAAGGGGCTTATGAATGGAATCTATGCAAAAAAACTGAACGAAATGGTGCAAAAATCACACCATTTGGACACTTGTGTGTTGTCGGCGGCGACCAGAGTCCGGCCGTCTTCTCCGGCGGCAGCAACGCACCATGATACGTGTCACCCCCTGTCGCACACCACGTAGGCACCACGCAGGCACCACGCATACAGACGGCACACGCCCTATGCATGATGCCAAGCGCATGACACGCAACGTCACATGCGCAACACCTGCACGCCACGCGTCCCACGCAGGCGACACGTGGCACCACACAACACATGCCATGCGAGTGGTGCACTGACGTACGCCAGCGCACACACACTCAGCGCGTCTGTGCACGCGCCCACCTGAAAAAGACGACGCACGCGTAGCGCGTCTATGTGCACACCTGCACGAAGACAGGCATATGCCCGTCCAGCGCGTCTATGCACACACCTGCACGCGCGCACACGTGCGATGCTTGAGTTTTGGGATTTTTCGGGTCCTTACCTATCCATGTATAAAAAGTTGATTTTTAGGATCTACAGAGGTCCAAATCACAATCCGAAAGAGGCGTTACGACTGTATCGATGGCGCGGACCTGGATTTGACTTGAAAAGCTATATATAAATTCCTTTTAAAGAGTTAAACCATAGAATGTTGTGACATAATCTCAATCAGGCTGATCAATGGATGATCAGGCCTTAGATGTTGATGGTATACATCAAATGTGAGATAATCTAAGGGATTAGAGGGTTAAACAGTATTGAATTGCCAAATGATGGAAGATTTATGATGTAATAGGTATGTCAGAGCGCGCAATATGATATTCCACGCGCTTGATTTGAGCACTGCATTTATTGACGTAGGTGATTCCATTCAATTATTTCATGATTTCAGTAACCATGAATGGATTTTTAAAGCTTTGAGACATGTGTTTTATGTCTTCTCATGCACATAATTTGATCCCTATTTTCGTGTTATAGCATGACTTTTCTATTTGGTAATGACAATGTATGCCGGGCTTTAATTGTGTTATTGAGATTATTTATAGTGCATTTACATGGTTTATAAGATTTATATCTTGCCAATGATTTATGACGGGTGCTTTCACCCGGTGGGTACTATGCTAGGAGGGTTGTAGGGTTGGCCACCCGCCCTCTGATTTTGTGATGATGATGATGATGATTAGACACCGTCGTAGAGTGATACAGGGCTAGGTATGTAGGGGTGGTATCATGGGTAGTCCCCCCTACGGGTCCGTTCCTTCCCATGGGGACAAAGAAAGTCTCTTATTTGGTGTCGACGGGGGCTGATGCGGGTTGCACGGGAGGAACCAAAGTTACTATGGGTACACATCACCGGTGATTGAGTATATTGGAGGATTTTGGTATAGTTTTGATACAGTGTTTTGGTATCAATGATTGCATGCATATTATTCCGTGGGTATATATACTAGTATGGTTTTGATGTACTTACCTTGTATTTTGATCATGCCTTGCATGCTATATTGATTTAACTCAACATCTGATTTGTGAAAGTTGTAATTGCAAGCATTCAATTATTTGACATGTTTTGAGTATGCTTCCTTTATGAGAATCCTATTGTAAATTTTTGTTAATCTTTATTTGAGTGTAATCACCTACACAAGCATAGCTTGCTTTATGAGAATCCTATTGTAAATTTTTGTTAAACTTTATTTGAGTGTAATCACCTACACAAGCATAGCTTGCTGAGGCATTGCCTTGTTTTGCAATGCCTCAGATTTGGAACGTGATAACAACAAAGGAAAGCAGGCAGAGTAGCGGGGATCTGGAAGGAGACTTGAAGACATTCCATTTTATTTTCTTATTCGGACATATATTAGAGTATGTCACTTGGACTAGACTTTTGAGTCTTTCGTAGATGTGGATACATATTATAGATTGGACTCATATAATGGTATGGAGGATTGTTAAAGTTTAGATAGAAATATTGTGGTGATTATGGATGGAACCTGGTGACGTTTGAATTGATTTATTATCATCTTTAATTAGCCAGTGTATTTATTGTGGTTTTTAATCAAGCATGCTTAGAGTATCAAGGTTTTAATGTTGTTTATGATTACAGTTTTGATGTAGTTGACCCCCGAAGTTTACGCTTTTAAGCAATTCTTTTTAAAGATGCGCTAAAAGTTCTATAACATAAAATTTTAATTTTCAAGGATCCCGTCTATTTTCTTAAAGCGTATTATTATTTTTATATTAATGAGTAAAAAGTTTTGGTAAAACCTGGGGTGTCACAATACCTTATGAGAATTGAAGTCAAAGCATACATTTGGATAGTAATTTAGGTTATGTTTGATTTGAAAACTGCTAATCATATATATTTGCTACAACAAAATCTCACCTTTCAAAGTTTAATGAAATAATGGGATATCTTTAGCATAAGAGTAGGATTTTGAACCTTTTTTGTTTATATTTATTATTAGATAAAAGCTGGCTATATAATATAAGCTGAATAGAAGAAAATTTTCTCAAATGAATAAAGGACTTTCATACAAAATTTGAGAATTTGTTGGGTATATTCACTGCAAACCCTCACAAGGCCTAACTCATCTATTAGGGGTAACCCATGGGCTTAAGAGCTTGTTGCATGTGCTAAATGTAATTGGGACTACCTACGAAAATAGTAACCACTTTTGTTTTTATGTTTTTTTTGCATGTTTTGCTCTGTACTAGCAAAATGCTAGTTGGGGGATGTGATGAGTGTTCAATTTTATATAAAAAGTATCCAATTAGCACCATGTGTTATAAAAGATAGGCATAATTTTAAGGTTTTTTTTTAAAATTTTTGTAACACATGCACTTCTGACCTAATAATTCAAATGTTTGATATTTTGTAGGTTCAAAGGCTAATCTAGAGTAAGTATGTGAGTAATCATATCTTTTAAGATTTAATTAGAGTTTTTGACCTTTTGTAGAAATCAATATGCTAATCCAACACCCTAGAGTGATCAAGATGAGAATTGGAGCCATTCATGAGGTTTCCTAGTCTAACTAGGAAACTTAAGGAAGCTAAGGCCTAAATTTTATCAATCCAAAGTGTAATCAAGAATCAAGATTGCCTTAAGGCAAGCAAAGGATGGAATTGGAGAAGTAAAAGGTGACTAGAGTGGGCCCATGCACAAGCCATGCAATGTCCACCACCTTTTGCATGGGATTCACTCAAGTCACCTAAGCCATATAAGCTATGAAAAAGGTGACAAGCTAAGGAGCCTAACCAACCATCAAAGCCAAGGGAGTTGACCCACCAAGCTAAGACAAAAGAGCCCTCAAAGCCAAGCCAAATGAGACCTCAAAGCAAGCCATCAAGCTACTTAAGCCAAGCTACATGGAAGGCCATGATTGGAGGAGAATCTAAAACAAATATCCATGGGATTTTTAAGAGGATAGTGAAAAGATATTTGGGTGAAAATCAATGGAAAAGCATGCATGCAGACCAACAAGAAGTGCCTGCCTTTATTTTTCCTTAGAGGGAAAGTCTTCCACCTAAGACTTTCACCTTTCTAAAACTCTCACTTACCAATCACCATTCTGCCTTCTTAACTCCATCATAGATCTACCCAATCACCTTACTCCACGTCATTCCCTTTCTTTCTCTCTCTTTCCCTCTCTTTCCATCCTTATCTCCCTGTCCCTCTTATTCTATATTTTCACCATGACTTTTACAATGGGGAGACACTGCCTCCTAAGAAAGAGGTGTCACCCGCCTTGCTTCCCACCTTGTCCCACTTTGTTGCCATCTTGTTTCCCCTCTTAGGTGTCCTCTTATATTATCCAATCCCTCCTTGCCATCTCACCTATTCCTTAGGGTCCCCTTTAGATAGAAGCCACCCATATAAATCAAGGTGGAGGATTTCCATGTTTTTTAACCTCTTGGAGAATGGGAGAATGCCCCCTCCCAAGAAGGGGGCTTCTCCATCCTTCTTTCCTTCTTTTTCTCTCCAACAATTTTCCCATGGTAATAGCCTTCCCTTCTAACCCATTAGACCTCCTCCTTACTAAATCTTTATCTCTTCTCTTTGGTTTTCTTCTCAATTTAGGTTGGTGTCTTATTCTTTCCTTCATTATTTCTTTGCTTGAATGTTTCCTTGGTTCTTTGATTCCTTGTTATTTACTTGATTGTTTTTCTCATTATTTTCCCTTAGTTTTGTTTCTCAAATTCTTGAACCTGATGGTTACAACTCTCTTGTCATGACAGCCAAGAGAGTCTGGCCCTTAGATCAAGATCCTTGCCATCTTTGTCCTTAAATACCTTGCTTTACTTGCTCTGATTCTCATATTTTTCCCTCTCTTTTGCTTTGCTTCTCTTTTGGGTCCACTTGCATACATCCGTGGATCATTGAATTACATGAGATTGAAGTTGATAGTTGTACTTGAAAGAGTGCACAAATTTCTTTTCCATGCTTTATGTATTATGTGCCTATTTTCTGTGCAAGATTTTAATTCAGTAAAGTTCTTGTTATTGCAGAATTCTCCTTGTTGCTGCTACTGAAATTAATCAATTTCATATCACATTCTTGCTTAAGTTCACGCACTCTTCACTTAAAGTTTCCATAAGCACTATTATAGGATGATTTCCACTTAGTTCATAATGCATAACATTCAAAGGATCATGTGCACAACTCAAAGAGTCATGCGCATGGTCTTGAAGTGCATTCCCTTACAGTAGTTGCTTGATCCATTGTTACTTCTCACTTAGGTTTCCATGCATATCATCAAGTCTCATTTGTGCATCATGATTTCTTAGTTTTCATTGTTTTAGGTTAGAATCCATGCACACACTTCATTCTAGTTTTGCATATTAGTTTACGTTATGCTTATGTTCATTTGATCATTGCCTAAGCGTATTTGCATTCTATAATAGTTTTAGGAAGCTTCTAATTTAATTTTTTTAGAAATTTTCTAATTGTAATTTTAGGAAAGTTCTATTTTTAGAAAGCATGTTTTAGGTGAGTCTCTTAGTTTTAACTTGTTCATTTCATGTTTCCATGTTATTTCCATTCTTAGTTTAGGTTAAAACCACTTCCTTTAGCTAGGGTAAGTAGTTTAACTGAGGGTTCACTAATTATCCACACCTTTTGATTCCTCGTGGGATTGACCTCACTAATGTGCTATACTATAGTTGATTCAGGTGCTTGCAAGTTAATTAAAACATCATAACACAAAGCCAATACGTTTTAGCATAATGGTGTGAGAAGGGTTTCTCTCATGGTAACTAATAGGTCAACACATTTGAAATGATCATGGCTGTGAGCATTGAATGTTCAAAAAGAAGATTGCCTCTCATGGGTAAGACAAAGGCTAATGAGACCAAAAAACATAACTTGTAGATGGTCCATGATGTTGCAAGGTAGAATCTAGTGATGGGTTTGGCTATTAAGTGTTGTTACAGAGAGAGTATAGAATTAAGGAGAGAACAAAGCGAGTTGCTAATTTTATGGGCATTGATATATCCTAGCAAACTCTTCCTTAAGTTTTTATTCAACTTGTATTTGATGGCGCAACCCTTGGTAACTCGGGTGATGCTAGAATGGGTGGGATCTACTACTAATCTAGAGGGCCTTTAAGATAGTTAAAAACATATATCTAAGATAGTTTCATAACCTTCTTCTATCCAGAACTATCTTAAAAAATAAGGTGGTTTCCAAAACTGTCTTAAAAAATATGATTTTTTTAAAATAACCATCTTGAAAAAGTTAAAATAAAGACAATTTTAATAACCACCTTTAACAAGTTTGAATTCTTAAAAAATTGTAGAAAGTTGTTGATACAACAACCTTCCTATTATTACAATATTCAACCATACCCTCTTCACAAAATTATTCATCCACACTTTCATGATCTACATTCAATATAAAAAATTTAGAGATATAAAGGAGTAAAACTTCATAAGAACTAAATAAAAAGTATTATCCATTCCACACATGTACACTTCTTCATACACACTCATTTACTTACACACTCCAACAACCCCACATTCTTATAAAGTAATGGACATATATCTACTATAAGTTTCTTCCTTACTTCCAAACTTCAACATCGCATCAACCTTATTAACAAAACACCATACAATCCCCTCATTCAAATAAACTAGCAGCATTTATAATTTAAGAAAATAAAAAATACAACATACATCCATATTTACTATTTAAATGAACAAGTTTTGTATTAATCAACATAAAATTTTCATTAAAGTACAAAAGGTCTAGTGGGTTGGAAGTCACAAGTCACTCAGATTTGAATTTTGGTACAAACTCATCACATTAATGTCTTATTTGTTCGAGATCTAGTTGGAGTAAAGCATTATCTATCCAATCGGGCATCACCACTACCTATAAGACATTTAATATGCTTTACTACTTATAAATGCACTATATACTTAAATGTTATTTCATGTAGCCAACCCCAAAGATTGTAGAAAAATGTACGATGACAATTGTTGTTGTTTTAAATAAATTGGAAAGTGCACAAATCCATTGTAGTATTCTTATGCAAGCAAGGTCAATCTCACAAGGAATCTCAAGAAAAAGTATTTTATATGAATCTTATTTAACTTGTTTATCTTAGCCAAACAAGAAAGATAAATTTGATTTATCTAGGAATGTAAACACAAAGAATGTAAACATGCACAAAATTATAAATTACCACTAACAAAAACTTAAAATTATAAATTCACCTAACTAAAATACATTCAAATAAGGAACCACAGCAATTTAGAATAAATTATCTAGGCAATGAAACTACTTTAAATGGAAACTTTCCTAAATCAATACTTTCTTAATCTAAAACGCTAAAAATAGGAATTTCTAAATTTAACTAAGGAAACATCCTAAATCTAAACTAAGATGAAAATCATGAATTAACTACTAGTACTCTAGAATTAATCAAAAAAACAAGTTAAGATCTAGCAAGAGTTTCACCTAGGAATCATGTGCATGACCCATGGATGGTGTGCATGGTTCTAAGGTCCAAAAGTGGTCTGATTTGATACTTTTAATGCAATTAATCATGAAATCTAAGCTATTTAATAAATAAAAAGCTAATAAAATTGAATGGGTCCCTAAGGATTCCATTAAATAAGATGTTTAGATGGCTGGAACAAAGCATCAAAGTTGAAGGAAAAAAGTCAGCATTCAATTTCTCATGAATAATGAACAAATAAAGCATAAGTAAGCAATTGAATCAACATTTTTTGTGCAAGATAACCATTCATATCTAAATTATTATGATACCAGAGACAGCCATTAATAAGATTATTCAAATATTTTCATTAAACCAAGCTCAAACTACATTAGAAATTGGACACATAATACATACGTGTAAGCTGAAAAGTGAGTCCAATTCAAAAGCATGAAACTTGCTCTAAACATCAACTAACCAAATCCAATGCTTATAATCTCAAGTAGTATAGCATACCAAGAGAACTCAAAAATAAATATAAGAGAAAAGATGGATGAAAATTTGAACTAAACAAAGGAAAAGAGCACACAAAACTAGATGGATCTAAAGTGCAAAACGTGTGAATCAAAGAAGGAAAATTAATGTTCTAAGTTTCCTCTTCTCTTGAATGTCACTACCAAAGAATAATAATCTTATATCTTTGATGAATGAATAAGGAAGAAAACAACAAACTCAAGGTAAAAATTAAGGAAGAGAAAGCAAAAGAAAAACAATGAAAATTAAGCAAGGGAAATAATGAAAAGCAAGGCAAGTAGTACAACACTAACCTGATCACCGTCAAGCTAAAGCAAGGAGAATTAACATCTAAGCAGAGAGCTTAGGGCTTGAAAACACAAGGAGAATCTAGACTCAATGAAAGGAGGTGTGGTGGAAAGCTGGCTAGAAGAGGGATGTGTTGAGGCATAGAGGACTAGCCAAGTTGTGTGGTATGGTTTTCCTTGGATGTTTAAGCGAAAAATGTGGAACACTTCTATCTCTTTGGATGATGGGAAGGTGGCTGGTATTTATAGAAGACTTTAACTTTTTAGATTTGCTAAGATTCTAATCTAAGGGATAAGAGAAAGAGGATGAGGATAGAGATAAGATAGGAAACTTAAGATGGGGATTAGGAGTAGGACTATAGGAAGGTCATAGGAAAGTGTGGCTTATGAGTTGGACGTGAAGATTTTAAGAGGAAGTGTGATGGAGAAATTCCTATGGATGTTAGCAAGGTGGGTTTTTGGTGAGAAAAATGGAGTTTTAAAGGATCTTGTAAGATCAAAGATGGCGCTTTTCAAGGAGGTGCCTCCCCCCTTGTTTCCTATGTTAATTTTTTAGAAGAAAGGGAATAGATAGAGAGAGGATATGAATATAGGAAAATGGGGAGAATATAAGGAATGACTCTTCTTTGATTGATCCACCTAGCATGCTATCTTATCACGTTATAGATCTCATCCATTCCATGCTAATTATCTCTTGAATTTCACCCTTTTTACATAGGATAATTGCTTCAAACAGTCATTCAATCATGTAGCTCCATGTGGCATGTTTAGATGGCTTGTCAGCTCACTTTGATAGCTCATTTGCATGGCTTCATGACTATTTATGGGGGGATGTTTTGGCTTGTCACCTTCTTCATGGCTTAAATGGCTTAGGTGACTTGAGTGAATCCCATGCAAGGGTGGTGGACTTTGTTTCACTTGAGCATGCATCCACTTTAGTCACCTTTTACCTTCTTGAATTAGTTCCTTTGCTTGCCCTAAAGTCATCTTAGACCTTAACCACACCTTTGGATTATTGAGATTTAGACCTTGGCTTCCTTAAGCTTCCTAGTTAGGTTAGGAAACGTCATAAATGGCTTCAATTTCTATCTTAACCCATCTTAGCCATTGAATTACCTACAAAAAGTGAAAAACTCTTATTGAATCCTAAAAAGTATGATTGTTTGCCTATTTACTCTAGATTAGTTATTGAACCTACAAAATATTAGCTTTAGAGTCATTAGGTTTAGAACCTACAAAATGCATGTGTTATAATTGTCGGCCAAAAATCCTAATTTAACGCTATAAGTTATAACACACGGGAAACTAATTGGGTGATTTTTATACAAATTTGAATACTCATCACACACCTCAACCAGTGTTTTGCTAGTCTTGAGCAAAACTTGCAAAAAAATCTTGAAAACAAAATGGTTAATGTTTTCGTAGGTGCTCATAATTGCATTTAGTATATGTAACAAGCCCTCAAACCCTTAGGTTACCCCTAGTGGATGAGTTAGGCCTTATAAGGGTTTATAATGAATATACTCAAAAAATTTCATAAGGTTGAGTTCCTTACTTTATCTCAGAGAATCCTCATTCATTAGTACTCTACTAGCTTTAACAACTTAATAGAGATGAATGACAATTCTATAGGTTATCCACATACTGAAGTCATTTTATTGTAGTTATCTCTCAAAGTGCATGTGTGTGTATAGCTACATAAGTCATGACATCTAATTAGATATGAGTATGTCAATAGGAAATATGTTTTGACCTCAAATTCTCAATGGTGTGCTCTCAAAAATGAAGTTCTCATAAAAAGTGGTTAAACATATTTCTCTCATTGACCGAATCTAACAAAGCTAATGGTTCACATAAGATTTAAGCACTAAAGAGATAAAGTAATATGATCCCTAAGAAGAGATTTTATTACGAAGACTAGGAGGGGTAGTTTATATCAATTCCTTATTTTTATATCCTCATTAAGGCTATTTTCCACCTATGAACAACAGGTCTTTAATTAGGATGAAATGTAGGCTTGGGATAGGTTCATAAAAGAAGGGTATAAGGATTGAACATTTAAAAATTTCAGTAGATGTCCTATTTTGATTTTTGGAAAACTTTGACTATGCTGAAGTGTATATCCTTTGTATTGTTACCCTTCTGACATTTTTTTCTTTTCACTTTTCCTATGAATTCTTTTGAAAGAAAGATTTTTTATTTTTTTAATGTCTTTGCTAATTTTCACTTCTTTAAAATTTTGTCCTTTTTGAACTTTTCTACCATCTCTACTCATTTTTAAAAATAGGTAATGGATATTTATTTTATTAGGTTTTCTAGGTTAAGATAGGCAAGGTTAATAAAGAAAAGCCTTACTAATAGACTCAAGAGGCTAACTAGTGGTATGGTATACTGGGTAGGTTCTATGTCTCTAGGCTAAAACAAGGATGACCTATATCATTTCCTAGGTTTCTTAAAGCCCATTAGATTCAATAAATGTTGTAGAAAGAAAGCTAATACTCCTACTTACCCTTGGTACTTAGCCAAAATAAAGATAACAGGATCACAAAATAATAAGATCACAAAAAGTTATCTACACCGAAGAGAATATGAAATTCCTTATAACTCTTAGAAATGAGATAGTCTCTAAAACTCACTTGGTTATAGGTCTCCACTATTTTCCTTAGGGTCTTTAAGTCATACCTCTCTATTAGTCTAGACTATGTATGTCTATAAGTATTTTCTAATTTTAACTTTCACAAAATGCTTCATGACATGAGTAACATGCAAAATTAGCCATATCATTTCCATTAGGTGGTTAAAGTAGTGGAATTACTAATTTTTTGAAAATTTGATTCTCATCACATTAAGGGAACTTGACCTGAGATTTTTTTTTTGTTTTTAATAAGAATACAAGAAAAGGAGAAACCTCTCTCTCTCTCTCTCTCTCTCTCTCTCTCTCTCTCTCTCTCTCTCTCTCTCTCTCTCTATATATATATATATATATATATATATATATATATACCCCAACCTGAAATAAGCATTGCCTCAATGTTTGAAAATGTAGGAACCTATATGATGAAGGAATGATTGAGAATGCTGAGATTTAAATAATAAAGAAAACATTGGGTTGCCTCCTAATGAGTTCTAAATTTTATGTTTTTAGCCAGACATGATGATGATGAGTGCAATAAATGTATTCTAGACCATGCTAAGGTGGATCTTTCCTCTAATGACATTTCTTCTACCTCATGATTGATTAGTTCTAAGAAGGGTTTTAGCCTTTGTCAATTATCCTTGGATATTTCACCATCCTTTTTTATCTTGATGGACCCATGAGGATGTATGGTGTGTACTGTGTAGGGTCTTGTCCATCGAGACCTAAGTTTTCCTAGGAATATATGCAACCTAAAATTATACAATAAGACCTTTTGTCCTGGGGTGAAGGAATTCATTAAAATTTGTTTATCATGGTGAACCCTCACTTGGTCTTTGTATAATAGTGCAGACTCGTATGCATCTTTCCTTAAGTCACCCAACTCATTGAGTTGGAGTTTCCTATGGTTTCTAGAAACATCTAAGTCAAAATTGAGATTTTTAATAGCCCAATATTTTCCTATGTTCCAATTCTACTAGTAAGTGGTAGGCCTTTCAATAGGTTAGGAGGTAGGGTGGCATACCTATGGGAGTCATATAGGCAGTGCGATAGGCCCATAAAGCATTGGTAAGTCTTACAAACTAGTTTTTCCTATTTGGATTGACTGTCTTCTCTAAAATATGCTTGATTTCTCTCTTTGACACCTCTACTTACCCACTGGTCTAAGAATGATATGGGGTATCTATTCTATGGGTGAGGCCATAATTTTTCATTAAATTTTCAAACTCTTTATTACAAAAGTGTTTTCCACCATCACTAATTATGGCACGTGGAGTACCAAACCTGGAAAATTTATTTTCTTTCAGAAATTTGGCCACTGCCCTGTGGTCATTGGTCTTGTAGGGCATGGCTTCCACCACTTGGACATGTAGTCCACCCCCACGAGGATCTACAAACATACAAAGTAATTAGTAAATGGACCCATGATATCTATGCCCCAAACATCAAAATTTTTTACAATCAAGATTAGGTTTAAGGGCATCATATTTTTCCTCCCAATACTTCCTAACCTTTGGCCCTTAGCACATGCAGTGTAGTAAGTATGTGAATCTTTGAAAATTGTGGGCCAATAAAAATCACACCACAAAATCTTTATCAGGTCTTTCTAGGGCTAAAATGACTCCCACAAGCATGATCATGGTGGAAAGAGATGATTTGTTAGCTCAATGTTGGGTATGCAACTCCTGATAACCTGATTAGAATAGCACTTAAATACATGCAAGTCATCCCAGATAAAGTATTAAACCTCATCCATAAATATTTTTCTATCTTGTTTGGTCCAATAATTAGGCAATTGTCCTGTAACAAGATAGTTATCTATATTTCCATGCCAAGGTAATTAGGAAATGTGCATTAATTGTTCGTTTGGAAAAACTTCTATAAGAGTGATATTTCACTAGTATACTTCACCACTTGTCTAGATATGTGATCTACTACTACATTTTTAGAACCTTTTTTGTCTTGAGCTTCAAGATTAAATTCCTATAGAAATAGTATCCAACAGATTAGCCTAGGTTTTGTATCCTTTTTAGAAAGGAGGTATTTCAAAGTAGCATGGTATGAGTATACTATAACTTTATATCTTAGCAAGTAAGATTTAAATTTATTCATTGCAAACATGACAACTAGCAACTCTTTATCTAAGGTATAATAGTTAAGTTGTGTGTCGTTGAGTGTTTTGCTAGCGTAGTATATCACATGGGGAAGTTTATTAATGCGCTACTCTAAAATAGCCTCAATCAAATAATCCTAACTGTCACACATTATCTCAAATGGTGCACTTTAGTTAGGTGTGCAGAGGTTGGTTCAGCTTTTAGGCACTCAAATGCTTTTCTACAATATTCATTAAAGTCAAAAGAGGCCTTCTTTGTGAGTAAATTATAGAGGGGCTTAACAATCTTAATGAAATCTTTGATGAATCTACTATAAAATCCAACATGGCCTAGAAAAGGGCATATTTCTTTTACCATCCTTAGTGGAGGAAGGTTGGCGATTAAATCCACCTTGGCCTTATCTACCACTATACTATTCTGTGATATTATGTGGCCTAAAACTATGGCATTTTCCACTATAAAATGACATTTTTTCCAATTCAATAGAGCTTTTTCTCCTAACACCTTATAACAACTAAATTCAACAGTACAGGCACTCATCAAAGGAAGAACCACAAACTAAGAAGACATCCATGAACACCTCTAGAAACCTTTCTATTATGTTGAAAAATATGCTTAACATACACCTTTGGAAAGTGGCTGGAGCAATACCAAGTTTAAAAGGCATATGTTGATAAGCAAAGGTTCCAAAAGGGCAAGTGAAGGTGGTCTTCTCCTAATCTTCTGGTCCGATAGGAATCTAGTTATAGTTGGAATAACTATTTAGAAAAATAGTAATAACTATGACTGGTTAACCTCTCAAGCATTCGGTCAATGTAGGGAATAAGAAAGTGATCTTTCCTCATGATTGCATTTAGCTTCTGGTAATCAATACAAACTCTCCACCAGTGGTCATGCAAGTGGGAAATAACTCATTGTCCTCATTCTTGATTTTTGTGACACCAAATTTCTTTGGTATAGCCTGAATGGGGCTAATTCAAGTGCTATAAAAAATAGGGTATATCATGCCAACATCTAAAAGCTTAAGGACTTATCTCTTACCATGCCCTTTATGTGGGGGTTTAGTCTCCTCTATGTTTCCTTAGAAGGTTTAGCATTTTCCTCTAGATGAATTTGTGCATGCACACAATAAGGCTAATCCCTTTCATGTCTACTATGGTCCACCCTAAAGCTATCTTGTGTTCCTTAAGAACATCAATAAGCTTACCTTCCTTTTATTGGTCTATATTTGTGGCTATGATTACAAGGTTTCTTCTAGTCCTAAGTATGAGCACTTCATATTTTTAGGAAGTGGCTTAAGGACCAAGGTTAGTAGTTTTTACAAAAGGTACATTATGACTGGCTCCACATGATGGATGAAGTGGCTCCACATGAGGGCCCCATTTAGAGTTGTCCATTATGAGTGTAGCATCTAATATATTATTAACCTCCTCAATGGAGTTGTCACTATCAAAATCATAGTTGAAATGAGCTAGACATGCCTCAAGTTGATCTGAGATGGACAATGGTGATTAAGTATCCAAAGTTAGACCTTCTATTAAATTTATTACATAAGAATCATTGAGGTCTAAATGCTAATGGTCGGTATTGCCCTATCTATAACATGGTCTCCAGTAATGCATGAAATTGTAGGGCACCTTAGGTCTCTAAACTTTAGTGGAGTCTGGTGTTGCATCAAAGAGCTTACTTGCTCAATGAGGAAAGCTTTCTTTTGTACATTCTGTTTCTGTTTCTAGTGCAGAGCTCTTTTAGTAACTTGGCATAGGAGGGAACATCCTTCATGGCATTGAGGAATGGAATATTGATTTGTACATGCTTAAAAACATTCATTAGCCCATTAAAACTTGTTCCCTTCTTAGCTTTGTTCAGTAATTGAGGAAATGAACCTTTAAGCACATAGGGTGCCTCCACTACAAGTTCAGTAGGAGATTTTTTGCCTCTTTTCTTTATCCTATTCTTTGATTGTCTTGTGTTCCTCTACAGTTTCCTTAGACTGCCCTACCTTGTTATTGACCTAAAGGTTTCTCCTAAGGGTTGTTATGGACTTGGCTTGCTCATGACAATTATGTGATTGAGAACTAGACCATATCTTGAATTATCCCTTAAGTTTAAAGATGGTTTGACTGCTCCTTTACTCTATCTTCTAATGCAGCAAACAACTAATTTATTTGCAGTTCTATGTTAGCAAGGGCTTCAAAATTGACATTGTTGGCCTATTTATTTTCCCTTTGCTGCATGAGAATTGTATATTGTTCTTAGCAAATGGCTTTTGTGGTTCTTGGGTGGGCTGAAAACTAGAGGGCTGCAAGGGAACTGAGGTTCTACGAAAGTTCTATGTAGGGGGTTCATACATGGACCTCCCTAATAGTTGTTCTTTGACTGTGACAAGTTAAGATGCCTAGCCCATCCTAGATTATAGGTCTCACAGTAGGTGTTGTTGCTTGGTTTGCGATATGCATTCAATTCACGTGCCTATTCCAAAAGATATTCATTATAAACCTTATTTGAGGGATAGTTTATGGTTAAATGGGTGGAACTAGAATAAACATGACAAACCTCTTGTGGAGGTTTAAGAGATATAGTAGCAACCATGATGGTCTAAAACAAGATTTCAAGTTTGTCCACTCTCCCATCATATTTATCTATTTTTTCATCATATTTGTGAATTCTCTCTATTATAGCGTCAAGCTTATAAGATATATCTGTGGACACTCCTACTTTGTAAATGCCTACTTTGTTTGGAGGTTGGGCATTTCTTTCTCTCCTATATGATGTGAACTAACTATATGCTGACTCTTACTCTATATTATGCCCAATCAATCCTAATGTAGCTAATCAAGTTGTTTTTATTATATTTTGTTATTGCATAGGATGATAGCTTCTTAGACCTAAATCTATACAACTCCTCCTTTTTTGTAGACTTGACTATTGCTTACCAGTTAAGTTCTACTCTAAAGTGGTTAATACAATTCTCATGTCAAGAGCCATTTAGACCTCAACCATCATCAATGTAAGACATGCAAAAATTACTTGGATTTTAAGACACTCATTATAACCATGGAGCTAAGAAGCCATTGGAGTGATAGTGGATCGCCTTCTTCCAAAAGTTTCATATGAGCTTAATACCTTAAGTCTCTTGCTACTTGTATTATAAATTAATAGTTCATAGGTTGGGATTGCAATATATAAGGAATTTGATTAATTTCTTAGGTGGGTTAAGGATCTAGTGATGAAATATAGTCCTTATCTTATGAGGCTTCCTATGGAGCCTTTACTAGCATTATGATCCATTCCATCATAAAGGGTTAAACGTGTAATGCAAAATAAAAGAAAACTAATGCCTATCTATATGTTAGATAACAAAGGTTCTAACACCTCAATAGATGAGACATTATAACCAGACAACCTATGCTTTGGTTATAGCTGAGCTTAAGCAAACCTTTGTTAAATAGATGCTTACTAATGCAATAGTCCTAAATAAAATGCAATAATTATCATGAATGATCCTATTTTATATGAGTTACACTACCATCCAGCACACAAATTATACTAAATGTACTTAAACTAGAAATTAAAAAAAAAAAGAAGTGAGTGATACTTACAGTGGTGTTTTTGATGAAGATCAAGTGTGGGCCACTATGCCCCACGCTTGCCTTGCATTATTATAACCCATTTAAAATTGAATAATAAGTGAAAAATACAATGGGCCTCACTACAAGTTTCACTCAAAAATTATAATATAAGAAACCAAATATATCCTATCTAATATGATGAAGCTATGGCCCACAAGATTGCCACCACTCCTTTTGACATATTCCCTTAGCACAAAAGCAAATAAGATATGTCAATTTGTAAGGAATAAGCAAAATATGCAAAGCTAATGCAAAAAAATCCTAATCTAATGCAATCCTAAACCTAGACTAGAGATAAACAATTCAAGCAAGATTCACCCACAAATCCATTGTGATTCCCCAGCAATGGTGCCAAAAACTTGTTGTTGTTTTAAATTAATATGCAAGTGCACAAATCCATTGTTGTATTCTCATGTAAGCCAAGTCAATCCCACAAGGAATCTCATGGAAAAGTATTTTATATGAACCTTATTTAACTTGTTTATCTTAGCCAAATAAGAAAGATTAATTTGATTTATCTAGGAATGTAAGCATAAAGAATGTAAACATACACAAAATTGTAAATTAGCACTAATGGAAATTTGAAATTATAAATTCACCTAACTAACATGCATTCAAATAAGGAGCTATAACAACTTAGAATAAATTAACTAAGCAATGAAAATAATTTGTAAGTCAATAGTTTCCTAATAAAAAACATCCTAAAATAGAACTTTCTAAATTTAACTAAGGAAACTTCCTAAATATAAAATCAAGAATTAACTATTGCTAATCTAGAATTAAACAACAAAACAAGTTAAGATCTAACCAGAGTTTCACCTAAGAATCATGTGCATGACACATGTATGGTGCACATGGTTCTAAGGTCCAAAAATGGCCAGATTTGATGCTTCTAATGCAATTAATTATGCCATCTAAGTTATACAATAAATAAAAAACTAATAAAACTAAATGGGTACCTAATGATTCCATTAAATTGGATGTCTATATGGGTAGAACAAAGCATCAAAGTTTAAGGGAGAAAAAAAAATCCAGCTTTCAAGTACTCATGACAAATTACACATAAGTAAGCAATTGAATCAACATTTTTCATGCAAGATAACCATTCATATCTGAAGTACTATAATGCTAGAGACAACCATTATCAAGATTGCTCAAATATTTTCATTAAATCAAGTCCAACCTACATCAGAAATTTGATGCATAATACATAAGTGTAAGCTAAAGTGTGCGTCCAATTCAAAAGCATGAAACTTGCTCTAAACATCCACTTCAAAAAAATCCAATGCCTATAATCTCAAATAGGATAGCATAACAATATAACCCAGGAATAAATCCATGAGAAAAGATAGATGAAAAGTTGAATTAAGCAAAAGAAAAGAGCACACAAAGCTAGATGGATCTAAAGTGCGAAATGTGTGAATCAAAGAAGGAAAATCAATGATTTGAGTTTCCTCTTCTCTTGGATGCCACTACTAGAAAATAATAATCTTAGATATTTGATGATTGAATAAGGAAAGCAACAACAAACTCAAGGTAAACAGCAAGGACAAAGAAAGCAAAAGAAAAACAAGGAAAATTAAACAAGGAAAACGAGGAAAAGGAAGGAAAGGAGTACAACACTAACCTGATTACTTTCAAGTTAAAGCAAGGAGAGTTAACATCTAAGGAGAGAGCTTAGGGCTGGAGCACTCAAGGAGAAGGTAGACTCAATGGAAGGAGGCGTGGTGGAAAGCTGGCTGGAAAAGGGATGTGTTGAGGCATGGAGGACCAGCCAAGTTGTGTGGCGTGGTTCTCCTTGGACGTTCAAGGGAAAACCATGGAACACCTCTATCTCCTTAGATGATGGGAAGGTGTCTAGTATTTATTGAAGATTTTAGCTTTTTAGGTTTGCTAGGGTTCTAATCTAAGGGATAAGAGAGAGGATGAGGATATAGATAGGATACTTAAGATAGAGATTAGGAGTAGGACTATAGGAAGGTGCTAGGAAAGTGTGGTTTATGAGTGGATGTGAAGACTTTCAGAGGATGTTTAAGGGATAAATTCGTATGGATGCTAGGAAGGTGGGTAGAAAGTGGGTTTTAGGTGTGAAAAATAGAGTTTTTAAAGGATTTCGTAAGGTGGAAGGCACCACTTTTGAAGGAGGTGCCTCCCCCCTTGTTTCCCACATTAATTTCCTGGAAGAAAGTGAGTAGATAAAGAGGGATATGGTAGGAGAAAGATGTGGAGAAGGTAAGGAATGGCTCTTCTTTAATTGGTTCACTTAGCATGCTATCTGTTATAGATCTCATCCACTCCATGCTAATTATCTCTTGAATTTCACCCTTTTTACATAGGATAATTCCAATCATGTGGCTCCATGTGGCATGCCTTACATGGCTTGTTGACTCACTTTGATGGTTCATTTGGCTTGGCATCATGGCTGGTATTGAGGGATCTTTTGGCTTGTTAGCTTCTTCATGGCTTACATGGCTTAAGTGACTTGAGTGAATACCATGCAAAGGTGGTGGACTTTGCATGGCTTATCATTGCTCCACTTTAGTCACCTTTAGCTTCTTGAATTACTTCCTTTACTTGCCCTAAAGTCATCTTGGACCTTGATCACACCATATGATTATTGAGATTTAGATCTTGGCTTCCTTAGGTTTCCTAGTTAGATTAGGAAACCTCATAAATGGCTTCAATTTCCATCTTGATCCATCTCAACTATTGGATTACCTTCCCATTACCTACAAAAAGTGAATAACTCTAATTAAATTCTAGAAAAATATGATTATTCACATACTTACTCTACATTAGCTTCTAAATCCATAAAAAATCAATTTTATAGTCATTAGGTCAGAAAATGCATGTGTTATATTTTTTGGCTAAAACCTTATCTTAACACTAAGTCATAACACATGGGCAACTAATTAGGTGATTTTTATACAAATTTGAACACTCATCAATGATAAGTAAAGTGTCTCACCTTTCTCAATTATTGGAGCTCAACACCATTGTGTATCAAGGTTCTCATGTATCTAGGAATATAATATCCACACTCTTAATTTGATTGTTGTTTAAGGCACTACATAACAAAGAAAATACAAAGGATCAATAAATATCATGTGTAATTCTAACTTTAGTTTATTTATAGTGAAATTAATTAGTTTTCTTTATCTTCACCTTCTTTCAAATGAGTTTTGATGGGTTTATAGTTTCTGTCAATTTAGCCCATTTATTTCATGCACTTCAAATTAATAATTAAAATGCTTTTGTCATAAATAAAATATTAGTTATCAGATATTAAACTATTACAACCCATAAAAAATTAAAAATTTACCTATTGATGAACTCTTGAAATGGGCATGAATTTGCATGCACTTGACATGAATAAAAATAATAATGCACACCCACCATGTATAGAATCATATAAATTACAATTAAAGTTTGGAATCTTTAAAATTATATATATATATATATATAACATAATTTGAAAGGATAACTAATTAAAACTTACGTGTTATTATAGGGAATCAATAAGGCCTACCCCTTCGAGAAGTGGAAAAATCTTGGTAGAATTTCATTTACTCGCCTCTTCGTTGGTCATTGCTCCCTCAATCCACAAATAGTAGCAAGGTCAATGAATTTGTGAATAACCTTGACCTCTGATCTATGCAATTTATTATAAAGGTACTTGGAAAAAAGTAATAATTATTACTTATCATTACTCATTAACACATATTTGCATACTCAATATAGGAGATAATGTGCACATATCCGAGTTCATGCCATTTAGAAAGACTTACAAGGTCTTCTCTTATATGGTATTTCAACTTCTTCATCTTTAAGCACTTTGGGCTCTCTCTATGGAGGATTGATTTCCTTATCTTTATTAATGAGCTTGTAGAGGGTCCTCAAGGCTAGAAGTATATCAAATGGAATTTTCAACTAATTTATACACTGCTGCTATAAAGTCGTAGATATTATAAACCAATATAAAAGAGTTTCGTTATGATATTCAATTTTATCATAAAAATAAACATAATACTTTTAACAAAACAATCACTGAGATGATGGGTGCTGATGATGCAACAACTTAAATTTTTTATATTGTGGATATTTACTTTTTAAAGATTATCAATGGAACCAAGTTAGCTTAATTGGTTCCAGAGCGAACTTATATACCTTTGGTTTAGAATTCAAGTCATTATGTCAGCACATTAGGTACCTTTTTGGAGAGAAATCTAAATAAAAGTCAATGGATATCCAAATTCATTAACTAAGTATAAATGGATGTTTCCACTAAATCTGCTTGAAAGAGCCTCTGATTGGTAAGGGAATGTCAAATGAAATAAAATCACGATTTGGGAATAGTAAGTTAGGAAATAAGAGACTAGAAAAATCATCATCATCAAGACCTTATCCCAATTAAGGGTCAGTCACCCTTAAATCATCATTAAGTACCATGGCTTCATTTAGTCCTAAAGTTTTTAAATCTTTCCTCACCACTTCTATCCACATTCTTTTAGGCCTTCCACTTGCCCTGTTAGAACCTTCTACCTGCATTGCATCACTTCTTCTAACCAGTGCTATTTTTGGTCTCCTTTGGATATGTCCAAACCATCTAAGTCTAATCTCCCTCATCTTGTTACCTATTGGTGCTACCCCTTAATTTTCTCTAATATTTTCATTCCTAATTCTATCTTTTCTTATCTTACCACTCATCCATCTCAACATCCTCATTTTTGCGATGCTCATCTTATGAGCATGATGTTACTTAACTACCCAATACGCTGACCCATAGAGCATTGTTGGCCTTATGTCCATCCTATAGAATTTTCCTTTTAGTTTGAGTGGCACCTACCAATCACACAAAATTCCAGATGCACATCTCCATTTGTTCCAACCTGCTTGGATTCTTTGGGTAAACTCTCTCTCAATCTCTTTGCTCTCATGAATCTATGATCCTAAGTACCAAAAGTGGTCTTTTACAAGGACTTATTAGTTATCAATCTTGAGTAGTGTTCCACTCCTACTCCTCTCCTTGCTAAAATTGCATTCCATATGTTCTATCTTAGTGTAACGACCTGGGTTTCTGTAACACGTTTTGTAATGTATTTTGAAAGGCAGGGCCCTTAAGAGTGTAAATTTTTTTATTTTTTTTTTAAACAAAGCAGTGAAAATTCTTTTCTCTAGAACTTGTTTTGTAAAACCCAAGTCACCACTTCATACATAACATAAGTACAATTTGTGTACAAAATAAAATTCCATTGAAGGAATATACTTTTATTAAATTCCAGAATCCATCCAGTGGTTCACAGTACAGCCAAATCTATTACAATACTTGTCCAAATTACATAATCCAAAACTCAAGCTCACCATACAATAAAACTCTCAACAAAGAAAAATACATGTCTTCAAGGGTATACCTTAAAGATTATTCTCTTCAAGTTTTCTATCGTCTTCAAATGTAAACTCTCCTTTCCTGTATCTGAGATATTGCAACAATTACAATATCTCAGCAAGTAATGCTTGGTAGGGGATTTAAAAAGCATAATAATTGACAAGGTAATTCCAATACTTCATAATCTTATTATCCCTAAACATACTCTTTACTTTGTAAGTTATGTATATTTATATACATACATACTCTACATGGGTAAACCAGTTAAATTTATGAAAGTAGTCAAATATCATTCCCAACTAAGCTAATAAATGCTCTCTATTATGAGAATTCAGTATTTTAGTTAATCTTACACTGGGAATTTCCCTTCTTGGGAAATATTGGTAATATACAATTACCTAGCATTTCATTATGCTAAAACATAAGGCATTTCACTATGCCTATTCTCATATGCATCATAGTGCAAAATAATCAAAAAGGCTACCATGCTGCAGTCTGATCCGTACTAGGGCACTCGAATAACTGCCCTATTCACCACTGATACCACGGTGGAAAATATTATGTTACTACCCATATGGGAGGACAGGACTTTCACAGTGGTGGCCTTCCCATAATTTCCCCCACCCAACTTTTAGCCTCCCATAGGACAAGGTATCATCATATCATCAAATTTCAAGGAGCGGGTGGCCAAACCCTTATAACTCCTCTAGCATAGCATCCCCCTAGGCTCATGCCTATTAAAACAAACTCACAAGCCTCCAAGCTTGTATGTAAAATATATTTCATATATACATCAGACCATCTGTCTGTTTACTTAGGGCTGAAATATTTTCTAGTTCCCTATTCACTTATAGTCTAGTCCTTAACCATCTTATATGTGTTTGGTTGGATCATAAGATTTTCAAGGGATTTAATACAAGTATTAACATTACTCTTGTCAACATAAGGTCATGAGTTAAATCATGTATATCCCATGTAAATGCATTCATCAAATCCTCCTACCTTTAAGGAGTGATCTCTTTTCCCAAATCTTTCATGATCTTGACTGATGTATGTAATATGTACATCCATACATATTGTCAATATATAAATTTTGAACAATCCTATTGATCACTAGATCTGATTTTTAGGTCATTCATATCTAAGTATTTTTCTATCTCTAAGTCTTAGTGTGTCCATCTCCTTGATCTTGATCTTTCATAGATCCATTGATTGACAATCTACACAGGTTGATAAAGATCAAGGTCGTAGATCTTCTATCATCTAGTTCTTCTTTGATCTAAGTTCAATTATTGGATCATCCTTAAGGAGGATGATCTTGGTTTTCTTCCTTGAATCATTTTCGATCAAGGGTTTGGATTATCTAATCTAATGAACTAGAACAAGCATACTAATAAACACGCATACTAAGTACAATATAATATTCTTATTCTTATTGTTCTTGATCATCCAAGATCTAATGGATCTTGTTTGATCATCCTTATCTTACTTACAGTTTTTATTAGGGTTAGGTAATTTACTAACCTTTTATGTTCTTACTATTATTATTCAACCAGTTAATGTTTTGCTGATTAAAGGTAACTTATTTAAGCCTAAGTCTAAACTGCTCCTCTTATTTCCAATTGGCTAAGGCTTACTAGCCGAATGGGTGAACACAAAGTGCTTACTTCAATCCTCATGTAAGGAGGAGTTTAGACCTCACAAACGTCAACAAAAGGTAGGGGAAGAGCGAGGCTCTATTACATAACCCCCTTAACCACTATGTTCCACATTCACTAGAGTGACCATAGCTCAACCTTTCATAAGGTTCCTATAAGCATGTTGACCCAAAGTACTCTTTGTAATTGATTTTAATTAAGTCCATGAATATTTACAATGTCATTCATGGGGTTTATTATTCTCCTAGTTTGGGCAAAGGATTTGATAATCCTTATATTGTCCTACTAACTATAGCTCTTACTAATTAAGTCCAAAGTACTCCATTCTTATTTGTGTCATAAAACTCTGCTTTCTCATTATAGTATATTTTGGTGTTTTATGCTCTTTATCTCATAACAAGTAGATCTACTAATAAAATTTGACAACAATTAAACCATAAACTTTAAAGCATGGTTCCAATATAAATTTAACAAACATTTATACTAACATGCACCTTATGAATATAACTTAACTTAATGGAATAAAACTATACTTAAACTAGCATGATCTTAAGTTACAATGGCATGAAATCATACTAACTTGGTCCTAAGTTACACTTGCATAAAATCACACTATCATGCCCCTAGGATAATTAAATCTAGCAACCTATGATAACAATCTAATCACATGTCATGCTAAAGTCTAAAAGTTACACTATCATGCTTTATAACATAAATCATATTTAAAATGCTATTTTCAATTAATAGAAAATGAAACTAATTATATTAACATTTTTAGAGACCTTCACTTATGATCCAACCATTAGATCTTAGATCTTTTCCTTTGATTAAGGGTATTAGTTATATTTAGGGGGTTTTCTTTATTAAGGTCCAAAGATCATATTGATCTATTTTTGTCATAATCCATCCATGATTTCCTTGGATTTCATCATATCAACATCCATTCCATCCATCTCAAGGATCTGATCACACTTGATCTTATTGATCAAGTGGGTCCCTTTTGTAATTTTTATGGTTTTTCTACCATAGTGGGTAAATCCCTTAATATCTCTTAGATCTATCAAAATAAACCATTTATATAACTTCATTCCATAATTTTATCATTATTAAAACATATCTCCAAGATCTGATCATCCCAGATCTTAAAGATCTTGGAAATTGGAAACTTGTTTCTTTAATACAGAAAGTTTTACTACATAATTTTTGGGCAGAAACAAGCCAAGTAGAATGCTCTCGCTGGTCGGGTGCGTCTTCCATAGAGGCACTATGGACGCTCCCTTCTAGGATGTCCACAAAAGCGGGCGGGACGAGTGGAATGCTGGTTGTCGCGCACTCGTTACTGGGACACGAGGCAGGCTCGTCCGCTCATCGTTTTGACAAAAGCGCTGTCGTCCCGCTTGGGATGACGTCCCACGTGCAGCGCACATGTGAAAATGCTTCTGCGTGTGGCATTTTCATGCTGTGTCGCGCTATGCGTCTTGGGCGCCGTTCGATCAGAAGATCGGACGGTCCATTCTGGACCGTCCAATCAATCCTCTATAAATTGAGGGCCCAAAATGTATCCGATCTTTGTGAAAATTCTACCCTAGGGGTTTTGGACCCTTCTGGATCGATTCGTATGGTCATAATTTTCACCTGAGTACTCCATCGCCCTGAATTAAAGGTTATGTGGTTTACTTTATTTTTACCTTTTTATTACCAAAATGCAATTACAGTAAAATAAAATTTTCATAAACCAGTAGTAAACATGTCTAAGAAGCATTTCCACCTACCTGATTGGAGAAAAAAATGTTGGTTATATGTCCAATTTAAAAGAAATACCCTTTTGATAAAGATATGGCCCAAGATCCACCTTTCTTGCGATTGTCGTTATTTGAACCATTGGATCTTGAAATTTCTTTGGGGGTTTTGTAGCTAAGGTATGGTGGAAAGTTTTGGACAGTGAAATTAGTGATATTTGATCTAGAATAGAGTGCCTAATTGATTTTAGGTCTCTTGTTCCAATCTAAAAAGAAAAAGAATTTGAAAAGAGAGAGATCTCTTGGGATTTTTGGGTTTTCGGAGAGGGATCTAGGTCTAATTTTTCAGGGAGAGTGAAAAAAATTTTGTGGAAATTTTAAGTGTATTTTTGGAGAATTTTTGGGGTTGTATTTATAGGCATTTTGGTCTTCTTTAATGATGAAATATAATATTAATATTTAATTTATTATTATTATTAATTTGGCATGGAAGTCTCCCATGCTCCATTTTTTCTTCCCCAAGACTAGCTGGTATTTTTTTGACCCATGACTTCACGTGGGCTGCTCATAAGATTCATTTTGGGTCCCTTGTGTGCCCCATGTGGGCCCCACATGGTGTAAAAAGACCATTTTGCCCTTTATGTATAAAAATTAGGGTTTTATTCACATGATCTCGGATTTGAGTGTACTTAGTGGCGTTGGATTTGTATTTCTCAGTACATTCTAAATTTTGATGTCTCAAATTTGATTTTTGGGTGAAATTACTATTTTACCCTTTTGTCCAAGAAATGAAGAAAATTAAGGATTTTTCATCCGAATTCAGAATTTGTCGTACTTACAGTCATTCTGAAGGGTTTGCTAAGTTTAATTTCAATTGTACATGTCTTATTCTTTAATTATACTTTTATAAGAAGTATATTCTAAATAACCCTAATATTTCAGCCTGAAATTTCTGAAACTCAAACTTTATTGATTTTCTCAATCAATTACAAAAATTAGGGTTATTACACTTAGTTCGAATAATTTTAAATCCTTTAGATTCTAATGCTTCTCTCCACAACTCTAGCTTTGTGTTTACACCCTCCCTTGTCTCATCAAGTAAGACTATATCATCTGCAAATAGCATGCATCAGGGAATCTCCTCATATAAATGTTTTGTTAAGTCATCTATAAACAACATGAAAAGGTATGGGCTCAATGCCGATCCTTGGTGCAATCTTATAGTGATAGGAAAATCACTAGTCTCACCATTAGTGGTCTTAACATTTGTTACTGCTCCCTCATACATATCTTTAATTATGTTTATATACTCTTGTGAAGCCCCTTTATCACTAAATACCCTCTATATTAACTCTCTAGGGACTCTATCCTAAGCTTTCTCTAAGTTGATAAAGACCATGTGGAGGTCTTTCCTCTTCTCCCTATATTTCTCTACTAATTGTCTTAATAAGAAAATAACTTTCATTGTAGACCTCCCAGGCATGAAACCAAACTGATTCTCTAATACACTTGTTTCATGTCGTAGCCTCTTCTCAATCCCTCTTTCAAAAAGTATCACAATGTGGCTCATAAGTTTGAGCCCTCGATAATTGGTGCAGCTCTACATGCCTCCTTTATTCTTATAAACTAGTACAATAGAGCTTTTCCTCCACTCATTAGGCACTTTCTTTGATTTTATAATCTTATTAAATAACTTAGTAGACCAAACTACCCCAATATCTCCCTTATGCTTCCAAACCTCTATTGGTATACCATTGGGCCCCATGGACTTTCTTGATTTCATCTTTTTCAAGGCCTCTTTTACTTCAGGTATTCTAATCCTACGTTCATATCTATAATATGCAATGTTATTTAGATTTATCGTATTTTCAATCCCTATATTCTCAGAGCCATTGTCATTTAACAATTTTTTAAAAGTATGTTTCCCACCTTTGTTTGATCTCATCATCTTCGACTAAGGGGTGATCATCAATTCTAATTCACCTAACATGATCTAAGTCCTTACCCTTCTGTTTTCTTACTTTTGCAAGTTAAACATATCTTTCTCACCTTCTCTTATTCCTAGTCTATTATAGAGCTCATCATATGCCTTAAGTTTAGCCTCACTTACTATTCTCTAAGCAACCTATCTTGCATTCTTATATTGTTCATAGTTTTCATTATGTCTAGTCTTCTGCCATGCTTTAAAACACATCCAGTTTTTTTTAATAAACTTTTTACACTATTACACTCCACCACCATGTTTTCTTTGCTAATTTCCATTTACCTTTTGATACTCCTAAGACATCTTTTTCCACATTCTTAATGGACTCAACAATATTAATCCACATGGTTTTTACCTTTGTTTCATAGTTCCAGTTTCCTTCTACCATCAATTTATTTGAAAATGAGGTTATTTTCTCTCCTTTTAAGTTCCACCACTTAGTTTTTGGATACCTATTAAGTTATTTCCTTTCTTCCATATTTTGAATGGATATCCATAACCATTAACCTATGTTATGGGGTTAAACTCTCATTGGGTATCACCTTACAATCCTTACAAATTAATCATTCAGTATTCCTAAGTTAAAAAAAAAAAAAAATTTGGCTTTTATGAATTCCACTTTTAAAGGCTATTAAGTGTTCATCCCTCTTCTTAAAGAATGTATTTGAATGGCTAGGTTATATGACAAAGCAAAATTGAGGATAGTTTCCCCCATCTCATTTTGTTCATAAGAGACTAGAAAAACTAAAACCAAAATATATGAAAAGAAGCCCTAGCCTAAATAGGCAAGTAGGCTAAGACATTAACTTAAAAGGGACATCTTAGGCTAGGGGAGAAGAAAGAAATTGATGGAAAGAAGAGAGAGAAAGAGAAAGGGAAAGGCAGAGAGGGAGAGAAGGAGAGGTAGTAAGACTTTACAGCCTAATCCTTGCTTTTTGGAGAAGAAGACATCAGAAGATTGGACTAGAAAAACACATCTAGGTAAGGGGTGCATGATCTTCTAGGTTAGGCTTGTTTTATTATCACAAGATAAGTATGATTTTGTTCATTGATTTCATGTTCTTCCATGCACCTATCAATCTTGAGTTTCAAATGCATGTGCACCATGGTTTTCATTGTTCTAATATATACATATCATTGATTTCATGAAATCTAAACACCAGGCACACTATTGATTTTGGTTTCCAAAAACATCATGCTTGCTACACCTTGTGTGATCCAAACATCATGCACACCCATCCATAAGGTCAAATCTATCATGCGCACATGATCCCTATCGTATTATCTCCATGGACACATGCTGTTGTTGAATCTTCCACTAGACGCTTGTATTCTCTATTGCATTTTCACCATGTATAGTCTACCCTAATCATATTATCTCCATGCTCACATGGTCTTATTGAATCTTTCACTAGACGTTTGTAATCCATGTTGAGTTTTCACAATACACACACCATCCTTATCATATTATCTCCATGGGCACATGATTTAGTTGAATCTTTACCTAGATGCTTATAGTTATTGCTGAAGTTATAACCAGGCTCACATGGCCCCTTACTATAATATCTCCATGCTCACATGTTTCTTGTGAATCTTTTGATAGAAGTTTGTAATTCCTGTTAAAGTTTCATCATGTACACATGATCCCCACCATATTACTACCATGCACCACAAGTTTATTTTAGACACTTGTAAATCCCTATGGAAATTTTCTCCAGACACACATGTTCTTGCCAAATATTTCACAAGTGTACACTAATGATATGAGTTTCTTGATGCATGATCACTGTTAATTCTTTATCCTATTGCATTTGCACCAATGATCTAAGCTTCTTGATATATGAGGACCATTGATTCTATCTTCTAATGTATGAGTACTATCGATTTTTAGTTCCAGCTACATGTGCACTGACATTATTATCTATTGCTTACATACCAATTGAGTTTTATTCCATGTGCATTCTTGATTCCATGATCTATTATTTGTACATTGTTGATCTTGAACTGTTAATCCATGTGCAATCATGATTCCATGATCTATTATATGCCCACAGTTGGTCTTGAGTTTTTATCCATGCGCTACATTGATCTTACGTTCTAAGCATCATTCACACCATCTATTGGACCATGCACACAACTCTAGTAGTATGATTTGCCCCATGATCAGTTATGGGGAAATCAAAATGAAGTAAGATATCAATTAATGTTTGTGCATGAGAACCCATTTTTATGACATTTCAGAAAAAGTAAAAGGAAATTTACATGATAATTTCATACTTGAGATAAGAATAAGACTATATTTCAGCATATGATTGAATTCTCAAATAATTTGCCTAAGGGCATGTGTATTTGTATGCATATGATACAAGGATTTGAAATGCTTTGTGTATTAGTGGATTTAACATGTGGACCAAGATTTTAAGATTTCACTCTAATGAGTGACTATTTATTCATGCATTGAGTGTGTGAATGATACTGTGGAAACTCATTGTTGTCATATATGAGGGGTGCGTAATGAAACCCCCATTAGTTTCAAGGAGGATGCAGACTGGCCCTTGGCCTCAAAATTAGATACTACCCATAAGGCTAACTGATGGGGTGTATGTATCATAGGAAGACTATGTCTCGAATTGATCTGCTTTCCTTGTGATGAGTAGTGTAGACCGTGTGGCATCCATGGATGAACATAGTAGGAGACATGGGTTCTACCTATGTGCACAGTAGATAGTCAGACTATATGTGATATGGACATAGATGAATATGTAGGTCAGCCTCTAGAGATTTAGACCAGATGCCTTTATGGAGTAGGATGCTACTACTGATTAGTATAATACAATATGATTGATTTTCAGATGTTGAGTACATTTACTGATTTTCCAGTATTTTCTCTTGATATGGATTTTGGCACACCTAGTGATTTATCATTCATTATGAGGTTTTGTTCTTATTGATATTTCAGTATTGATTGTAGTCAATTAAATGCATCATGTTATACTTGCAGCCATATTTTGTTTGGCTTAGAAGTTTCCACTGAGTGATCCTACTCACCCCAACTAACAATTTAGGTAATTCTTCTCGACAGCATATCAACATAGGTGTGTAGGAGACCTATGGATAATTGAGACAAAGTACAATGGAGAATAAATTAGTTAACACTTATTTTTTACCATTATATGGACAATGTTGACATAAATGAAATTAGACATTAAATTATATTATATGAGTTATGGTTTGATTTGGTTGTTTAGGCATGACCATGGAGTCCTGATGATGCTTATGCTTCCTTATTATTTCTACTAATATATGGAGATTTTGAAAATGACACTGGTATTGAAGGGTAGTTTTGAAAACTAGTATATGCAATGCTTTGTAAATGTTTTAAATAATAATAATATTTTGAATGAATTCCTAATTATGTCTAAATTGTATTCAGAACTATTTTTGCAAACCTAGGTCATCATTGGTGAGAAAGGGGGAAGGTCTTGATGGTGCATGCTACTTTTTCTGATTAACAATAGATGTAGATAATAAAGAATTAAATTGAAGTCTCTAAAAAATATTATTGAAGATAGTGATATGATAACATATATACCTTGGGTTTTTGGAGAATGGCATCTCATTTTGGTTAAGAGACATGATATCCAACAACCTCTTGCATGGTATAATGATTGTTGGCTTCTATAAGAAATGGTAGATGGACATCCTCTTGATATGTAGCAATAATAGACACAACCATAGTATGTGTTCACATCAATGATTCGTGCAAAATAGGAGACTCAATCTGATACCATGTACAAAGAGTGAAAATGTTTTCAATATCATTCAAAGCTAACATGCATGGATCCATTTGTAAATAAGAAATACTTGATACATAAGAATGGTTGAGGCATTACAATTAATTGGATAGTGAAAAAGTAAGCATGTGTACATATATCCTTGGCCAGTTTTCCAATCCAAGGGGCATAGGTAGCTCTTCCTAATCTTCTTCAGTAGGAGAATTATATCTAGCATGTGACTGGGGTTTAGGGGTAGTAGGACCTACCTCTTGACTATAACCTTTGATATTATGGAAAGCCACTATTAAATCCCGCTTTAACTTCTTATACATCTCCTTTTAAAGATTCTTTGTCACTTCCACTTTTATCCTTTTATAAATCTCCTACTTGGAAAAATTAGGTTGTTGTTGGTTATTTTAACTAAAGTATTTGGAAGCAGTAACACCTCACTCTTGGCCCCTTACTATGCTATAATGCTGCTCCTTGTTTTTTAGAGCCTTGTATAAGATATCATCCTTTGCATCAATGTTGCTTAGAGTCCTTGTAGATGGAGATGCTTATGTCAACTATTCTTACACAATTAATAAAAACACAATCAATTTTATAAATTAATCTATATTTATTCTATATATACTCGAAAAATATAACAAGGGTAGACACAACCACTTACTATTCAAGAAATATCTTGTGCAATAACTTTGCTTTTGTAGGCTTGGTAGTTACATTTCTCAAAATGAGCCATTTTCCATAGGATGGTGTGATTAATGAGATTCTTCTTGTCAACATAGACATTAAAGTTAAGTAATAAAATATAATTAAGATATACTTGGAAAGAAATTAACTCTTTACAAATACTTACTTCTTATTCTTCCAACCTAGTATAGCCCAACCTTGAGAGGAGGAGCTTTATATGATTGATGCCACAAAATTTCCTCAATTGAGTACCCTTTTCCTACATATTTGATTCAATGAAAGGTAATTAAGTACAATCAAATGTTATAATCAATTCAATCAAACCCATGTTTAGAAAATACCTAAAATTCAAGAGACAAGTAGTATGTACAAATTCATTACATAGATACTAGTGATTGATGTTGGAATATATGTTAGGGCCTCTGTATAGCCTCGATGGATCATCTACAAATGAAAATATATAGTTGCTAACAAGGTAGCTCTTCCATTTTCTCCATCATTCACTAGCTACTTGCAAAGCATGCTTCTTCTTGTCATCATAGATGTTAAAGGCATACTATAAAGTAAAAACAAACGTGTTACTCTATTTGGATTGATGGTAATACGTCTCTAATAATTGATAGTAATAGGAACAATGCTTCTTATTGTGCAGCAAATGAAACTTGTAGAGTTTGCTCCATGGTCATCTATCTCTTGCCCCTTAGTGTTATACTCAACAATATCGTTTATTCCCTTTGACTTAATCTTAATAATATTTTTCATTGTTTTTCATCTCTACCCTTTCGCTTATGAGGGCTACTCGGGTTGGACTATTCTTCATATTCTTGATGTTCCATTTATTCATAAGGCAAAACATTTCATTTAAAACAAATTCATTAGAAATCACTTTTTCATTTAATTTGTTTAATAACTCATTCATTTTCATTCTGACAATAATAAATGATACATCTATGCCCCTTTCATAGTAACTTATGAATTTTACCTACAACCAATATGTCCAAAAGACTAGAGTTAACATTATGTTTTTCATAGACTCTCTAACACAAAAGACCATGGTTAGGATGCATAAGTGACAATAGTATCCAAACTATAGGAAAATATAAAAACAAGGGCATTCCATAAAAATCTATGTAACAACCTATAGTTCTATGTAAAATTTGTACTAAAGCAGTAGCTAATAGTAGCTCTAAATTTGCATAGAAACTACTACAATTTACCCTAAATTACCATTATATTTATTCCAAAATCTACACATACATGAATGTTGCTACAGACTTTCACTAATAGTAGGAAAGTTTTCTTAAATATTGAGCTTAGTCTATTTTCTCCTTTGGCAAGATTATCAGTCCCTAGTCATTAGAGGAAATTGGTTTTGGGGTGAAAGTCAAGCATTGACAAAAGTGGAGATTTTTTATGGCTTCAAAGACAATCATGTGAGAGAAATTTTGACAAGAGTACTAATATCTAATCATCAAAGAAAGTTGGGTTTTGGGGTGGAAGTCTATCGTCAATAAAAATAAAGATTTTCAATGGCTTTGAAGACAATTGTGTGCACCAGAGATAGAAGAAGAGAATTAGGGATGGGAGATTAACTAGTTATATACTATTTTTTATGGTTCTTTTTTGGAAAGCCATCTTATTTTTCACACATTTTTTGAGATGGTTCTGTAAAAGTCATCTCAAATTCATCTTGTTTTCTCATTTTTTAAGATAGTTTCCTAAGTTAATAACCATCTTACATTTTGCCTAATTTTTAACATGATTTTTTCTAACCATCTTTAAGTTTTTTTAGTAAGATGATTTAGTAATAGCAGTCTTATTTCTATAAGGCATTATTCAAAAACTATCTTATTGAGTTCTTCTAAGAAAATACAATTGTTTTAATTCCCTCTACTCTTGATGTGCCTACATCATAACTACAAATATGTAAATATAAAGTAAATTTGCTATCAAGCAATTTTACATATATAGTGAATTTGCTATTAAAAATTGCATGTACATAAATAAAAATAATACAAGAACAAATTTTTGAATCTCAAATGTTAGATGTTAATTTGCCCCCTCAACATCAATTTCTTTGAACCCAAGCACCCTCCTCACAAGTCTCATGCACACAATCCATCTCATTCTCACTGACTACATTAATTGATTGTGTTCTTTTGGTAATACAAGGGTAATCTATAGTATTTCCTCGGTTGTCTTCATCATAAAAGTCCCTCGAGAAGGATGATAAAATTGTTGGCCATCTTGTACCACATTTGTCTTGTACATAAAATACCTATTTCCCTTAAGATGCTAAAACAATTTGATCATTTTTATAATCAATCTTATTTAGGTCAACTAATACCAGTCTAAGGGCATTAGTTTTTATGCTATCTTTATTGTGTTCCTCTCAATTGCAATTAAACATAACCATAGTGCTACAAGTATAACTTCGTGCTTATATCTCTTGTATGACCCCGTAATAACTATCATTCGTGACAATTGGGCTATTGTCCTTTGAGCTATAACAGAAAGTAGCATTGGTAGCTAAGGTGACCTTGCTATTCTATTGCTCTCTTGAGTTATCATAGTATTTTGTGTAAAAGTGATAACCATCAATGCATATCCAGTAGAATTTATTAGTTTTGGTTAAGGTCTCATAGCCATCCAACCTAAGGATTCAAATATACAATGACTTGAAACATCTCATTAATCTTGAACCTGTGTATATTAATTGAGATAATTATTATAATCTAATAAAGTAGAGTATGTATAAATAGTAAGTACATGAAGTGTTAATTCATTTCACTTTCTAACAAAGACAAGTAGTGAAAGTGCGTTAGTGCTCATGTTGTAGCCACTTATTATATCTCGTGGATATCTCGCTTTTTAGGAACTCTGTGTTTGCTATTATGAAGAGATGTAAAGCAATGTATTACCCTTTATATATAAATAAAGGAAAATACAAAAGCAACATGAGAGAGGTAGAGAGAGTCAACTTACTCAATGTATAGCTGAACTTCATCAACATTGTTTTGTAAGACATAAGGTGTGCTTGGTTTTGTTCTTCATGTTCAGTGGCTAATACATGACCACTCGAGAGGGATTCACCAACTTTTGGATCTGATCTACCTGATTGTTTCTTTCTTGAAAGGATTCCAATTGCAACCACTCCTAATAAATACTTTGTGGAGAACTCTAGTCTTTCTTTTGTAATGTAACATTTGATGATACACCCTTTAGCTGATTGTGATTTCATACATACCCTTTTAATACTTTTATGTACATCTCAAATAGGTATCACAAATAAACTAGGCCACAAAGTCTAACCTCATGAGTGAGATGCATTGCTAAGTGTACCATGATATCATAGAAGGATAGTGGAAATATTATGTCAAGCTCACATATGGTTGTCACTATATCGTCTTGTATTTCTTATAATTTTGAAACATCCCCCACCTTCTTGCACAAAACATTAAAGTAGTAAAAATTTGTAGTAGATCTTCTAACTTTACCTGAGCAACACTGAACATATTACTATAGGCAGGAGTTGTAGCACCAGTCTATGGAAATCACATGATTTCATCCCTAACAATTTTAGCTCTTCCATGGACACAGTGTTTCTAAAACTTGAAGAGTAGCCATCTGGGACTTTGAGCTCTCACATCCTTTTATATTCCATTCTTCTCTTCCTTCCTATTGAGTGTATAATCTACTTTAGGCTAGTATATTCCTCTAGTCACCCCTATCTTATGGATGTAGTCTTCTCTTCAAACACATCTTCATAAGATTCATTCAAGCTACAAGTCTTTTTTTTTCATACCATGATAAGCAAGGTACCAATCTGTGATGACCCGGGTTTTCAAATCAAAATTTAAATACAAACTAATTTCTAATGTAGGATCGATCCAATTTGAAATAATTTTGGTAAAATAGTGCAATGCAGCAGAAAATCTTTTCTTTCAAATTCACTTTGAGAAACCCCAAGTGTCATTTTTCTTTTACCAAAAACAAGGATTCTCGGTGAAATGAGCGCTCATTTCTACCTAAAATCTGATAGAGTTTCTTTTGCTTTTTGGACATATGACATTTAACGCATGTCATTGCGAAGTACCTGATAAACATTGTTGACAATTTTAAAATATAAATGGAGACACTGTCTCCTGTACATACATCTAACAAAACAAAATAGTTTACCTCAACATAACACACTCAGAACCTCCACAACACAACCTAGCCACATAAGTCTTGCAAATTCCCATAATTACATACAGTGCAGTCTCTTTTTCATTTCTAATATGACAACTTCAAGTCAAAGACCAATTCTTACCTGTCCTCTTCCCAAGCTTCTGTTGGCGTGCTTCTGTCAGTAAGCAGCTCCTATTCCTTGGGAGTCCTTTGTTCTACAATACCGTCAACATGCCAAACCTACTACTGTTCCTTGTATATGAGGCATTGTAAACCAATGCAATGCCTCAGCAAGCAATCGCTTGTGTATGTGGAATAAGACGCAATGTTTTATATAAACAGAATTCATGATAATTATATATAAATCAATTTAGCCATGCTGAATCATGCAAACAACATTTCAGTTATCATTTAACTTAAAATCATTCAACATTTATCAAAATCATGAATCCATGCCAAAATAGAAGGAATACCAATGCATCAGTACGAAACACATTCTTTCAAAATCAAAGTATGCAATCACATGTCAAACTTACAAATCATTTACATTTCTTACATTTCCTGATACCAGTCTTCGCTCTTATGGGCCATCCCACATATCAAATACCAACGAGTTGTTGTCTGTATCAAGTACATAGCAAACAATATTATCCTCCTTGGCACAATGAGCCGGCGTAATGAGTTAAAACCAAAGACACACCTCAAGGCTTTACTTCTGAGAGACCAGTAGCTCATCCAGCTAGGAACCGGTAGCTCGTCTAGCCTAAAGGCCTGCCCACATCATAACGAATCCGTGGCCCACCCACATCATAATGACCCCTCTCACTCACATGAGCCATTTCACAATTTCTTGGTATCAGTCTTACATTTCTCTCATATGGTTCACAATAATGCATAGTTTATGCATAATAGTTTAATCATAATTCAAATTCAGCATGCACATTCATCTTATCTTTTATATAAACCGAAAAGATTCATTTCAATGCTTGAAATTCATATACACATGCATATATAGTGAAAATTGTAGCAATCTTAATTCCACCTACCTCAAATGGAGATTTTCAAGTTCTCTGAAGCAAATAGCATATGCGCTCCTGATCAATCACACATCTGCAACAATACAAAAACTCATTTAGATATACAATTCTAGGTCTTTTCTTAGCTTTTCTAGTATGGAAGCTCCATCTAAGTTAGTCCCTGACACTAGTCGTCACAAGGCAAGATGACAGTGCTTATTTCTATGCTAAGAGTGTTTCATTAGCTATTGATTGATAGCTAATTTAATGGCAAACAGTTATTGGATTTCCAATCCATGCCATTGGTCCTAGATTAACTATTCACTAGTCTTCTTAAGTGAACGCAAGTCACTATCACTATTCAGAGGTCTTAACCCTTGATTCTTAACCAGGTCAACTCTTAGTTTGGAGTTGGATGTTATTTCTCATGTTATAGTCTTCAATACAACCTATAATTGTATTCTTAAATTAGACTGATATAATTGGCATCATGAACAGTTCATATCACTCAATTTCTTTCTGTTAGTTGATCCAAATTCCATAGTTTATTTCATATCTAAGCTAATTTACTATTCAGGAATCCACCTGTGACCTCTAATCATTGATCTGACATCACAAGGTGTCTATTTGAATAGTGACAGATCGAACGGCTTAGATCATCTGATATGTTTCATTTCAAATTCATATAATTCTAGTCATCCTATCACTTTTGATGAAGAGGAACTCATCTGTGGTGTTTGATCATAGATCAGACATCATGAAGTTACTATGTGAATAGTACCCGATCGGATGGCTGAGATTGTCCGATCAGTTTTTAGCCTATATTTGATGTTGTTAGTTTGATCCAAGCTACATCATGCCCTAAATTACTTATTCCTAAGCTTTAATTTAAAAATGGACGGTTGGATTATCTACAAAACTTAGATCTAGCACGAATGGTGTGGATTTAGCTAAAATCTTAAAATCAAGAATAGGGTTTTGTGGATCTTACCTTCTAGATGCATTTCTGTGCATTTTCCACCGGTAGATGGGCTAGATTGGTTCAGATCATTGCAAAACCTCCAATCTTAGCCGTGCAATGCTTCCCTCTTCAATCAACGGTCAAGATCATGTTGGATCCCCCAATAACTTTGGGGGTTTTGTTCGGCTCAACGTGTTGAAATGACCGGTTAGATCATCGATCCAAGCCAACGTCTTCTTCAGCGACGGCCTGAAACTCCGGTGACCCAAGAAAACCCTTGTTTTCCCACATGCATCTCTCTCTCTCTCTCTCTCTCTCTCTCTCTCTCTCTCTCTCTCTCTCTCTCTCTCTCTCTCTCTCTCTCTCTCTCTCTCTCTCTCTCTCTCTCTCTCTCTCTCTTTCCCTAATAGCTTCTCTCTCAACTCGCTCTCTCTCGCTGGAGCAACCTAGGGTTTCCAAGCATGCTGGTTTTCCCTTTCCTCTCTCCTTCTCTTCTCTTTTCCTCTTCTTCTCCTCCTCCTCTTTTCTCCTTCTTCTCCTTCTTCTTCTCTCCTCCTCTTCCTTTCCCGACAGGTTTCCTCTTTATCATTTTTTTTTTTCTGTTGCTTTCAAGAAGACAGACCTGACGTCTGTTGGGTTTGCTTAATGAGAGGGGGTGTCAGTATCAAATCTGGCCCACCTTCTATTTAGGCTACTTTTTTTTGTTTTTTGTTTTTTTTGTGTGATGTTACATTCTTCCCTCCTTATAGGAATTTCGTCCTCGAAATTCTTTCCATGTTATTTTTCAAATAATTCCAAAATATCCTCATATCCCAAGATCCACATATCATACCAAAATTTTCTAGAATCAACATCTATAAATAGACAATTTCACATCATGTCATCTCCTCATATTTTAATTTACATATAAATTGCTAAATGATAAATCATTTCATATCAAATAATTCATAATTCAATCAAAACGCATCATCACCACATATAATGCAATTAACATAAACCAAACTCTCATCTAAGGGTTAATTACTTGTATACAACTTTAGTATTGATAAAATCACCATATCAATAAAAATCGATGTGTCGCAGCTCATATATCAGTAATTCTATGCCAAGTCTATATCAGAGTGCATTAGCTTATCAAGAGGCAAATCTATGCCAAATTTATTATAGAGCACATCAGCTTATGTATTGTCAATCATAAGCTAGTCAAAACTAGAGCACATCACCTCACCAATAGGCACTCTATGCCAATGAAAACCAATCCACAACATAATCATACTGTAAGCCCCTAGAAGCCTGCCACCTAGAAGCATGCTAGTGCCTCTCGCACCTGCCCTCATCGGCCGCTCTGTTAGGTCACCCTCATCGGCCACTCACAAGTATAGATCGTAAGTCAAATTTTTGATTACCCATAAGAGAATAATCTCACACAATATTATACTTCATTGATATCCTAGTGAAACTCAAATACTTGGCGCTAGTAGTTCATAAGACTAAGGAACCATGAACTTCAATCACCAGTTTGGCTAATGTTAGGCCATCACAATCTCAATAAACTGCCTCTCTATCATTCAAGGTATTGTAGTGAAGGAAATTTACTTCTCTAATCATAACTCATGTTATAGATGTTTGCAACAAATGATGGGTCCTTAAACGTTATGAATTAATGCACAAGAATTCCTTGTGCACCTCTCTATTTATGAAGTATGCAGCAATATCTATTAACACAATCATGGCTCATCCAATTAACATTTGATGATTCAATCCTTTATATCCATACATTTTGTCAGTGTATTGGTTCCGCTAATTAATACCATCTAGAACTCATAACAATCATAAGGAGTTTTAGAAATCATCTTAATGATGTCATACTTAGAATCCTAGGTTGGTTATAACCATGCCTCAATTCGATCTCCACAAAAGGTTGATCAAATAATTCATCAATATACGATTAGTACTATCAAACAAATGACAATTCGTGCAAAGTAATAAGGATCTATCTCTCTTCCCATGAAAAAGACTAATGCACTTGATGAAGACCCACTAGGCCTATTAAAATCTTTATTAAAAGCTCATATAGCTGGAGCTTTTCCAGCTTAGTTGGGCCATTCCATATGGCATTCTAGGTAAATAATATTATACTTGATGCCAAATCCACTTCAAAATCATTCTCTTGCATCAACATCATGAAAACATCCTCAGTCTGTGGCAGCTAATGATCCTCCATTGTCACACAAATAAGAAATAAAACTTAGCACCATCTGAAACATACAACATTACTTTCAAGGTGGGATCAGCCAATCCATCCCAAAGATGACATCATAATCCACTATATCAAATAGGATGAGATCATCATTCATCATCTCTCTCTTATTAGGTTCATAGGTGCCTCTTAAAAATACTCATTAACCTCTAGTAACTTTCCTGCTGAAGTCATAATACCCAATCGAACGGATAACACATCCAGGCATGTCAAAGCAAGATAGGTCCTAGATTCAAGGAAGATCACAACATACCTACCAACAATCTAGAAAATACTCTCCTCCATCTGGTTTGAAACCTATGCTTACCTCGATGTAATAGCAGTAACTCATCATTGCTAAGGTGGGGCTATCTCTTCCCTGATCCTAATGTCAAACTATCTGACTCGTTGTCCTCTGGAATAGTATTGAAAGAAATGCGCTGACTCACTATAGTCAAGCATCTAAAATATTTTTGCTGTAATGGCGGCTGTTGATACTATTGCCTCTATTGTGGCATCTACTAATTCTAAGATATAACTGTTCAAGTACTTGCCCTTGCAAGTAACACACCTCTTTAGCTTGTAAACCTATTTTAGATATTGTTGAGATGCCTGATATCTCTACTTTAAAGTAGCCAAAACTCTCTCTACGTCACCTGTTACTCCTCAAGCAAATATATTGATTGTTACCGGCCTTCTCAAGAGCCTTTTACATAAAGGTCTCAGCAATAGAGGAACACGTCCTCTCAAATGACCGTCATTAGACCCTCATAATTACAATTTTTGTGTCTTCACTTCTACCTTTCCTTAATAAATGAATTGTTTCATGGTCATGTCAGTCAAAATCAATTGCAGCTCTATCAATCTCACATTTAAGGAACTAATCTCTCATACTAACCATTGTTATTAGAAATACAACATCATCATCTGTAATGACCAGGGTCTACCCACAATAACAATATTGTCTGCTTTGGAGACTGGGGCCCATAACACCCAGCCCCTCACGGCTTTGTTCTTCCCCTGTGAGGGAAAAGGCCTTATTACCATGAGAGACCACCAACCCTTTATCAATAGCCTAGTAACTTTCCCCTTAGCAATGTGGGACTAACTCTCAATCCCTCACCCCAGCTTAGAAGGGTGCAAGCCTAGAAGCCTTCCAGCCCTCTTGGCCTGCCCTCATCAGCCTGCCCTCATCGGCCTGAGGCTTCACCTCTCCCCTTAGGGACACGCGTCGCCGCGTGTCTGCCTCCATCGGCGATCTCACTGTAACAGCCCACGTGTAGCTAGCCACCCACACTGGGTCAGGGTCTGGCTTTGATACCAACTGTGACGACCCAAAATTTCAAATGAAATTTTAAATACAAACTAATTTCTAATTCAGGATCGATCCAATTTGAAATAATTTTTCTAAAATAGTGCAATGTAGCAGAAAATATTTTCTTTCAAATTCACTTTGAAAAAGCTAGAGTGTCATTTTTATTTTATCAAAAACAAGGATTCTCGATGAAATGAGCGCTCATTTCTACCACAAATCCAACAGAGTTTCCTCTGTTTTTCAGACATATGACATTTAACGCATGTCATTACGAAGTACTTGATAAACATTATTGACATTTTTAAAATAAAAATGGAGACTCTGTCTCCTTTTCATACATCTAACAAAACAAAATAGTTTACCTCAACATAACACACCCAGAACCTCCATAGCACAACCTAGTCACATAAGTCTTGCAAATTCCCATAATTACATACAACAACTTCAATTCAAAGACCAATTCTTACCTGTCCTCTTCCCAAGCTTCTTTTGGCGTGCTCCTGTCAGTAAGCAGCTCCTATTCCTTGGGAGTCCTTTGTTCTGCGATACTATCAACATGCCAAACCTGCTACTATTCCCTGTATCTAAGGCATTGCAAACCAAAGCAATGCCACAGCAAGCAATCGCTTGTGTAGGTGGAATAAGATGCAATGTTTTATATAAACAGAATTCATGATAATTATATAAAAATTAATTTAGCCATGCTAAATCTTGTAAACAACATTTCAGTTATCATTTAACTTGAAATCATTCAACATTTATCGAAATCATGAATCCATGCCAAAATAGAAGGAATACCAATGCATCAGTACGTAACACGTTCTTTCAAAAGCAAAGTATGCAATCACATGTCAAACTTACAAATCATTTACATTTCTTACATTTCCTGATACCAGTCTTCACTCTTACGAGCCATTTCACATATCAAATACCAACGCGTTGTTGTGTGTATCAAGTACACCACAAACAATATTATCCTCTTTGGCACAGTGAGTCAGTGCAATGAGTTAAACCCAAAGGCACACCAAACTCAAAGACACACCTCAAGGCTTTACTTCTGAGAGACTAACAGCTTGTCCAACTAGGAATAGGTAGCTCGTCCAGCCTGAAGGCCTACTCACATCATAAAGACTCCGCGGCCCACCCACATCATAACAACCTCAGAACGTGTCAAATTCCCTAAACAATGGGGCTAAATCCCAGGGACTGGTAGCTCTTCCAGCCAGGAACCAGTAGCTCGTCCAGCCCGAAGGCCCACCCACATCATAACGACTTCGTGGTCCTCCCACATCATAACGACCTCTCAGAACACGTCAAACTCCCCAAACAATGGGGCTAAATCCCAAGGACTGATAGCTCCTCCAGCTAGGAACCGGTAGCTTGTCCAACCCAAAGGCTTGCCCACATCATAACGACTTTGTGGCCCACCCACATCATAATGACCCCTCTTGCTCATACGAGCCATTTCACAATCTCCTGGTATCAGTCATACATTTCTCTCACATGGTTCAAAATAATGCATAGTTTATGCATAATAGTTTAATCATAATTCAAATTCAGCATGCACATTCATCTTATCTTTTGTATAAACCGAAAAGATTCATTTCAATGCTTGAAATTTATATACGCATGCATATATAGAAAAAATTGTAGCAATCTTAATTCCACCTACCTCAAATGGAGATTTTCAGGTTCTCTAAAGCAAATAGCATATGCGCTCCTGATCAATCACACATCTGCAACAATACAAACACTCATTTTCAGTATAGAAGCTCCCTCTAAGTTAGTCCCTGACACTAGTTGTTACAAGGCGAAATGAGAGTGCTTATTTCTATGCTAAGAGTGTTTCATTAGCTATTGGTTGATAGTTAATTTAATGGAAAACAGTTATTGGATTTCCAATCTACGCCATTGGCCCTGGATTGGCTATTCACTACTCTTCTTAAGTGACCACAAGTCACTATCACTATTCACAGGTCTTAACCCTTGATTCTTAACCAGATCAACACTTGGTTAGGAGCTGGGTGTTATTTCTCATGCTATAGTCTTCAATACAACCTATAATTGTATTCTTAAATCAAACTGATATAATGAGCATCATGAACAGTTCATATCACTCAATTTCTTTCTATTAGTTGATCCAAATTCCATACTTTATTTCATATCTAAGCTAATTCATAGTTCAGGAATCCACCTGTGACCTCTAATCATTGATCTGACAACATAAGGTGTTTGTTTGAATAGTGACAGATCGAATGACCCAGATCATCCGATCTGTTTCACTTCAAATTCATATAATTCTAGTCATCCTATAATTTTTTATGACGAGGAACTCATTTGTGGTGTTTGATTGTCAATCAGACATCACGAAGTTACTATGTAAATAGTACCCGATCAGACGGCTGAGATTGTCCAATCGGTTTTCAACCTAAATATGATGTTTTTTGTGTGATCCAAGCTACATCATGCCCTAAATTACTTATTCCTAAGCTTTAATTTAAAAATGGACAGTTAGATTATCTACAAAACTTAGATCTAGCATGAATGGTGCGGATTTAGCTAAAATCTCAAAATCAAGAATAGGGTTTTGTGGATCTTACGTTCTAGATGCATTTATGTGCATTTTCCACCATTGGATGGGATGGATTGGTTCAGATCAGTCACGAAACCTCCAATCTTAGCCGTGCGATGTGTCAATCGACAGTCAAGATCACGTTGGATCCCTTAATAACCTTGGGAGTTTTGTTCGGCTCAATGTGCTGAACAAAATGACTGGTCTGGTCATCGATCTGAGCCAACGTCTTCTCCGGCGACCCAGGAAAACTCTTGTTTTCCTGCATGCATCATCTCTCTCTCTCTCTCTCTCTCTCTCTCTCTCTCTCTCTCTCTCTCTCTCTCTCTCTCTCTCTCTCTCTCTCTCTCTTCTTCCTTTCTCTTTCTCCTTCCCCGACAGCTTCTCCCTCAGCTCGCTCTCTCTCGCCGGCGCAACCTAGGGTTTCCAGGTGCGTCGGTTTTCCCTTTCCTCTCTCCTTCTCTTCTCTTCTCCTCTTCTTCTCCTTCTTCCTTCCCTGGCAGGTTTCCTCTTCATCGATTTTTTTTTTCTATTGCTATAGAGAAGACAGACCCGAAGTCTGTCGGTTTCACTTAATGAGAGGGGGTGCCAATATCAAATTTGGGCCCCCTTCTATTTAGGCTTTTTTGTGCGATGTTACCCAATCAAATTCTCATAAACGTTCTTCTCATTGTGCATGAGATGAAGCACATGCTGCACATGAAGGAATTTTTAGTACTCAAGTTCAAAGAATATTGACTTCCTCTTCCAATAACTTGTAGAGTTGCTGCCACTTATACATCTCATTGCTTTCTTCTTCTCCCATGAGAAATTAAGTTTTTAAACCTTTTTCAACACTTGTCAGCTTGTCAACATCTTTGGAGATATCTGTATCTCTAGACTACAATTAAATTTCCCATTTTTAAAATGGTATGGATGATTCTTTCTACCATGTTTAAGATGTATAGCACATGTTTGGTCACTACATCCCTTCATGGTGCATCTTGCCAAATTATAATATGAAAGGAAGTCATGTATTCCCACAATACTATAGCATTTAGGGTGAATGAATTTTTCTTGTATACCTCATAAGCATCAACTCCTACATCTCATAATATCTTAGGATCATCAATCAACAAAGCCAAGTACACAATGTCATTCCTTAGTTGCTTTGGACTTCATATCAACATAGTTAACATCATGAACATTCTCTTCATGCAAAGCAATGGCAAGAGATTGAAATAAACTATCATAATAAGCCAACAACTATGCTTGCTGCTCATATAACTATGAGAAATAATCCTATCTATAGATATTGCAACTCATAGGTATCTTAGTTCTTTTTTAAAATTAGACCATAAGAAGTCTACGAGCTTCCATGCTAGGCTACCACTAGATGATGTATATAGCTATTGGCTACTCTCTCCTCATCATAAATTACTAGTTTTGTAATATAAGCAATATTGCAATTATATTATATTATCAAAAAAGGGGTTTTTTTCTCCTTTCATTTAATACCTTTTATAAAATTATTTAAGATCAAGTGATAGATATCCATTATGACATCAAGTGTAAAGCCAATGACTGGGTTCGATTGGTTAGCTTAGGAAGTTATGCTAAGTCTAGAATGAGATAGAATGTAGAAACCTAAGCTTAGAAGGGAACCATAAAGAATATGTAAGCTAATGATGGAAGCTAAGTGGTTAATGTATATCATAACCAAGACCTAGACTGTAGTAGAATAAAGGCTTAGGTTATGGAAGTCTTACATGAGAATACCTATCCTAGCACTATAATATAAGTGAGAGATTGTACTATATTATACTAGGGATCAATGTTTACTAAGAAAATACGTAAGTGAATAGTGCATTTACTCTAGGTTTTACCTTATGAATGATGGTTGCATAAGAATAGGAAAAATGTATATAAACCTAAAGTGATGGAGAATGGTAGACTAATACATTGGTATGGTATATGTTATCCTAACTAGAATTAGCTTCATATGAATAGCAAAGGGAATACACTAAGCTTGGATGCATATTTTGTAATGATGGAGTTGGAAAGAGTGCGAGAAGCTACCAATGCTCCCACAAGTGAATCTCTAATGGTGGCAGCTAGCATGATGTTGTATGTCCAGCTGCCCCCTTGTGTGATAGTAGAGTGTAGGAAAGAACTTAGGGAAGAGGTAAGTAAGAAGGAATGATGATGAGAGACTTAGTCAACCTATGACATATGCATGACTTCCTAGATGAAATGCTGCTATTATACAAAATGACAAATAGATGAAATCTAAGTTATTATTAAAATGATATCATAGAAGCATAACCATATGCTAAGGATAGGAATCTAGCCAATGAACTAAATGACAAACTAAAGTATGGAATAAATATGTGCTAGGATGAGAAATGGGGGCTACATGGAAGCCACCATGCATGGAAATGGGACAATACATGGAGGAACTTTCCATGCATGAAGGCAGATAGCCTAAGTCCATGATGAAACCTCCATAGCCCCATGCGAAGGTTGAGTGGAATGCTAACCAAAGTCGGATGCCTCTACATTGCTTTAGCCATGCAACCAACTTACTGAACCATAAAAAAACTCTAAGGAAAGAAGAGTGAACCAAGGGAAGGAGAAGAAACCTAGAGAGAAGAAGGAAAACTAGAGGACAACAAGGGAAATCCAATAGAGGAAGAGGAGAGAGCTAAGGAAGAAGAAGAGCAATGAAAGAAAGCTACGAGGAAGGAAAGGTAAAACTATAGGGACTGTTGGAGTAGTCCAAGATCTAAAAGAATCCAAAGTTTTGGGAAGCCTAGCATCACAACAAACATCCACAATTGACAACCTCCAAACCAAATAGGGGGGCACTAGAAATAGTAGTATATTGCTTACTCTAGGACTATCCCCAAGATCATGCTTGTAAGCCTAGAATGTTTGATCATTGCTTACTGTTTTGGTATGATCTTTTCACCATTTTAGGAAATTATCCTCATTTTTTGTGCTTGATAAGTTGTATGCTTATTATCACACTTTAATATGATGTTTTTTTATGGGTGAAATTTGGGGAAAATTGTATAGATGCATGTTAGAATGAAGGCATATTTGCAAGGCACAAATGGTGCCATTTTAATTAGGTTTATGACTTAGTGATTTCTTTGCCTTTTGAGATCACAATGTACATGTTTGAAGGTGATTTCATTAGTGTACAATCTAATATATGTAATTCATGCTAGGCATGATTGTTGACATGAGATTTCCAAGGGAATGGAGCTAACAAAATGACACCATTTCAATCATGGAGATGGTGCCATTTTGCTAAGCTTTGGGTGAAGATTTTTGCTCACTATTGGAATATTTTTTTTGGTTTATTTTTTGGGATTATCAAAATATGAAAGTATCTATGATATAGTACCATTATTACTAAATAATGTAATTTGGAAACCCTTGGAAAATTGGCTTGGGAATGGTGCATTTCTAGGCCCAATTTTTGGCTAGGAGCGAACCAAATCTATTTTCTGATTTGGTTGCTTAAACCATGTGATAAATTGGGGATTTTATATGCTTTTCACCATAATCAAATTAATTTGAGAAACAATGATTCTTATGATGAAAATTTATGGATTATCTTGTACTTAAGGGCCTCCAAAGATCGATGGATCATTTTTTGCATTCCTTGCAAGAAAACGATACCAGTAACATATGCATTTGAGAAGATTAGAGTAGGGGGAAAATGTGGAAATTTTCTTGAGATTAACATGCCTTGAAAAAAAATTCATAATTTAAGTAAAAAATGAATTAAAATTCCAAGTCTAAAGCTATTGAATTCATAGATTTTGACGTATAAAAGCTAGGAAAATGTCTAGGAGCACTTGGACTATTATCAAACACCTAGGCATAAGTCCCTTTTGTGAACCACCCAAACCTCTAATTTACTAAGAGAATCATGATGGGATGGATGCTAAGACAATAGAGGAATGAGGGGTGTTGATAAGCATTAAGGCTTTGCCTAGGGTATGGAAGGAATTCACAAACCAAAATGTTCCATGGGAGAGTGCTAAAAACCACCAAGTATGGAATAGGTGTAGCATGCTGCCATAGAGTGTTTTGGAGAGTAAATTCCCATTGAAATGTTGAATCTAAGTTGATGATAATATTGGTTGGAAAGGTGGTGTGGAAATGCCTCTACAACATATGACTCACTCACTAGAATTGAGGGTAATTGGACTAAAAAACTTAAGCCCACTCCATGGTAAGATTTGGACCTTGTCATCTTATTGACTATGCGACATGTTGAAAAATGAAATCCCACCAATAAAAGACCATTCAAATGAGACCTCAAAACCTATGTTAAGGTTTGGAATGATGAAAACATAATTGTGGCCTTAAGCCCTAAATAAAGTAAGTCAAATTCCCCAAGCAGCACTTACAGTATAAGGATTAGTCACCTTACCACACTTGATGTTAAACAAGTGACTAATGCTGCTTAACTTGATATATGAATGCATAGGAAATGCTATGTTAGTGCCACATGCATGCTATGGAATACTGTAGATGATGACAAGTAGGCAACATGTGAATGCTAGTTGAAATGCTACATGAAGGTGATGGAAATGCTATGTTAATGCCATGAGCATGCTATGGAATATCATAGATGATGGCAAGTATGTGACATGTGAATGCTACTTGAAATGCTACATGTAGGCCATGGAAATGTTATGTTAATTCCATATGAATGCTATGGAATATTATAGATGGTAACATGTATATGAATGCCATGTGAATGCTATGGGATACCATAAAGGATAACATATATGTGGCATGGGAAATGTTACTTGGGATGGTACTTGAATGCTATGGAAATATCACTGAAATGATATGTTAATTCCATGAATATGCCATGGAAAATGACATGTAATGAACTATGGAATTGCTAAAAAACTAATATAGAAATGTTATGACAAAGCCATGCAAAAAGTTATGTTATATTCATGCTATGTATTAGTAGCCATTGAACTTAAGATGAACCATCATGACAAATAACTAAAGGATGTTGAATTTAAGTTATCATGGCTGATTGGACAACCATTATCTTACTTGAACTTGAACCTATATGAAAACACGTTCATGAACACCTAGCATGTTGGCTAGTGATTGATAGATCCATCATATAAAGGCTCCTTGAAATTTATGCTTTCATAGTAGTTATGGCTATGTTTTTTGAAAGCTTCCATGCCTTGAAAAGCAATACATAGAAGAACATTGAATAGCAATGCATAGATAAAACACTAAAAAGAAAAGCATAGAAAAGGTATTCAAAACAAATGCACAGGAATGCCATAAAAAAAGGATGCATTTAGGATGCTCTAGTTATAGACAGTGAAATATGAAAGGCAATGTAACATGTATTGACCTCATTTGGTATGGAAAGAAGAACATCTTAATCTTAAAGATGAAAGGGTTCTAAAATGGATCTTACATGATTTGAAAGATATGAAAGTGAGTAGTTACATCTTTGGTTTTGTTTTAAGTTTTGGGTTTTTCTTTGTAGGGTAATTGTTCATGGGAATTTGTAAGTCCCTAGCTCATGGGGCATTTGTAAGTTTCAAGGAACTATGCTAGGAGGTACACAATAGCCCCTGGCTTCTAACTTGATACCTACCCTTATGCTAAGCTCTAAAACATGAGTAGGTTTCATGGAGCTACACATAGGATAAACTAGTAACCCATGAGGGTTGGTTGGAAATCAGACCATTTAGGTAACCCATAGCTATCATGGCGGGTGGTGAAAGTTGCTTAGGGTAGTAATAGCTCCACTAGTGGTGCATAGATGTCTAGATATGGTATGATATGAAAAACATGACATGTCGATCATTCTCAAGAATTAGACTAGAGCCTATGGTAGGATGGTTGTGCACTTAGTAGAGAGTAGTACTTCATTTGGTCGTCGACTGATGAGTCGAGCTAGGGTACTCAGATATGATAGAAAATAGGAATCTTCTAGGAGTAGGCCCCAATTCATCATGCCAAGTTGATGCATAGATATGGTGATGTTTTACCTATCAACAATATTTCCTCTAATACAATTTGACCGATATGGATTAACCAAGAAGATTTTTATTGATTATTTAGCACTCTTACTAGCATTTTTTTAATTGAGTAGTTGTGCACACCTCGCACCAACTATTTCAAGTGATTTCAAGAAGATTAAGTGCCAAGGAAAAGGGGAAGGTGAAAGTGACATCTAATTAATATATATGTAAGTTCAAGATAGAGTTGCTTAGCTTGTTTTGGACTTTCTAGCAGACTCATGGATGATTGAAAATATATCTTAAGTTGACACTTTAATTTGAATGTGATGATTGTACATGGACTTTAAGATGAACATTATGATGGTAGATTTAGTTGTGATCAATGGATCCTAGACATGTTCTCCTTTAGAACATACTTATACAATGAATCTATTTAAGTATGTATGAAGGTTTGATAGGTTGCCTCATTGTGCAATGTAGATTTGTGCAATTACCTATATATATAATATGGGTTTCCAAACTTCATTTGCATAAGTTTTTTATAAGAATTCCACTACATTACTCATGACTTTCAAAAAAATTCTTGGAAACCAAGATGTCACAAATTTCTTCTCCATTTTCGTAATGCCAAGCATTTTTTTGAACCTTAGAGTAGGAGGAAATAACATAGGACCTTCACAGGTACATCTTTTACTTGCTCGGTTGAATTTTTCTTAAACTTCCATAAGTTGGGCATGTAGTTTTATTGTTATGCTTCTTCTTATACAAGATGCAGTATTTGGAATAAGCATGTACCTTCTCATACTTTAACCCTATTGCAGCCATGGTTTTCTTTGCCTCTAATGTGGACCTTGCTTCTTTCTTTTTTTTCCTCTGGTGGCATTTTACCTACCACTTTCAAGACTTCTATAAAACTTTGATCTAAAAAACCAAATCTCAATTTCTTGATGTTTAATTCTACCATTGAAGACCACTTAGTATTATATGTACACCTAAGGTGCAATGGGTCATTGGCTTCCTCTAATGTAGTTTGGATTTGTTGAGGGTCATCCTAGAAGTCATAGTATGTATCAGTATGTATCTTTAAACATTGATGCTAATGTACTATCTACAACACTTCATAAGGTGCCTTCATATTCACATCTTTTTACCCTTGTTAAGGACCCTTGAGGTAGTTCTTCTCCACGCCAGATCTAGTAGCAATAACTTTGATCGACTCCATTTAAGTATAAATATTCTCCCAACTCACCTAAATTACTATTCTCATGTTTCCACATCTCAAGAATGAACAACACATGTGATTATAATCATACCCTTCCCTAAGTGCAAACTCTATTAATTTTTTTTGTTCTCTCCCCATATTCCCTTGATAATCTTATTGATGTCATCCAAGCATATTTGTCCATTTTGATGCCCAAAAATAGAAGCTCAATGACTTTAAGATATGGAAAAAATGACCTCCCAATTAGGAATTTTAGCAAACATAAGGTGTGCAAAGAAAATATTAAAAAAACTTATCATGCATGGAGATTTTCCAACTCTATGTTGGAACAAAAGATCGACGCAAATATAATAGATCCATACCAAGTAGGGCAAAACTTCAAGAAAGGAATTTTCTACCCATAATCACACAAATAAAACATGATACAAGGAATGAAGACTTACCCAAACTATGGTGATCCCCCTATCGTCAATGCCACCAAGAAGAGCTTTCCAAGTTGAGTGATGATCCTCAGTTCCTAAAAAAGGTTCAAAAGTTTATTTAAGGAACTAGAGATCATATGAAATCAAGATAGCTAGGAAAATTTCCCCTCAAGGATTTTTAGGATGGTTTCTTTTTAACCGTCTTCTTAATCATCCTTTTTTAAGACAATCTTTCCTAACTGTTTTCTTAAATATGTTTTTTAAGATGATTTTTCATAATGACCTTCTTAATTAGGTTTTTCTAAAATGGTTTCACCTTCATCTTCCTAATTAGAATTTTTGAAGATAGTTTTCCTAACTGTCTTCTTAATCAAGATTTTTTAAGATGGTTTTTCACAACTGTCTAGTTAATCAAGTTTTTTTTTTAAAGATGGTTTATGAACTGTCTTCTTAAATAGGTTTTTCTACGATGATTTTTAATAATTTTTTTCTTAATTTGGGTGTTTTAAGATGGTTTCTTCTAACCTTCTTCTTATATAGATTTTTTTAAGATAATTTTTTCTAACCATCTTCTTAAATTCTTCCCATGAACAACTACAAAATTTTTAAATCCCCCTAATGAATTTTTAAGATAGCTTTTAAGAAATATCTTATTAAGTTATTTTGTATAAGATGATTTTTTTGTAGCTATCTTATATTTATTTTAATAAGATAGATGAGTAATAACCATCTTCTTTATGTCATCTTAGAAAACACCAATTTTATTGGTGGTCCTTAATGATTCTGATGGAAGATTTATTATGGGATCCATCTTATATCTCAATAAGCACATGAATAACCATGGAAAATGGTAGGCTCTTCATCATGGTCTCACCTTGGATACTAACCCTGTGATTTCACATCTGTAGATTTTGGGTGATTCTCAACTAGTAATGGAGCAAATCTGAGGAAGGAAGTAGCAAAAGAGTTGGATGTGGAGGAATTGGTTTTAGTCAAGTTATTATTAAGCATGTTTATAGAGAAGCCAGTAGGATTGTTAACATTTTGCTAATAATGGTTTCCAATTTAAGTATAGCAAATATTGGGTTTAGTTTGCTACACAATGTATTAAGGATGCCCTTAGATTTGATTTTCAGGTCATGCAATGGCAAGGATAGTCAAGTATTTTGGTATTAGGTCATATTATGAATGCTTTGTTGTATCAATTTCTTTTGAATCATGAAACTTTTGCATTTATTTCAAATAAAAATATTATTAATTTCTTCATACCCATTGGAGAAACAGATTTGTAAGGTATCCTATATGTGGTTTGTAGCATGCTTGTCTATGCACACATCTATATTTTTTATGCTTGTTGGTGTTTGTGCATATGAGAGAGAGAGAGAGAGAGAGAGAGAGAGAGAGAGAGAGAGAGAGAGAGAGAGAGAGAGAGAGAGAGAGAGAGAGAGAGAGAGAGCTAGGGCATTGGTAACTAGCTATCCATGACTAGCTATATATTCTCACAATGGAAACAAATTCTAGAAATTACTATTAGTACAATTAAATTTGCACAAACTAGAGTCAATGAATCTTAACTTGCAGGCATGAATCAAAGGGCACTACATGAAGATAGTTGAAGCCTCCCAAATTGTTCCATGAATATAACAAGTCTATCTGAAGAATTCAACCAAGTTAGGCACAATATGAACCTTAACTAATTTACACAACCAAAACCACTTTGTTCCTTTGTCTCCAAAATTGGATGTCTTGAAATGATGTTCTTTGAAATCTATGAAAATCATGTCCTTAGTCTATCCTTATATCCTAGTGTATGTGTGTGCTAGGAGAGATAAACAAATTGAAAACATAAACAAACTTAGAAACATTTCACGAATTTAGAAGTTTTTGTAAGAAATTAAAAACTGAATTTCAAAGAGAATCATACATTTGATCTCACATGTGGATGAACAATAGAGGTAGAATACCAAATCATGTAAACTAAAAAAAATAATAAGAATAACTTCACAAGGAAGAAATCTTAGAAATCAGAGTGCTAGGCATACCGAAGTTGATAAACTCTTTCAAGTTAGATCAAAGCCAAGCCATCCCCAATTTAAGAACTATATATAGAAATAAGAGAACTTCACAAGTGGAAGAACGCTTGAAGAGAATAGAAAATTGGGTAGACTATAGAGAATATAATGCTAGACACTGTCATATATCTCAGTGGGAGAAAAGAAGAGATGCTGCCAGTGAGGAATGGCTTGGGGACACCCCATATATAGAGGAACCTTGTTTGATGGGCATGACACTTACTTTGTGAGGAAAACCTCTCCAAAACTTTGCTATCTCTCTTTCCTTTGTTGGTCCATGTCAAATATCCAAACAAAATATAAAATCTAGGCTTGAATAATACCATTATAAAATTTAAACCTTGGATCGTATAGATCACATGGTTTCTACAACTTACAAAACAAATAAAGTGATTAGATGTTACCTTCCTCTAAGTAAGGTGGGCTTAGAACAATCCACCGAAGTATGTGAGTTGCATGCTTTTCCACGACTGTCTAAAAACAACTCATTAATCAATACTTAAGTTTTTTTTTTTTAACTTTTTAAGAGGAAGAGGAGAGGCCCTTTATAGGCTTTGTTTATGTACAAGTCTCTCCTTTGAAACAAAATTAGTGATCCTCATGTCCCACATACTTTAGAAGTTGTGGTCTAGCTACAGTTTCTCTTTAATAGGTTTCTAATTTCATTCCACTTTCTAAAAGTGAGTAATTCCAATCCTAATATAACTACTTTTTATTATGGTGGTGTTGAATTAGAAATTGCAATGTTAAGCTATCTACCACCAATCATTGCATGTGGCCCACTAATGAGAAATTAATTATACTAATTAATCATCATGTAGAATAATTACTATTATGCCCTTATACTTATTCATACATGTGCAATAAGAAAAAGTACAAAGAAAATAGTACAAAACTTTTCACACTATGGTTTTTTATTAACCATATGAAAATGAGTACATTTTGGTTATTAATTATATGCCAATAATAAAATAAAAAACCTTAGATTATTCATCACATTCCTTAATGAAATTTCATATGCCTAAGGATAGAATGATCGATATGTATGTTTTATGGGAGCTGTTGAGAAAAAGAGAACCATAGGGAAAGTATAACCAGCTTCAAAGAAGTTTAAGTTACAACTATATAACCAAATTCCCAACATAGAAAGACCATAAGCTTGCATGGTGTAGACCAGCTGATATATATATATATATATATATATATATTACACATATACCTATATGTTTAGTAGGTTTTAGCCCCAAAATTTTTTATAAATAGCACTAATTAAGGTTAATATTGCATTTTATAGGTCTAGGGTACAAATGAAAAAATGCAAAATTTGAAAATTTTACCCCTAAAAGAGCACGTTTACCTTTCAAGATACATTGTGGACTTACATATGCCAAATATGAAATTAGAGAGTTTAGACTAAAAATTGGATGTCAAATACAAAGTCAAAGCAGTCGAAAACTGTAAGTGGAACATCGAGCCTTATCTATTTAAAAATAGGGTGCTCATATCAAAAGCAAGATGACAGAAATTCCCAGTCATACATGAGAGCTAGTCTCCACCTTGGGAAGCTTCTAAAGGAAGCTCAATTCATATACAATGAGAGCTTACTGACATACAACAAGTCAGAAAACTGGGTCTCATATGAAGAATTATTCCTTACACTCTCTCTCCCACACAACCAAAGGAAGGAACCATCTAAGGGGGAGCACAAAAGGTCCATGAGAAGGTGGTATTTACCACTAAATTTTACATGAATAAATAATGATGCTTGGTGGAGAGAAATAAGGAGTGAAGATAAAGACAATTTATAAGAAATATACGGTAGAAATTCATCTTACCCTTCAAGCACTTAAAGGCCAAGATCTTTCCTTGTAGATACACATTTTAAGTAATTAATGGATACTTACTCAAGTAAGGATAGACCAATCAAAAGCTAGACTACAATGAAGAACAGACTAAGAGCCCATTGGTGGAGATTTTTCCAGTGGGCTACCCACCTATTTTCAATGAAAAACACCTCCTTTCAAGGGGGGGAGACGTCCCACCTTGGTTGAGGCTTATTGTATGTAGAAAATTATGGTGAGCTAGGAGAAAAAGAAGGGAAAACATAGAGTGGATAAGGAAATCTCAATAGAATCTAAGTCATCCACTCTAAGGCATCCTAATTTAACGATGGAGAGTAGAGAAGCCCTCAAAGAAGATCTCTTTGGATAGGAACACTCCAACCAAATCTCACACACTCAAGATAGGGTAATAATGATCTAAGGGTGAGGAATGAAGTATTGGAGAGTCACAAATCTTAGCCACCTTTCCCTTGTTGAAAAGTCAAATCATAATCCAAATGAATGAAAGATCTCAACCACTCATTTTAATCCAGTGGTTCCCATCCATGTCAATTTTTTTTGAACTCCATACAGCCAAAGTGAATTCCATGCCTCCCACCTATTCTCCTTTCCATTCTAACTTATTTTCCTAAATTTTCTCCCTTCCTTCTTATCATCTTTCCTACTCAGCCATAATTTCCAATATCCCTTCCATTTCCCCCTTATCCCCTTCTGTCACATCTTCATCCATATCCCCATGGATTCTATGACCCCTACCCTATAATATCTATTTCTTTCTCAAATTCTTGCCATCCACCCAAGATAAGACTACCATTACTTGTCCCTTTGGGACCTTTTCCTAGAAATGCATGCCTTTTGGGCTATGCAATGCACCAGTGACTTTTCAATGGCATTGATGAGTATCTTCTTTGATATGGTGAAAGGATTCCTTGTAGCATTTATGGATGATTTCTCAATGTTTGAATCTTCATTTGATAGGTGCTTGGCCCACCTAGCTTTATGGCTAGGGTAGTGCTAAGAAAAGAATTTGGTACTAAACTTGGAAAAATGCCATTTCATGGTGAAAAGTGGAGTAGTACTAGGTCATTTAATATCACATAATGGCATAGAGGTTGTTAAGGCCAAAGTGGACCTCATATCTAATCTTCCCCCCTCTAGGGCGGTGAAGAAGATCACTTATTCTTGGGCTATGCTGATTTTTATAGAATTTTCATCAAAGATTTTAGCAAAATTTCTAGGCCTCTCTACAATCTCTTAGAAAAGGAGGAAACTTTGAACTCTGATGAAGACTGCATGTTGGCCTTTGAACGTCTAAAGGCCAAACTCACCTCCACACTTATCATACAATCCCCCCATTGTAACCAACCATTTGAAATAATGTGTGATGCATCTAACTATGCAATTAACACTATTTTGGGGTAGTAAATTGCTAAACTTCCCCATGTGATTTAGTATGCTAGTAAGACTCTTAAAGATGCCTAACTCAATTAATCCATTATGGAGAAAGAGTTGTCACGTGTAGTTTTTGCCCTGACAAATTTAGGTCCTACCTCTTAGGGTCTAAGGTGATTATCTATTCAGATCACACAGCATTGAAGTACATTCTTTCTAAGAAGGACATTAAGCCTAGACTCATCCAATAGGTTCTCTTTCTACAAGAGTTTGATATAGAAATTCAGGACAAGAAAGGTTCCAAGAATGTAGTAGCTTATCTCCTGCCTAAGCTAATAGTTGAGTCTTTTAGTGAACCTATGCCAATCAAAGAAACTTTTCCAGATGAGCAACTTCTGCATGTTTCCCAATTACCTTGGTATGCTGACATTGTCAACTATCTTATGACCAATAAACTACTGGCTCATTGGTCAAAACAAGGCATCTCCAACTTCTTATCCAAGGTTAAGTACTTCATATGCGATGATCCATACTTATTCAAATATTGTCCTAATCAACTCATTAGGAAATGTGTTCCTAATAATGAAAATAATAAAATAATTTCATTTTGTTATGGTCATGCATATTGACCATTACAGTGCAAAGAAGATCACTATAAAGATCTTGTAGTGAGATATTTACTGGTCCATGATTTTTAATGATTCTTGCATGTACTATAGAGCACGTCATCGCTGCCAAAAGTTAGGGAACACTAGCAACTAGGACATGATGCCACTAAACCCTGTCTTGATGGTGGAAATTTTTTATGTTTGAGGCATCGATTTCGTGGCTCCCTTCTCTAACTCTTCTGGAAATTTATACATTCTAATAGGAGCAAACTATGTGTCCAAGTGGGTAGAGACAGTAGCATGTAGGACTAATGACCACAAGGTGGTGGTTGAAATTTTGAGAAATAATATCTTTTCACACTTTGGCACTCCACGTGTTATAATTAGCAATGAAGGTAAACATTTCTACAACCAAGTATTTGCAGCCCTCATAAAGAGCTATGCAACTTATAGAGTTGCAATGCTCTACTATCCTCAAACTAGCAGGCAAGTTGAGGTGTCCCACAGGGAAATTAAGTACATACTAGATAAAATGATGAACTTTATTAAGAAAGATTGGTCTTTGAAAGTAAATGTTATGCTCTAGGCCTATAGAACATCATATAAGACCCCTATTAGCATGTCTCCACGCTGCTTAGTTTTTGAAAAAGCTTGTCACTTGCCTATTGAGCTAGAACATAAGGCCAATGGGGAAATCAAGCAACTCAAATATGTTCATGACAAAGCTAGGTCCCACAAGAAATTCCAATTTCAAGAGTTGGAAGAACTTAGGAGAGATGCTTACAATAGTATCAAAAGGTACAATGATCATATTGAAGATGATTCATGATAAATCATTATGAGCAAAACATTTGAATTAGGTCAAAAGGTCCTTCTCCATAATTTACATCTACATCACTTTCTAGGAAAGTTACACTCTTCATGGATTAGCCCATATATAGTGAAGACTATTATCCTCATGGGCAATCAAGATTCAGAAGGATGGCAAACTTTTTAGAGTAAATGGCCAGTGATTGAAACTGCATTTTAAAGTGAGAAGCTCTGATGAAGAGGAGTAGCTCCTATTAGAGTAGCATGTCTATTAGAACTAGATACCACAATAGGTCATTTGTATCATAATGTAAATTTGAATAGTGTAGAATTTTAATTTCACATCTTTCTTTCTCATTTTTGTGGATATATCAAGAGATCAATGCACCATTGTTGGAGTGCAGCCAATATCTTTCCCTTTCTTTACTTAGTTTTTTATTTGTCCATGCTTTTATTTATAAACATTGGAGATAATGTTTAATTTAAGTTTGGGGGAGGGGAATTTACAATGATGAGAATTTAGATTTTTTGAATATTCAATATATTTTTGAACTTTAGCTTATTAATAGATTTGTATAAAATTAGTTCATCCTTTTATACTTGTTTAAAGTTTTCCATGAAAAATTAAACTTGAAATACCTTTTGCATATAATAGTTGGATATATATAGTTTATGTTGAAAAGAAAATATAACTTGGGGATCTTGAAGGAGATTTGTGAGATTTATAACTCTTGTGTTTAGAGACAATCTTTCTTTTTGAGGGTTATATAAAAATTAAAATTCTCTTTAGTAATCATAAATTCTTAGTTGATCCCATTATTCTTCATCTTGGCCAACTATTAGAAAAACATCTAAAAGACTATACCATTTATCTTTTGTGTTTATGGTCAATTTAAGTCATATGAAACCTAGAAAATGATAGAGGCCATCCTTGGTAAACCCTAAGCCTTTAGCCTTCCTATGTTATTTTTCAACTAGTTAACCCCTTGAGCCTTTTTAATGACCCTTTTCTTTGTGAACCCATCAACCAGTACCCTTCTGAACACCTATAATATATCATTACCTAGTGCTTATGAAATATATGGAGATAATGAGAGAAATATTTTGAAGAATCGTATGATCAATACATTTCAAGAGATGGACATAAAGGAAGAAAAATTTAGAAAAAGGCTATATTCAAAAGTAAAGTTGAAAATGAAAAAGAAGATAGTTAATGAAAAGGAAATGTTTGCTCTTAAGGGTACAAAAGTACATTAAGAATACAACAATAGAAGGCCTTTACATATTTTTCGAAATACCTTTATTTATCCTTATACCCATTCTTTTGATAACTTATCCTAAGCCCATGTTTCATCTTATTAGATGTCCTAACTTGATCTTAGGAGTAGTATGGCTTGAATGTGATTATGGATGAGTAAGGAATTTGGTAGAGTATAACACTCTTAAAAAGTTGATATCCTTTCCATGTGACCAGTATCAGATTCTTTCAAAGTTATCACTCTTTGGTATGAAATATGTGATGATTTTGGCCTTGATGAACACTATTCTACTCACATACAGAAGAAAGATTAATCCCTTTTTGAGTGACTTCTTTTTGAGTGTTAAGAAAATATTGTGAGATTTGAAGTCAAAGCATACTTTTGGACAGTAATTTAGGTTATAATTTGCTTGAAAACTGGTTATTGTATTATAAATTGGCTATAGTCACTCACTCACATTCTGAGATTAATGAAATAATGGAATATCTTTAGCATTGGGGAAAACTTTTGAACTCTTGGTCATTTCCATTAACATGCTAAAGTTAGGAATTCAATGAATGTTGAGTACAAGAAAATTCTTTGAGACACATGAAGGACTTCACTAGGGTTTTTGAAAGTGTTTATGGGTAACATTTCTAGAAACCCTTATGGGACTACAACTCATCCAATAGGGGTAACCCAAGGATTCCATATATGCTAAATGCAAATAAAAACACTTGCAGAAGTTGTTAGGAATTTTTAGGATTTTAAAAAAAATTTGTATTTCTTTTCTGTAGTTTTGCTCCAGGACAAGGAAAACCTAATACTTGGGGTATTTGATATGTGTAAAAGTATTATACATATATATAGTAGGTTTTACTCCTAAACATTTTATAAATAGCACTAATTAGCGTTAATTCTACATTTTGCAGGTCTAGGGTACAAATGAAAAAAATGCACAAATTTGACAATTTTACCCCTATAAGAGCAAGTTCACCTTCCAAGCTACACTGTGGCTCACATATGCTAAAAATGAAGTCAGAAAGTTTAGACTAAAATTGGGTGTCAAATACAAAGTCAAAGCAGGGAGAAACCTTAAGCATAACATCGAGCCTTATCCATTCAAAATTGGTTGTTTATATCAAAAGTAAGGTGATAAAACTTTCCATTCATTCATCAGAGATATCTACCACCTTGGGAAGCTTCTAAAGAAACCTCAATTTATGTACAATAAGGCCACATACAATGAGTGCTTTCTAAAATAAAACAATATAGAAAACTAGGACCTACATGAATAATCTCTCTCCTTCTCAGCCAAAGGAAGGGACCACCTAAGGGGAGCACAAAATTTCCATGAAAATGTGGTATTTTCTACTCAATTTCATGTAAATTATAAGAAAAAATAATGATGATTGGTGGAGAAAAACAAGGAGTGAAGAGAGAGATAATTTATGGGAAATATATGGTTGAAATTCATCTTACTTTTCAAGCTCTTAAAGGCCAAGATCTATTCTTGTAGGTACACATCCTAACAAAAGAATGGATACTTACTCAATTAAGGATATACTAATGAGAAACTAGACTGTAATGAAGACTAGACTAAGAGCCATTGTCGGGGATCTTTTCGGTGGGTTGTCCACCTATTTTCAATGAAAAACTCTTACTTTCAAGGGGGCAGACATCCTAGGTTGCTTGAAGCTTATTGGAGGGAAAAAATTATGGTGGCTAGGACTAAAAGAAGGGATAGTCCAGAGTGGATAAAGAAATCTCAATAGAATCTAGGCCATCCACCCTAAGGCATCCTAATCTAATGGTGGAAAGTAACGAAGCTCTTAAAGAGGATCTCTTTGGATAAGAATACTCCAACCAAATCTCACCCACTCAAGCTAAGGTAATGATGATCTAAGGGCCAGGGACGAAGTATTGGAAAATCACAAAACCTAACCACCTTGCACTTCTTAAAAAGTCAAAGCAAAACCCTAATGAAGGACACTCATTTCAATCCAATGGTTCACATCCATCTCAATTTTTTTTTGAACTCCACACAACAAAAGTGAATTCCATGCCTCCTACCTCTTCTCCATTTTATTCTCACTTATTTTCCTAGATTTTCTCCCTTCCTTCATATGCTCTTTCCTCCCTTAGCCTACCCTCTTGTCTACTCACCCATATTCTCCCATATCCCCACCATTTCTCCCTTATCACCTTATTTCTCATTTTCATCCATATCCACATGGATTCCAATCTCTATTTCTTTGTCAAATCCTCAACATCCATGTAAGCATGATGTCCACCCTCCATTTCCTAGGGCTTCCACTCCAAAAATCTATAAATGGGGGTGATTTACAAGGAATCCCATCTTTCAACTTTCTCTAAGTCACAAGGTTGAATCCTTGGAGAAACAGAGTGAGAAACATCACCCTCACCCAAGCTCCCACAAACTTCACACATCCTGTTTCTTGGCGTAAAGGTAAGGTTCTCAACCTAACCTCATTTACTTCTCTTGTTTTCATTCCTTTTTCTCTCATACTTTCCATCTCCATTCATTTATCTTGCATGCAATCCCCTTGCTTCCTTAAGCATTGCATGTCACTTCCATCTTAGCGCATCTCAAACTTAGAATAGCACACATTCATCATATTTTATTTCTTCTTTTATATTACATGCACATCTTTTCTTATATGATAATTTTGCATACACTTTCTTCCATTCACACACTTTCTACTCCTCTAAATCACAAGCACTCACATGCATTAGATTTGTACAAATAGCCCCATAGAAGTTGAATGCATTATCCTTTTTGCATGCAACTATATTCCTTGTCATGTTTCCCCATGTCTTTCATCATCTTTACATTGTATTCATTATCTTTTTCTTCTTTCCTGCATTAACCCCTTGGGAATTGCATGCATAGTACTCCCTCTTGGATTACCCACATCTTTCACTTTTCACCATCCCAACCTCCTGTGTTCTAACCCTTCTTCCACTTCATAAATATCACACGCCCCAATCTCAATCCATTCTTATCCTTGAATGCAATTTAACCCCTTCATTTCATTACACACCTTGCACCTTCCCCCATACTCCACCACCTTGCATGCATAGCACTCACCCCCCCCCCCCCCCCTTCCTTCCACACTTTTCTTTTACAAACACAAACATCGACTCCTACCTTGTTACATGAATAAGAATTCCTCTTATTTCATCTTTTATTTTATGGGATTTAGGATTAAAAGAAGAGGAAAGAAGCCTTGTGCCCTTCTATGGAAATAAGGAGTCTTTCCATTCCTAGATTAAAGGTTCAGAGGAATCAAAATCCTCCCACAAAGCCACTCAAAGTTGAATCTAAGGAGATGCAAAAGTTTATTTTATATCTTCCATTCCAACTTCTCCTTTTACTTCTTTTATGAGTGGTGATCTTTTAGTAATGGTGTTAGGCACTTCTTCTCTTGACTGGCCTAGCACTTCATTCTTAATAATATTTGAAAAGGATTTGACTTTTGGGATGTAGCATGTCCTGTTAAGGAGATAAGAAAAGCTAGGTGGTAAATAGCGTAATAACAGTTGAAGAGATGTGTACACGCTCCTGTTGAGTGACACAACAAGAGAGCCCTAAAAGAAAATTCAAACCAGAGTTGAAGGACATTTACTTGTTTTAATTACTTTCTTTCATTATTTTCTTATGTAAGAAATCTTTGTAGTCAATCAATTAATGAGAAGTTTCGTTTAATTAGTTAGTTATTGCTTTCTTTCATAAGTTGGTTCCTTGTTTGATTCCTTTCTTTTAGTTACTTGATTCTTTCATTACTTTATGTCATAGATTCCTCACTTTACTTTCCTTCCTTTGCAAGGATCGGCTAGATTAAATTAGAAACAACTAAGTTTTAATTAAAACTCCTTAAAAAAGTCCTCGTGGGATCGACCTGTATTTGTTGGTCTATACTTCAATAGAACTGCACACTTATAGTAAATAATTAAAGATCATCACTAGCACATATTCAAGTCAAGTATCTTTAGAATCATGGATTATACCTTTTAAGACAATATGTGTAATTAGGTGTAAGGGCTTAATACTAATCTAAGTTATGCAAATAAAATGTTAGCATGAAGCAAGGCTTAGTATTTATCGAATGAATAGCTTAAACGTAGTTAATCTAAGTGATGTATTTTAAAAATAACCACACGTACATGACTCTATTATGACATAGATTGTGCAGGTAAAGGTCAATCCATAAAGACTATTAATAAAGGATTTAATTAAAGTCTATTTTAATAACTTCAACCTACCCAAAATTTTAATTAATTTTTAAAATTACTAAAAATAAAGGAACCTTGCTAAAATTTATGAAATCACTTATAAACAAAACCTAGGGTCTAGCATCCATTATGATATAATCGAATGAGCCTACAACCAAGAAATTAGAATCTTTACAATTCATTTAATATTTTTCTTTAAAGCACTATTTTAGATATTTTCTTATTTTAAAGAATTTACATAGATTAATATGTTTGCTCAATGCATAGCCTATCTTTTTAGGTCGCAGACAACCAATGTTTTTCATATATTAACCCTTACGAATCCAACATAATTAATATCTCTACCATAGGCAGTACAAGATAAAACCTATGTAGAATCATTAACTATATAAATTAGTGTTAATTTCCCTAAATTAATATTAAAATCAATCTTTATTTGAAGTTTTACTTAATCAAAAATTCATTCAATTACATCATAATTTCATTCTAACCTAAGGAAATAAAATTTACCTACTCATTCTAGAAAATTAAATCACTAAAATTGTATAACAAACAATTATTCTATTTCATTGATTAAAGATTACACGAAACTAACAATTTTAACTACTAATTAAAAATTCAATTAAATTACAAAATAAATAAACTAACTAACTAAAGACTTCCCATTAATTTTTTTCAATATTATAATGGTTTCAAAGAAAATAAAATAAGAGAAAAAATATCATATGATAAGGAGATAATTCACCAATTGCTTATCATGTGACTTGACAAAAATTGCTTCAATCTTTCCCTCTCGCACTACCACCGATCTATCTTCCTCTAATGAATACCCTACTTTCATTGTTCACTCAATAAGAGCACTAAATATTTTCCAGCAGCCAAAACCCAAAGGAGAACTTTTACACCAAATACCCCAAGTATATGCATGTAAATCCAATGAAAATTGCTTGTAAACTAGAGATGGAAAAGGGCTCAGAAAAGGGCATATTTTCTATTTGATCCTAGTGAGATAATCATATATTATTTAATTATATGATGAGAAATTAGGGACATGAAAATAAAGTGAAGACAAGTTGTGGAAAAATTAAGAAAAATCCAATAAGATATACATGGAAAATAGGTGTGTAAAATGGGATACTGAGGTGTAAGATTGGATGATGGAAAGAAATAGCTAGATAATGGAATTTTTGGATAAAATTTTGTAAAGTATAGTAAGAAATTAAAATTATATGAATTTCAAGGTGATATGATGTGTAGAAAAGTTAATCAAAATAAAACAGTGAAAAGGGGTAAAACTAGTCGTGAAAGTGAGAGAAAGAAATAGGGGATAGATAGAAGAAGTTAGGAAATGAAGTTTGGGCTAATAATTTTTTTTGGAAAAGGAAATTGGCTGGAAATTTTTGGGTATGCAAATCTGTTATGGGTGTTATATAAAAAAAATGAAATAAAAAAGATGGAAGACCGGTGCATAACGGGAGAATGAATGAAAGAAAACTCAAGGAAACTCACATTTTCTCCATGGAATACACACACTAACTTTAGAAAATTTCCTTCTCTTCTTCTCTGGAGATCTCTAACTCCTAGTTATTGAAATCTCACGTTGATCACCCTTAAGGAATGGGTGTTTCTCTTCTTTTTTCTTTCCTCTAAGGAGAATCCTTTATATTTAGATTTTTAGAGAGGAAGCCCTAGACAATGGAAGGTGGAGATTTAAGCAAGTAAAAAGAGGTTAGAAACAAGGGGGGAGACGTGGAGTCAATGGGGAGGTGAGAAGGAAGGGGATAAAGTGGGAAGGAAAGGAAATATGGGAAAATGGGAAGGAGGATAGGCTAGGGGAGGAAAAAGGAGGGGAAGGAGGGGAGAAAATCTAGGAAAATAAGTGGGAATGAAAGGAGAAGAGGTGGAAGGCATGAGATGGCTCTTTAGTTGTGTTGGAGTTTAGAAATCTAAGATAAATGCAAACCATTCAATTGAAATGAGTGGTGGAGATCTTTCCTACTTAGGGTTTTGATTGACTTTTTAATAAGGGGAACATGGCTAGGATTTCATATTTCTTTCTTCCATTGGATCATGCTTGAACACCAGGTTGGATGGTTGGGATTTCCTTGAAGTCTCATATATAAAAAGGCATTGTTTTATGGCTCAATCCTTCTCATCTGTCGAATTCGTAAGCCTTGAGATTAATAGCTAGGACTCCATGGAGGTTTTCTTATCCAAACTAGTTCTTCTCATTTATTTTCTCCTCATCCTACCATTTTTATCTCCAACCAGTGAGATTAAAGTAAAAACATGTTTTGCACCTAACGAGAACACCTTCTTTCCTCCTTGAAAAATGGTGGGTAGCCCATCGAAATTTCCTCCACGAATCATGGCTTAGTCTTCTCTCTCATGCATGGCTTCTTCCCATTAGTCAATCCTAACTCAAATAGCTTCCCATTAGTTGCTTTAGGATAGTCTTATATGTGGAATGATCTCAGCCACTCTTTGTTGAAATTCTAGGATAAAAAATGACTATAGATTTTCCTTTTTTGTCTCTCTCCTCCCTCCTTATTTTTGTTCACCATTCATACTCATCCCTTCATGTATTCCATATGAATTTAAGTGCATGCACCACCTTTTCATGAAAAATTCGTGGTACACAAGTAGGTGGTCTCCATTCTATGTCTAGAGAGAGAAAGTTAGGATTTTTAATCTCTAAGAGGCCCTAACTTGAGTGTACTTCTTATGCATGCTTCCCTTAATGTGTGTGTCTCTCAGGCTTCATTTAGAAGCTCCCATAAGGTTGTGGAATGCATGTAAGGAAGTTCTGCCATCTCATGTTTTGATCTTTACAGCTTCTTTTGCATGAATAAGGTTTGGCAATGCTTCTAAGGTTTTTGACTATGCTAAAAATCGTAATAACACCCATTCTACATTTTGAACTTCTGAACTTCATTAAATTTGGTAGGTGGGCCCATGTTGATGATTGAACTCTAGATTATCCATCTGTTAAGGTTTGGAATGCCAAAAATATTCTTTTTTTATAGTTGTACCCTAATCCTGCAAAATATGGAAATAACTTTAATTAATGATCTTTATAATAAAACAAGAGCTAAAATTGTGGCGACCCAGGTTTTTATAACACATTTTATAATACATTTTGTAAAGATAGGGCCCTTAGAGTAAAATTTTTTTTTCGAAAACCAAAGCAGCGGAAATTCTTTTCTTTAGAATTTGTTTTGTAAAACCTAAGTCACCACCTCATACATAACATAAGTAGAATTTTGTATAAGATAAAATTCCATTGAAGGAATATTCTTTTATTAAACTTCAGGATCCATCTAGTGGTTCACAGTACACAGCCCATTGTATCCTTACAATACTTGTCCAAATATACTATCCAAATTACAAAGTTCAAAATTCAATACATGTTTTAATACAATGTTTCAAGGGATATACCCTGATTACTTATTCTTCAATTGTTCTTCAAGTCTTGAGCTCCTAAGTCTCCTTCTCTGTATCTGAGATATTGTAAACATTCGAACATTTACAATATCTCAGCAAGCTATGCTTGGTAGGGGATAAGAATATAAGTTATTAACAGTATAATCTCAATATTCAAGTATCCCATAATTCGTTCTATGATAAACACATTCATTAATAACTATTAGTTATAAGGACATCTCATTTCCTTGTCATTTGTGTTCACCTTTATGCATACATATTGTATAAGGACAAATCCGTTAAAAATGTAAAAATAATCAAGAATCATTTCTATACAAAGCTGATCAACTCCTTTCATTATAAGAGATTTGTATCTCAGCCAGTTACTATACAGGGAATTTCCCTTCTTGGGAAAAATATTGGTAATATACAATTACCTGACATTTCATCATGTCATCCCTTAAGGCATTTCACTATGCCAATTTCATATGCATCATAATGCAAAATAATCAAGGACTACTATGCTTGCAGTCTGATCCGTATAGCGCCCGAATAACTGTTCAATAATCCACTTATACCATTCTCAGTGGAAATTACAATATCCATGTCCATATGGGAGGACCATGGCTGTCACAGTGATGGCCTTCCCATAAATGCCCCACCCGACTTTTACCCTTTCTTAAGCTTGGTATTCAATATCATCAAGTTTCAGAGAGTGGGTGGCCAAACCCTCTTAACTCTCCTAGCATAGCATCCCCAGGCCTATGCCTGTTTAAAATAAAACCACAAGCCTCCAAGCTTGTATGTAAAATAATACTTATACATATCAGACTATCTGTCTGTTTATTTAGGATTGGAATATTTTCTACTTTCCTATTCACTTAGGGTTGTTCTCAATTCTCAACTTGACCATTTAATACTTATTTTTCTCATCATTTGGTTGGATCATATTTCAATTTGAGGTATTTACCTTAATATATTGGTATCATACATGTCAATACTTCAAAACATAAGATCATGTATTAGACATGTATCTTCATGTAAAGGCATTCTTAATAATCCACCTACCTCAATAAGGTATTCTTACTCCTTGAAATCTGCCATAGTCTCGATCAACATATATCTGTCAAATCATATGTATAATGTTATTTTTCTAATCAAGGGTACATACTACATGGTCTTTCGATCATCCTTATGTAGGATGATCTGAATCTTTCTTCCTTGCATATCCTATATCCATGGGTTTAATATCATCTATACAAATACTATCTATATCATACATAACAATCTAATTTACATTAATGTTTTTGATTATACAAGATCTCATCTTATTTGATCATCTTTATCTCACTTACTATTTTTATTAAGGTTAGATAATTTGCTATCTTTTTATGTTCTTATTATTATTCAACAAGTTAGTGTCTTACTTAATTGAAGATAATTTATGTCTTCCTATCACTAGACAACTCCTCCTTATTTCAGGATGACCAGTACTTACCAGTTAAAGTCTGCTCAAAAAGTGGTTAATACAACCCTCATGTAAGGAGGCGTTTAGACCTTTCTTACGTCAATGGGAGGTGAGGGAAAAGCACTTGGCTCTTGTATACCCCCTATAATCACAATGTTCAGAGTCCACTGGAGTGGTACTAGCTCAACCTTTGACAAGGTTCCTATGAGCTCTTTACCTTAAGCCCCTTCTCTAATTTATTTTAATTAATTTCCATGGATATGCACAATGTCATCCATGGATGTTCATTATTTTCCTACTTTGGGCCAAGGAAATGATAAATCATTCCTTATATTGTCCTACTAACTATAGCCCTTATTAAGTCAAAATCATTCATTCATCTTAGTTGTCCATGAAATTCTATATTTCATTAGTTTACATTTTTGATGATTTATGCTCCTTATATCTTAACAATTACTTAACAATTGAATAAAATTTGACAATAAGTAAATCATCAACTTGCAAGCATAAATCAAATATAAGTTTAACAACTATATACTAACATTCTTCCTATGGAAAAATATTATCTTTGAGAAATTGGACAACCACTTTGTGGTCATTTGTTTTGTACAATATAGCCTCTACCCACTTAGATGCATAGTATACTCCCATAAGAAAGTATGTATATCTAGCTTAATTAGGGAATGGGCCCATAAAATCTATACTCCAAACATAAAAAACATCTACTATTAATGTGGGGTTCAAGGGCATCATGTTTCTTCATCCCATACTTCTTAATTTTTGGCAACAATCACATGTTATACATTGAGCATGGGAATCCCTAAAAAATTGATGGGCAGTAAAATCCACACTATAAAATTTTTGTAGCGGTCTGTCTTGCACTAAAGTGGCTCCATAAGCATGGTCATGATAGAAGGAGATGATACTATTATATTCATTATCTAGCATATAGCTCTTTATAATCTGGCCTAGGCAGTACTTAAATAAGTATGAATTGTACCCAAAAAAAATATGCTCTAACTCGAATAAGAACCTTGATCTATCTTGTTATAACTAGTGATTAGGCATTTGACCTATAATAAAATAATTGAAAATACCAGTGTACCAATGTAGCTAAAAGATTTGCAAAAGTTGTTCATCAAGAAATGATTCTATTATAGGCACTACATCTCTAGTACACTCTACATTTAGCCTAGATAGATGGTCTACTACAACTTTTTTGAAACTTTTCTTATCCTAAATCTCTATATCAAATTCCTGCAGCAAAAAAATCCATTGGATCAATCTCAATTTAGTATCCTTCTTAGAAAGCAGGTACTTCAATGCTGCATGGTCCAAATAGATGATTGAGTTTAGATCCTAGGAAATAAGATCTAAATTTGTACAAGGCAAATACAAAAGCCAATAACTCTTTCTCTGTAGTAGAATAATTTAGGCATTATTAAGGGTCTTACTAGCATAGTATATCACATTGGGGAGTTTATCAATACACTACCCAATAAAACATCGATTGTGTAGTCTGAAGCATCACACATTATCTCAAATGGTATGCCCCAATTTAGCTATCAAATGGTAGGCCCAGAAGTGAGTTCAGCCTTTAGGCACTCAAATGGTTTCAAACAATTATTATCAAAGTAAAATTGGCATCCTTCACAAGTAAATTACATAAGGGCCTAGAAAAGTTTCTATAATATTTGATGAATCATCTATAATGTCCTTCAAATGTAAATTACATAGGGGCTAAGCTATTTTACTAAATTCCTTAATGAATCTTCTATAAATTCCAGCATAGCTTATAAATGAGCAAATTTTCTTCATTGTCCTAGGAGGGAGAAGATTCAAAATAAGATCCACTTTAGCTCTATCAACCTCTATACCATTGTGTGATATTATGTGTCCTAAAAGAATGCCACATTTACCATAAAATGATATCTTTCCCAATTTAACACAATATTTTTCTCTTAATACCTTCCTAATACCAAGTCTAGGTGGGTAAAGCATTCTTCAAAAAATGACCCAAATACTAAAAACTCATCCATAAACACCACTAAGAACTTTTCAACTATATCTGAAAAGAAACACATCATACACCTTTGCAAAGTGGCCAGTGAATTGCATAGCCCAAAATGCATGCATCTATAGGTGAAAGTTTCAAAAGGACAAGTGAAAGTAGTCATCTGTTAGTCCTTTGGTGCTATTCAAATTTGGTTATACTTAGAATATCCATCTAGAAGATAATAGTATTCATGTAAGGCCAACCTTTCCAGCATTTGGTCAATAAAAGGCAGAAAGAAATTTTCACATGACCGAGTTCAATTTTCTATAATCAATACAAACTCTCTACCCAGTGGTCATGCCAATGGAAACTAGATCAATATCCTCATCTTTTACTACAGTAACACTGGATTTCTTGGGTATAACTTGAACCAAGCTGACCCAAGAACTATCTACAATGGGATAAATTCTTCTACCATCAAGCAATTTAAGTACCTCTACTCTAACTACTTTCATATTAGGGTTTAGTCTCCTTAGCTTCTCCTTAGATGGTTTAACATTATCTTCAAAATGAATTCTATCAATATAAATGGTGGGGCTAGTTCCCTTAAGATCTACTATCAACCACCCTATAGCTGTCTAATGTTCCCTAAGAACATTAAGTAGCATACCCTCCTATTATTTGTTTATGTCAGAAGTAATTATTACAGGCAGGGCCTAAGGTAATGGTTTCAAGAGTAGAGGCATCTTAGTAGATGGTACACTACTTGTCCCTGGAAGCATCAAAGGTTCCACTTTATCTTTTGATCTAGAAGTATCTAAAATTGCCATAGTATCTAAAAGTGCATTTACTTCATTGATGGATTCATCTATGTCAAAATCCCCATTAAAATGGCATAGATAAGCTTGTAGTGGATTAGATTGGGAGGATGTAAGGAAAGTATCATAAACTAGACTCTCAATCATGTTGACTTCATATGTATTTACAAATTCTATATGTTGTCCAGCATTAAAGACGTTGAACTTAATCTTTATATTTCCGAAGGAAAATTTCATGATGTCATTCCTATAATTTATAATTGCATTAGATGTGGCCCAAATGGACATCTAAAAATTAATGGTATCTGACTACAAGATCAATTGTAGGTTGGGTATCTAAAATTAAAAAGTCTACAAGGAATAGAAAATTTTCAACCTATACCATGACATCTTTACCACACCACGAGGAATTTTCACTGATCTATTTGCTAATTGCAATGTGGTAGGCTTCATCTTTCCTAGTCATAGTTGCACATAAATTTAGTAAGTCAATAGGTTCACACTAGCCCCTAAGTCATGTGGTGATTGATTTTGAGTGTTCTTAACCCTTAGGGTTTCGTAATGGCTAACTAGGGAATTTTCCTTTCTCCCTTCCACTTAAAGTAAAAGACAGCTAACCAATTTGAAATTCCAACTTAACAAGGAATTGCAAGTTGGCTTGTAGAGTTTGTTTAGTGTCATTCTAGAACTATAGAGAACTCTACATGAATAGAATTAGGGTTTCCTCAATTGATAGTTTCCTTATTGTGGAAATTGTTGAGAAATGTGTTGTTGTGGCATTGAAGCTCGATGAAAGGGTTGAGGATGAGGAATCCCAAGTAGACCCACTTGGGTGTTATTCTTGGACCCTAAAAAATTTGGATGCTTAGCCCATTCTAGATCATAGGTCACAGAATAAGGATTATTGTTGGTAGGATTTGTGAATGCATTCACTTACTCTGAGAAGCATTCAGGGAATGTGAAGCTCGATGGGCATGAAATAGTACAAGTCTCTATTATATACATAGATTGTGCAAGCACAAGTCAATCTACAAAGTCTCTATTAACAAAAAAAATCAATTAAAGTCTATTTTAATCACTTCAACCTAGGAAAAAATTCAATTTATTCTTAAAATTACTAAAATTTAAGAAAGCTTGCCAAATATTATGAAATCACTTAGAAATAAAACCTAGGGTCTAGAATCCATTATAATATCATCAAATGAGCCTATGACCAAGAAATTCGAACTTTGATAATTCATTTAATATTTTTCTTTAAAGCATTATTTTAAAAAATATCTTATTTTAAAGAATTAACATTAATTAACATATTTACTAAATGCATAGTCTATATTTTTAGTGCACGTAGTATCAAAGTCTTTCATATATTAAACCTTGCTAATCCAACATAATTAATATCTCTACCATAGGAAGAACAAGATAAAACCTACGTACAATCCATTAACTATATGAATTAGTGTTAATTTCCCTAAAATAATATTAAGAACAATTTTTATTCTAAGTTTTACTTAATAAAAAATTCATTCATTCAATCACATCATAATGTCATTCTACTAAAAAATTTACCTACTCATGCTAGAAAATTAAATCACTAAAAATGTAGAACTAACAATTATTCTATTTCACCAATTAAAGATTACATGAAACTAACAATTTTAACTATAATTGAAAATTCAATTACTACAAAATAAATGAAAAATATATAAAAGTATCATTAGTTGAAATCAAAATTACAATGTTTCCAAAGCAAGGAAAGTAATAGAGAGAGAAAAAAATCATATGATAAGTAGAGAATTTACAAAATTATTACCGCGTCACTCTAAAAAGTTTCTTCATTCTTTCAGTCTTGCACTACCATCGATGTTTCTTCCTTCAACCAACAAGTTAATCTTATTGTATCACTCAATAAGAGCATAGAATGTTTTCCCATAGAAAATAGGTGTGTAAAAAGATGGTGTACTTAGGTGTAATATTGGATGATGGAAAGAAATAGCTAGAGATGAACTTTTCAATAAAATTTTATATAGAGGTAAGTGTATAATGAAGTAATATGTGCATTGATTTCAAGGTCATATGTGGTTTATCAAAATTTATCAATATAAAATAGTGGAAAGGGGTAAAACAAAGCATGAAAGTGAGAGTGAGGAATAGGGGATGGATACAAGGAGTTAGGGAATGAATTTTGGGATCATATTTAGCTGTGGAATAGGGTATAAAATGGAGATGTTAGGGTGTAGAAATCAAGTATATGTTTTATAGAAAAAAAAATGAAGTAAAAAGGATGGAAGACTAGTGTGTAATGGAAGAATGAATGAAAAAAAACTCAAAAAAACTCACCTTTTCTCCATGGAATACACTCACTAATCTTAGGACCTTTTCTTCTCTTCTTCTCTAGAGACCTCAAGTTCCTTATATTTAGACTTTTAGAGTGGAATCCCTAGTTAAGTATTAAAGAAGAATGGATGGTGGATATTTAAGCATGGAAAAGAGGTTAGAAAGAGGGGGGGGCATGGAATCGATGAGGATATGGATGTAAGTGACAAGGAGTGGGATAAGTTGGAAAGGAACAGAAATATAGGAAAATGGGAAGGAGAATAAGCTAGATGAGGAAAGAGGATAAGAAGAAGGGAAGAAAATCTAGAAAAATAAGTGGGAATGGAAAGGAAAAGAGTTGTGTGGCATGGAATGAATTTTTGGTATAGATGGATGCTAGGATTCCATAGAGATTTTTTTTATCTAAAATGATTCCCCTCAAATTTTCTCCACCAATCATGGCTCAATCTTCCCCCTCAGGCATGGCTTCTTTTGATTGGTCACTGCTAACTCAAATAGCTTCCTATTTTTTGATTTAGAATGGTCTCAGATGGCAATGATCTCAGCCTGTCTTTGTTCAAAATTTTGTACGAAAATTGACTATATATTTCCCCTTTTTCTCTATCCTCCCTCCTTATTTTTTTTCAACAATCATACTCACCCTTTCATGTATTCCATATGAATTTAATGAGGATGTACATCATTTTCATGAAAATTTTGTGGTACTCATGTAGGTAGTCCCCATTCTGAAGTCAAAAAAGAGAAAGTTAGAGTTTTTAGCCTCCAGCAGAGCCTAGCCTAATTGTACTTCACATATGTTCTTCCTTTGATCTATGTAGCTCTCAAGCTTCACTTAGAGGCTCCTCAAATTTGGTGGAATGAATGCATGCGTGCAAAGAAGTTCTGCCATCTTATGTTTTTAATTTTACAACATCTTTTGCATAGACAAGGTTTGGTGATGCTTCTAGGGTTTTTGTGTGTGCTGAAAATGATAATAACACCTATTCTATAATCTAAACTTCATTAAATTAGATAGGCAAGGCCATGTTGATGCTCAAACTTTAGACTGTCCAATTTTTAAGGTTTAGAATGCTAAAAATACCCTTTTTACAACTGTACCCTAATCCTACAAAATATGAAAATAAGCCTAATTAGTGATCTTTGTGATAAAACAAGGGCTAAAACTTACTAAATATATAAGTATTCTAGATAATAATTATATACTTATGACTAGGCATGGTAATCAATCCCTTTGTCAACAGCACCACTTTGTTTTTACTATGTTTACAATTTTACTCAAAATGCTTTAAATCTTTTTGAATTATTTTCCCAATGACAAATACGCTTTATGTACCATTAGTTAATGAAAATCTTGAAGAAAGAGTTAAATAATTAATAAAATTAATCTCAAATACCATTACTCTCTTCCATATTTTTGTAGTTATTTAATAGCATAGTACAATTTTATTATCCTATTCTTAGCACTACACTATACTATAATATTTTTGGTATCAAGAAATTTTGTTCTGGCAATCATATCCTTTCCTACCTAAGAAATTTAGCTCCAAATTGACCCAATTCTTCAAACTTCTTGAATCTCAACAAAATAAAAGAAAAGTACCTGACAACAGCATGTATAACATTGAATATTGAGATAATAGTCCTTGATAGGGAGAACTCTTAGCTTAAGACTTCATTAAACTGCTTCATGAGAAATTCTTAGCTTTTAGATGATGGAATCCATGAGGATATGGATGTAAGTGACAAGGAATGGGATAAGTTGAAAAGGAACGGAAATATAGAAAAATGGGAAGGAGAATAAGCTAGGGGAGGAAAGAGGATAAGAAGAAGGGGAGAAAATCTAGGAAAATAAGTGGGAATGGAAAGGAAAAGAGTTGTGTGGTATGGAATGACTTCTTGGTATAGATGGATGCTAGGATTCCGTAGAGATTTTTTTTAATCCAAAATGATTCCCCACCTTTATTTTCTACTCAGGACATCATTTTTATCTCCAACCAAAGAGATTAAAGTAACAACATGTTTTGCACCTAAGGAGAACACATTTTCTCCTCCTTGAAAAATGTTGGGCAGCCCACTCAAATTTTCTCCACCAATCATGGCTCAATCTTCTCCCTCAGGCATGGCTTCTTTTGATTGGTCACTACTAACTCAAATAGCTTCCTATTTTTTGCTTTAGAATGATCTTAGATGGCAATGATCTTAGCCTGTGTTTGTTGAAAATTTTGTACGAAAATTGACTATATATTTCCCCTTTTCAAAATCCTCCCTCCTTATTTTTTTCCAACAATCATACTCATCCTTTCATCTATTCAATGTGAATTTCACGAAGATGTACCCCATTTTCATGAAAATTTTGTGGTACTCATGTAGGTAGTCCCAATTTTGAAGTCAAAAAAGAGAAAGTTAGAGTTTTAAGCCTCCCGCAAAGCCTAGCCTAATTGTACTTCACATATGTTCTTCCTTTGATCTGTGTAGCTCTCAAGCTTCACTTAGAAGCTCCTCAAAGGCGGTGGAATGAATGCATGCACGCAAAGAAGTTCTGCCATCTTATGTTTCGAACTTTACAACATCTTTTGCATAGACAAGGTTTGGTGATGCTTCTAAGGTTTTTGAGTGTGCTGAAAATGATAATAATACCTATTCTATAATCTAAACTTCATTAAATTTGGTAGGCGAGGCCATGTTGATGCTCAAACTTTAGATTATCCAATTTTTAAGGTTTAGAATGCTAAAAATACCCTTTTTACAACTGTACCCTAATCCTACAAAATATGAAAATAAGCCTAATTAGTGATCTTTGTGGTAAAACAAGGGCTAAAAGTTACTAAATATATAAGTATTCTATATAATAATTCTATACCTATCACTAGGCATGGTAATCAATCCCTTTGTCAATAGCACCACTTTGTTTTTACTATGTTTACAATTTTACTCAAAATACTTTAAGTCTTTTTGAATTATTTTCCCAATGACAAATACACTTTATGTACCATTAGTTAATGAAAAGCTTGAATAAAGAGTTAAATAATTAATAAAATTAATCTCAAATACCATTACTCTCTTCCATATTTTTGTAGTGATTTAATAACATAGTACAATTTTATTATCCTATTCTTAGCACTACACTATACTATAATATTTTTGGTATCAAGAAATTTTGTTCTGGCAATCATATCCTTTCCTACCTAAGAAATTTGGTCCCACATTGACCCAATTCCTCAAAATTCTTCAATCTCAAAGAAATAAAAGAAAAATACCTACGACGGCATGTATAACATTGAGTATTAAGATAATAGTCGTTGATAGCAAGAACTCTTAGCTTAAGACTTCATTAAACAGCTTCGTGGGAAATTCTTAGCTTTTAGATGATGGAATCCATGAGGATATGGATATAAGTGACAAGGAATGGGATAAGTTGGAAAGGAACGAAAATATAGGAAAATGGGAAGGAGATTAAGCTAGGGGAGGAAAGAGGATAAGAAGAAGGGTAGAAAATCTAGGAAAATAAGTGGGAATGGAAAGGAAAAGAGTTGTGTGGCATAGAATGACTTTTTGGTATAGATGGATGCTAGGATTCCATAGATTTTTTTTTTTATCCAAAATGATTCCCCTCCTTTATTTTCTACATAGGACATCATTTTTATCTCCAACCAAAGAGATTAAAGTAACAACATGTTTTGCACCCAAGGAGAACACATTTTCTCCTCCTTGAAAAATGTTTAGCAGCCCACTCAAATTTTCTCCACCAATCATGGCTCAATCTTCTCCCTCAGGCATGGCTTCTTTTGATTGGTCACTGCTAATTCAAATAGCTTCCTATTTTTTGCTTTAGAATGGTCTCAGATGGCAATGATCTCAGCCAATCTTTGCTAAAATTTTTGTACAAAAATTGACTATATATTTCCCCTTTTTCTCTAGCCTCCCTCCTTATTTTTTTCCACCAATCATACTTATCCTTTCATGTATTCCACGTGAATTTAATGAGGATGTACCCCATTTTCATGAAAAATTTGTGGTACTCATGTAGGTAGTCCCCATTCTAAAGTCAAAAAAGAGAAAGTTAGAGTTTTTAGCCTCCAGCAGAGCCTAGCCTAATTGTACTTCACATATGTTCTTTCTTTGATCTGTGTAGCTCTCAAGCTTCACTTAGAAGCTCCTCAAAGGTGGTGGGATGAATGCATGCATGCAAAGAAGTTTGCCATCTTAAGTTTTGAACTTTACAACATCTTTTGCACAGACCAGGTTTGGTGATGCTTCTAGGGTTTTTTAGTGTGCTAAAAATGATAATAACACCTATTCTATAATCTAAACTTCATTAAATTTGGTAGGCGAGGCCATGTTGATGCTCAAACTTTAGATTATCCAATTTTTAAGGTTTAGAATGCTAAAAATACCCTTTTTACAACTGTACCCTAATCCTACAATATATGAAAATAAGCTTAATTAGTGATCTTTGTGATAAAACCAGGGCTAAAACTTACTAAATATATAAGTATTCTATATCATAATTCTATACCTATCACTAGGCATGGTAATCAATCCCTTTGTCAACAACACCACTTTGTTTTTACTCTGTTTACAATTTTACTCAAAATGCTTTAAGTCTTTTAGAATTATTTTCCTAATGACAAATTCACTTTATGTACCATTAGTTAATGAGAAGCTTGAAGAAAGAGTTAAATAATTAATAAAATTCATCTCATATACCATTACTCTCTTCCATGTTTTTGTAGTGATTTAATAACATAGTACAATTTTATTATCCTATTCTTAGCACTACACTATACTATAATATTTTTGGTATCAAGAAATTTTGTTCTGGAACTCATATCCTTTCCTACCTAAGAAATTTAGTCCCACATTGAACCAATTCCTCAAACTTCTTGAATCTCAATGAAATAAAAGAAAAATACCTACGACGGCATGTATAACATTCAGTATTGAGATAATAGTCCTTGATAGTGAGAACTCTTAGCTTAAGACTTCATTAAACTACTTCATGGGAAATTCTTTGCTTTTAGATCAAGTTATAATTAGTTTATTAAAATACTTTAGAGTTTGGGAAGAGCTTGAAGTCATTACTAAACTGAGTGTAGAAATTCATAAGCAACTTTTGAGGTAAGCTTTTGAATTTTTGAGTTCTTAATCACTCTTCTTAACAGCGTTTGATACGTTAGATCCTTCTAGATGCTTATCACAATTAAATTTAGATAAATTTAGTTGTCTCCTTCCTATGTTTTCAATATATTTGATTTTTGGACACTAGGCTAATATTAACACTATGTTAATGTATCTGGTTTCTCTAGATCTCGTTTAATGGCCTTAGTGGTGGACTTAACTAATCCATTTCAAAGAAGGTAAGAATTTAGATATTTACTTATTTTGCCTTCAGAAGGCTAGGTTTTGTAGCTAAAACTAAAGGTGGTGACTTATTCATGGTTCCAATATAATACCTGAAGGTTTTCCCCTAAATATCAATGCTCGGACTACTAGTTGGGAATCAACCATCATTTATTGCAATTATATCCTATAATGTCCAGAAAATTAAGTGACTATAATCCCCATTCTATATTTGAAAATGCCCCAAAAGGGTATTACACATGTCTAAGACTAGAATGGTCTATGACACATGTGGTTAGCCATGGGCATCACCAGAAATGGATAAGGACATAAATGTTCCAATCCAGGGCCCTTTAGAGCATAGACTAAAAGGGATCATGGCTTTAACCCCAAAGAGGCTAATACCAAGTTAAGAAATCAAAACCAAGAGCTAAGATCAACATTGGTAATGATAAGTATTCAATTTTGTATAAAAAGTACCCATTTAGTAGTCCATCAATCACAAATCAGAGTATAAAACTTCGAGTGTTTTTTTTCCAAAATTCATAACACATGAATTTCTAACCTAATAATTCCAAAGTTTGATGTTTTGTCAGTCAAGAGGCTAATCTAGAGTAAATATGAGAATTAACATAATTTTCTAGGATTTAATTAGGGCTTTTACTTTTTTATAAGAAGTGAGAGGATGATTCGACGATGTATATTGCGCTGCACAAAGTTGTTTGTGGGTCAAGCTATGTGGTTAGCTCACTGAGATTATACAAGATGGTGTGCCCCTGCAGGGCTTGGGGGTAGAGCACCTAAAAGGTCCACAAAAAAATCATGTTCTATTGCGTAGTAGCAATCCTAAAAATCAATGAAAGCAAATGAAGTTCAAAGAAGGTAATGGGAAGATCAAAAATGAATAAAATAACCCCATGCATAAGCAATGAATTTTCACCACTTTGCATGACAATTAGAGCCATGCATGAACTTTCCTAGTCTAAACAGGAAACCTAAACAAGCCAAGCCATTCAAGAATTGACAATTGGAGCCATGCATGAACTTTCCTAGTCTAACAAGGAAACCTAAACAAGCCAAGCCATTCAAGAATTGAAGCCAAAAGACTTAGCCATTCAAGCTATTGGGCAATAAGCCATCAAATTGAACCACTAAGTCACTTAAGCTAATGCCACATGGAGTCACACAATTTGATGAAGGTTTATAGCAATTATCCATATGCAAAAATTAGATTTTCAAGGGATGATTAGGAGTTTAGGACATGGTAAAATATTCATGCACAGGTAGACCAATCAAGAGACAACCCATCTCTTTTCCCACTCTCTTTCTCTTTCTCTCTCTCTCTCTCTTCCCTATCTTTTCTCTATTTCATTCTCCTTTCCTTTCCACCTCTCCATGTGTCTCTTCCCTATCTTTTCTTTATTTCATTCTCCTTTCCTTTCCACCTCTCCATGTGAACAACTTAGAAGGGAAGGGAGTTCATGCCACTTTCTCAAAATAGTCGTGCCTCCCCATTTTAAAGTCAACCACTCCACCTTGTCTCTTTACTCCCTCTTATCTCTTTCCTATTTAGTTTTCCATCTCTTTCCTACCTATTTCCCTCTTTATCTCACATTTCACCTCACCCAAATAGGAATCTCATGATTCTGACGAGGGAAATATGCACAACCCTAAAAAAGTGGCACCTCCCACCTTGCCATCTTGCCTACTTCCTTAAGCCTACACTTTCCACTTTCTTATTTTCACTCGCCCACCCAAATTATTACTTAGAGTCCTATGTCCAATTCTCATTTCTCATCCTAGGATAGGATCTTTTCCAATTAGAAATCAAAATATTTATAAATCTCACAATGGTTTCCACGTGAAATTCAAGTAGGGGGTTTGCTATCTTTAAAAGCCTATCTTAGTTATCCTTAAAGGTTTGAACTTTAGTTTTCTTTTGGGATGCTTTATCTTGGATTCCTCAAGAATTTTTCCTTTGCTTTTGCACATCAATTCTGGGTTAGTTTCATACTTTGATTGTTAGTTTGTTCTTATTTTGTTTCTTTAATTTCATACACATGGAAAACCTTGTTTTTCTCTTGATCTTTGCTTCAATCTCCCTAGTTTTTCTTGATTTTTCTTTCAAGATCTAAGTTAATTCTTCTCTGATAGTGATAGCTAACACAAATAGTACCTTGAAACTCTTGTTTCCCTTCCCTGATTTCCATGTTTTTCACCCAAATTTTGAGCCAATTTTAGGCATCTTTTTACTTAACTAGTTGCCATCATTCAAACCCTCTTTTCTCTTAATTCGCTTTTGGGTTTCACTTGCATGCTATCTACATTTATTCTAAGTTCGTTCAAGTGTGTTTAATATTTGATTTGAATCAAGTTATAAGCATTGAAAAAGGAACAATTTCCAGATTTTGTATACATGTTCATGGGCACTCAACTTGATGTATTTTACCATTCAATCAATAAATTTGTTTGAAGATCATTGTTACCACTTCATTCTAGTAGTAAAGTACTTCAATTCATAAGTGTTATATTGCATAATAAGTTCTCATTAAGTTTCTTTTCATGCCTTGTTAGAATTGAGTTTCTTTAGCACTTAATTTCTATATTTTTTTCATTCAATGTTCATGTTTAATTTATAGCAATCTATACATCTTATTTGCTTGATTCCTTGTAACCCATTTACATTTTTATGTTCTTTAGTTAGTGCTTTGATTAAATATCATGTTGCCATAGTTTTGATTGATGAATTTTATCCACTTTCTAACCCATGAACCATGTGCACAACTCCATTGGTCATGCACAAGGTATTTGGGTGACCTTTCCTAAAATTTTGCCTAATTTATTGTTTGATTTTAGTTTAAAATTAGTTAGTTAATTTTTCATATCTTAGTTTAATCTAAAAAATTTTATTTCTAACAAGTTTCTAATTTTAGTTTTAAGAACTATTAATCAAGAAAAGTTTCATTTTTAGCAAGTTTCCTTAAATTTAAGTTTCCTAGATTCATTAATCTAGGTTTACATTAGTTTCTCTTATTGAATACATGTTAGTTAGGAAAGTTTCTGATTTCATTGAATATCTTTTTATAGAAAGTTTCCTATAGTTGTGATTTATAATTTTATGCGTGTTTCCAATTCCATGTTGCTTACTTTCCTAATTTAATCAAAACCATCTCTCTTTAGATTAGATAAGAAACTTAAATAAGATCCAAGAAATTGAAAATTCCCTAAGATTCCTTGTGGGTTTGACCTCTCTTGAGTGCAAATTAGTGCATAGATTTGTGTGCTTGAGAGTAATTATAAAGCTACATCATGTTTTTGAGCCATTCTTAACTAATCGCAATGAATTTGTGGTTCGATCTTTGTTTAGATTGTTTATCTCTAGTCATAGTTTTAGGTTCATTAGATTAGGGTTTCTACATCATGCTTCCATATTTTCCTAATTCCTCACAAATTTACCATCTTTCTTTATTTTTGTGTGAGGAAAATTTGGCAAAAGCAGCGACGACAATCCTGTGTACCAAAGATTCATCAACTTAATTAGGATTTCCTTACTTTCTTGGAGTAGGTTTTTGAGTGAACTTATAGTGAGGCCCATTGTAATTTACAATTTTTTATTTTATTTTAAATGAATTGTAATAATACAAGGCAAGGGTGGATTATGGTGGCCCACACTTGATCTTCATCCAAAACCCAACATAAGCTTCTCTCTCCCTTTTATTTTCTTAGTGTAGTTTGTATATTGGTTGGTTATGCAAGTCATATAGTTTAAGGTCATTTATTATACTTGTTGTATCTTATTTAGGGTTGTTGCATTAGATTACATCTATTTAATAATGTTTACTTTATTAGATAAGCATTAGTTTCCTTTTCTTGTTTTACATTGCACATTTATTGTTTATGGTGGATGGAACACATTAATAGTGAGGGCCCCACAAGAACCCTCATAAGATAAGGACTAGATTTCATCACCAGATTCTTAGACCACCTAGGTAATCAAATCAATTCCCTATATGTTCATGATCCTAACACTTGCAAGCTTAATTTAAAATCAAATAGCAAGAGACTTTGGGTTTTGAGCTTGTAGGACCATTTTTGAAGGAGAATATCTATTATCACTCTAAAGGCTTTTGACCGTCATGGTTATAGAAGGTATCCCCAATCTAAGTGATTTTTCCATGCCTTTCGTTGAAAGCTTTTGAAGTCTAAATGCCTCCTTTCATGAGTATTGTATTAACCACTTTAGAGTAGAATGTAACTGGTAAGTAGTAGTCAAGCCTAAATAAAAGGAGAAGCTATCTAGATCTAGGTCTAAAAGCTACCACCCTATACATTAAAAAAGATTATAAAAATAACTCTCTAGCATTAGGACTTGATTGCTCATGCATCATATACAGGTAGGAGTCACGTTTAGAGTTAGGTTGCATCATTGAGATAATTTTTCATTATACTACATGCAAGGTTGTCAATCTCAAAACATTGAGTTAGTACCATTAGATCCTGAGGTTGAATGTACCCATAGGAAAGGGGTAAGAAATCAAATTCCTAAACCCATGGCAAACCCACCAGTAGTAGTTGAACACAAGGCCCTCAGATATTTCTATGCACCAATCCAATAAAATACTCCATCATGCATCAAATTACCACCCACCCATGCAAACCACTTTGAACTTAAATATGGAGTCATACAGTTATTCCCAAAATTTTATGGTTGAGAGAGAGAGAGAGAGAGAGAGAGAGAGAGAGAGAGAGAGAGAGAGAGAGAGAGAGGATCCTGAACAAGTTTTTCCTCGTCCATGAGACTAATGCCCCTTGTAGGGAGATAATTAATTTCCAACAAAAAGATGATGAGCAAAATTATGAATGTTGGGAAAGGTGGAATGAATTGCTATAAAAGTATCCCCAACATGGATTTGAAAAGTGGCAACAAGTTCAGTACTTCTATGAGGCACTTACACCCAAAAATAGACAAAGCATAGATGCAGCTAGTGGATGGGCCCTCATGTTGAAAAATGAAACAAATTCCTGGGAATTTTTTCAAACTTTAGTAGAAAATTTCCATCAATGGGACTATTCTAATAGGAGAGGGAGAAATTCTAAGCCTCAAAAGAAAGGAGGGTTGTATGAAATGGGAGTGACCTTAGATATGTCATATAAGCTTGACTTCTTGACCAAAAGAATGGACAGGGTTGAAAGAATGTTTTAGAGAATAGATGCTTATAAGGTAGTTAATGCATCCACTAAACCTCCATAAGAGGTTTCTACTATTTGGTCTAGCATGGCTCATTTAACCACATCTATCCATTTAATAGAGTATACACATAATAACTTTTAGAATAGGGAATGCAATGAATGCATATTGCAATCCTAGCAACAATCCTCACTCTGAGACCTATAATCCAAGATGGGTTAGGCATCCTAATTTTTCATGATCTATGAACAATTACTAGGGAGGTCCATCTATGAACCTCCTATACAAAACTTTCCTAAAACTTTAGTTCCCCTATAGCCACATGATTTTCAATTCCCTCAACAACTAGAAAAACCAACCTTTGAGGGAACTATGCAATCATTTATGGAAAAAAATTTAAACACCGAGATGAAACCAGACAGACCATCATTAATAGTAGCTAGAGATCAAATGTCAATTTTCAAGCTATTGTCAACCAATTCCAAAACCTAAGGGCCAATTTGAATTAAGGTTCTAGTTCATATACCTAAAGATCCCATGAGCAAGCAAAGTCTATTACGACCCTTAGGAGTGGCCATTAAGTTGGTAATAAAGTAGAGTAGACTAACTATAGAGGAGAATGCACAAGCAAAAAACACAAGAGAAAGAGAAAAGACAAAAATCTCTCACTCCATCTGAGCCTATAGTGTAGGCACCTTAGGTTCCTAAAGCCCCATTCCCTTAACTACTAAACTAGGCTAAGAAAGGAATCAATTTCCATGAGATAATGGATGTGTTCAAGCATGTGCAAATAAATATCCCATTACTCAATGCTATCAAAGAAATTCCTCCTTATACCAAGTCTCTTAAAGAGCTCTACAAACAAAATTGCAAGCTTAACGTGCACAAGAAATCCTTCCTCACTTAGCAGGTAAGCTCTTTCATCCAACAACAGACCCAAGTTGTCCTACCATCTCTTATGTTATTCGAAACCATGTCATTGATAAGGCACTATTAGATTTAGGGGCTAGTGTTAACCTATTACGATTTTTTGTCTATAAGCAACTAGGGCTCAGTGGCCTTAAACCAACCAATATCTCCTTGTAGTTAGTAGATAGATCAATAAAGATTCCATGTGGTATGGTTGTGGATGTTTTAATACAGGTGAACCATTTTTACTTTCCTGAAGATTTCATTGTCCTAAATACCCATCCTATGTCAATATTAAAGTCAAGCTCAATGTTTTTAATGCTAATTATTAGCATCTAGACCTAGATGATTCTTGTGTGGTAAATTTAATTAAAGATCTACTTCAAGATGCTAATCCACCAGTGTGTATCTTAGACCCACTTGAAGCATGTCTAGTACAATTTAACTATGATTGTGATATAGAAAAATCCATTAAAGAGGTAAATAAACTTTTGGATGCATCACCTATAATGGATACCTCCAAATGGGGCCCTTTAATGAAACCACTTCCTCCTAATTCTACCCATGTGCCTTCACTAGAAAAGCCACCCACCTTGGTTCTTCAGCTACTCCCTCAAAATCTAAAATATTCTTATTTAGGACCAGAGAATCCTTACCTATGATCATAACCGCAAATCTAGATAAAGAATAGGAAGGAAAGCTTCTGATGTTCTCAAGGAACATAAGAAACCTTAGGTTGAATAATAGCAGACATCAAAGGGATTAGCCCTGATGTGTGTATGCATAGAATTTACCTGGAAGAAAATGCTAAACCATCTAGGAAAATATAAAGGAGACTAAACCCTGATATGAAAGAGGTAGTGAGAGACAAAATCCTTAAACTCTTAGATGTTGGTATCATCTACCCTATATCTGATATCATATGGGTCAGCCTAGGTCAGGTTGTCCCCAAGAAGTCTAAAGTCATAGTAGTCCAAAATGAGGATAATGAGTTAGTTCCCACCTTCATGACCACTGGGAGGAGAATTTGTCTAGATTATTAAAAACTAAACTCAATCATGAGGAAAGGCCACTTTCCTCATCCATGCATAGACCAAATGCTAGAAAGGTAGCTAGTCATAGAAATTACTACTTTCTTAATGGACATCTAGATATAACCAAATACCCATAGCACTTGAGGACCAAGACCTTCACCTGCCCTTTTAGGACTTTTGTCTATCATAGTATGCCTTTCGGACTTTGTAATGTTCTAGCTACTTTATAAAGGTGTATGTTGAGCATATTTTCTGATATGGTAGAGAGGTTTTTAGAAGTGTTTGTGGATGATTTTTTAATTTTTGGTTCTTCATTTGATGAATGCCTGCACCATTTAAAACTTATCCTTGCTAGGTGCCAAGAAAAGAATTTAGTGTTAAACTGGGGAAAATATCATTTCATGCTCCAAAATGGCATTGTTTTAGGCCACATCATATCACATAATGGCATAGTAGTAGACTAATCCAAAGTGGATTTAATCTCTAACCTTCCTCCTCCAAGGACGGTGAAAGAAATTCACTCATTTTTAAGTCATGATGGTTTCTATAGACGATTCATCAAGGGCTTTAATAAAATTGTTGAGCCCCTATGTAATTTACTTATGAAGGAGGCAACTTTTGACTTTAACAATGATTGTATGAAAGAATTTGAGTGGTTAAACATTGAGTTAACTTTTGTTCCTATTCTTCAATTTCCATATTAGAACTATTCGAAATAATGTGTGGTGCTTCAGACTATGCAATCATGGTTGTTTTGGGGTAGTGTATCAATAAACTCCTCCATGTGATATGTTACACTAGCAAGACACTCAATGATGCCCAACTCAATTATTCCACTACAAAAAAAAGTTGTTAATAGTTGTCTTTTCCCTAGATAAATTTAGATCTTATCTATTAGGATCCATGTCATTGTCTATTTGGAGCATGTAGCGTTAAGAGACCTTCTTTCTAAGAAAGATGCTAAACCTATGATGATCCATTGGATCTTATTGCTACAAGAGTTTGATCTACAAATTTAGGAAAAAAAGGGTTCCAAAAATGTTGTAGTTGACCATTTATCTAGGTTATTTGTGGAGTCTACTAGTGACAAGGTGCCTATAATAAAAGCTTTTCTAAATAAACAATTGTTGCCTTGGTATGCAGATATTGTTAATTGTCTTGTCACAGGTCAAATGCCTAATCATTGGTTAGAACAAGATAGAAAAAGATTCATTTCCAAGGTCAAGCACTTTACTTCGGATGATCCATACTAGTTTAACTACTATCCTTATTAGGTCATTAGGAGATGCACACCTAATAATGAACATCATAAAATCATTTCCTTTTGTCATGACCATGCATTTGGAGGGGGGCATTTTAGCTCTAGAAAGACAACTCAAAAGTTTTTGCAGTGTGGTTTTTATTAGCCTATCATTTTCATGGATTCACATGCTTATTGCATAACATGTGTTAGATGTCAACAGTTATGGAGCATAGAAAATATATATATATATGATGCCCCTAAACCCCATTTTGATCATTGAGCCTTTTGATGTTTGGGGCATTAATTTTATGGGACCTTTCCCAACTCTTTTTGTTATCTATACATCCTTGTGGGAGTGTATACATGTCCAAGTGGGTATAAGCTATAATGTAGAAGACCAATGACCACAAGGTGTTGGTCAAGTTCGTAAAGGAAAATATATTTGTACTGTTTGGTACATCGACAACCATAATTAGTGACGGGGTAAAAAAATTTCCAATAGAGTGTTTGCAAATTTAATGAAGAAATATGATGTTATTCATAGGATTGCTACCCCTTATCACCCTCAGACGAGTAGATAGGTAGAAGTGTCAAATAGGGAGATAAACCAAATTTTAGAAAAGATAGTCAATCCAAATAAAAAAAACTAGTCTTTGATACTTAATGATGCTTTATGGGCCTATCGTACTACATATAAGACTCCAATAAGCATGTCACCCTACTACTTGGTCTATGAAAAGGCCTACCACCTCCCAATAGAACTTGAGCATAAAGCATATTGGGCCATTAAAAAGCTCAATTTTGACCTAGATACTGCTGGGACCCATAGAAATCTCCAACTCAATGGGTTGGGTGAGCTAAGGAAAGATGCATATGAGTCAGCCAATCCATACAAAGACTTCAGAAAAGTAATATTATATACACATTCTACAAAAGTCCTTTATTCCTTGATAGAAGGTCCTATTGTATAATTCTAGATTTATCTATTTGCTAAAAAGCTTTGATCTTGATGGAATGGAACCTATATAGTATATACTATTTATCCTCATGGGGCCATTGAGATAGCAACAGATGGTGAGATTTCCAAAGTTAATGGGCAAAGGTTGAAACCCTACCTAGAGTTGGTCAACCTTGAAATAGAGGATATATTGTTAGAGGAACCTATATACAAACACCTACCTTAGCATGACCCGTGACACCTACATCAACTATAAGATCAGCATTCATCATGGCATTGTATGTCTAGCTGAAGACGTTAAATTTAGCACTCACTAGGAGGCAACCTAGGATTTTTAGTGAGTCTCATTATTACACATTACCCATTTTTCATATAGAAGTCCTATGTTTTCAAACATTGCGGACAATATTTAGTTGAGGTTGGGGGTGTAGATATGCATGAGATTTTGAGTTTTTCTAGCAATAAAAATAAAAAAGTTTTTCTGAGATTTTCAAAAGTTTACAGTCAAGGTTCCTTTAGTATGATGAGAATTGGATTTTTAAAAGCCTAGTATTTCTTCTAATTTAACTTCTTAATAGAAATGCATATGATTAATTCTACATTTTACTCATGTTCTGAAGTGTTTTATGAAAGTTAAATCTTAGAACATACTTACATATAATGCATAAGTCTAGATAGATAAATGGTTATGACTTAATGACCCTGAGGAAAATCAATGGAGACCTATACACCCAATGAGTGTTAAAGACTATCATCAATCTGAGGGTTATATTTAATTCCCTATTTTATTCATTGTACATAATTTAGAATGATCCTAGTGTCTTTGTTTTGGTGAAAATTACAAAAACTAAAAGGTGTACTAACTTTCTTTTCTAAACATTTAATAAATCTAATAGGTTTTAAGAAACCTAGAAAATGATATAGGTCATGCTTGTTTTAATCTAGAGACATAAAGCCTACATAGTATGTTATACCACTAGTTAGACCCTTTGAGCCTCTTAGTAAGCCATTTGCTTTAAAACCCCATCTTCCTTGTGCTAGAAACCTAGTTAAAATATCCATTACCTATCTTTCAAAAATCAGTTGAGATGGTAGAAAAAGTTTGAAGAAGACAAAAGTAAAAGAAATGAAAAATATCAAAGTGCTTACAAAGAAAAAGCCTTTCCTCAAAGAAAAAAAAAACAACTAGAGAAATACAAAGAAAGAAAGAAAAGGAGAAGTATCAGAAGAAAAGGAAAAGTGAAGAGGAAAGAAAAATAGAAAAGATATTCACTTCACTACAAAAGAAAAGTAAAGTTGTCCAACATTACATTCAATAGAAGACCTCTACTAGGATTTGAACCTTTTAACCTTTTTAACCTTTCTTTTAGAACTTTTCCAAATCTTACATTTCATCCTATCTAAATACCTATTGATTAAGGTGGAAGATAGCCTTAATGAGGATATAAATGGGAAGGAATTAAGGTGAACTCTCCCAATTGGTCTTCGTAATGCAATCCATTCTTAGGGATCATAATTCTATCTCTCTTGTGCTTAAAATCATGTGAACCATCACTCTTGTTGGATCTAGTCTCATAATGAGTGAATTTTGTTTGACCTCTTTCTTTAAGAGCTTTAGTTCCAAGTGTATATTAGTGAGAAATTTAGGTCAAAACATCATTCCAACGAAGTATATGCATATCTATTTAGGAAGTATTGACTTATGTAACTATACACAAATTGCACTCTAAGATATAACTATAATAAAATGGCTTTGGCATGTGGATAACTTGTGGAATTTTTCATTCATCTTTATTAAGCCATTAAAATAAGTAGAGTATTAATAGATGAGAATTCTCTAAGATAAATAAAATGATTTAGCTTTGTAGAATTTTGTTGGTACATTCACTACAAACCTCAAGAGGCTTAACTTCTCCACTAGGGGTAACCTAGTGGTTTAAGGGCTTATTTCATATGCTAAATGCAATTGTGAGTACTAATGAAAATGGGAACCATTTATATTTTCATTATTTTTCACATGTTTGCTCGAGACTAACAAAATTCTCATTGAGAGGTATGATAAGTATTCAATTTTTTATAAAAAGTACTCACTTAGTAGTCCATATGTTAGAAATTAGAGTATAAAAATCTAGGTTTTTTGCCAAAATTCTTAACACATGTATTTTTTACCTAATAATTTCAAAGTTTGATATTTTATAGGTTAAGAGTCTAATCCAGAATATGTGAATTATCATAATTTTCTAGGATTAGGGGTTTTACTCTTTTGTAGGAAGTGAGACAATGATCTAACGGCCTATATTGCCCTTCATAGAGTTTTTTGTGGGTCAACCTATATAGTTAAACTCACCGAGGGTGCAGGAGATGGTGCACCCCTACCGAGAAAAGTAATTATAATGGGCCCATGCACAAGCCATGTGTTTCCACCACTTTGCATGAGAATTGGAGCCATGCACACTATTGGATGAAGATTTCTAGCAATTATCCACATGCAAAAATTGGATTTTCAAGGATAATTAGGAGTTTAGTACATGGTCAGATATTTATGCATAGGCAGACCAATTAAGAGAACCCATCTCTTTTCTCACTCTTTATCTCTCTTCCCTATCTTTTCTCTCTTTCCTTCTTATTTCCTTTCCATGTCTTCATGTGAACTACTTAGAAGGGAAGGGAGTTCATGCCACTTTCCTAAAAAAGTAGAGTCCCCCCTTCTAAAATCAACAAATCTACCTTCTCTCTTTCCTCCCTCGTATCTCTTTCCTATTTACTTGTCCATCTCTCTTTCCTACTTATTTCCCCCTCCATCTTACCTTCCACCTCACCCAAATAGGAATCCCATGATTTTTAGAAGGGTGAGAAGCACCAACCTAAAAAAGTGGTGCCTCCCACCTTGCCATCTTGCCTACTTCCATAAACCTACATTTTCCACTTTCTTATTTCCACTCAAACACCCACTTTCTTACTTAGAGTCCAATGTCTAATTCACCTTGCTCATACTAGGATAGGATCTTTTCCAATTGTAAATCAAAACATCTATAAATTTCACAAGGGTTTCCACATGAAATTCAACTAGGGGGTTTGCTATAAATCCTTGAAAGAAGAAATCTATCTTGGTGATCATTAGAGTTTTGGACTTTGGTTTTCTTTTGGGCTGCTTTCTCTGGATTCCTCAAGTATTTTCCCCTTGCTTTTTCACTTCAATTCCAGGTTATTTTCTTGCTTTCGCTCCTTGCTTTCATTGTTAGTATGTTCTTATTTTATCTTTTTAATTTCATACAAAAAAAAACTAGCTTGTTTTTCTCTTGATCTTTGCTTCAATCTCTCTATTTTTTCTTGCTTATTATTTCAAGATCTAAGTTAATTCTTCTCTAGTAGTGAGATCTGAGACAAAAAGTAGCTCGAATCTCTAGCTTCGCTTCCTTAATTTCCATGTTTTTCACCCAATTTTAGAGCTAGTTTTAGTGTCTTTTTCCTTAACTAGTTCCCATCATTCAAGCCCTCTGTTCTCTTAATTCTCTTTTGGGTTTCACTTGCATGTTATCTAATTTTAGTTTAAGGTCATTCAAGTGTGATTAATATTTTATTTAAATCAAGTTACAAGCATTGAAAAAGGGCTCAATTGTTATATTTTGTGTACAGGATCATGCACACTCAACTTGATGTATTTTTCCATTCATTCAATAAAGTTGTTTAAAGATCATTGTTGCTGCTTGATTCCAGTAATAAAATAATTAAATTTGTAAGTGTTATATTACATAATAAGTTCTTGTTAATTTTCTTTCCATGCCTTGTGAGAATTGATTTTCTTTAGCACTTAATTTCTTGAATTTTTCCATTCAATGTTCATGTTTAATTTCCAGCAATATATACATCTTATTTGCATTATGTTTTAGGAAACCATTTATATTTTTAGGTTGTTTAGTTAGTGCATTGATTATATCTCATGTTGGCATACTTTTGATTCCTGAATTTTATCCATTTTCTAACCCATGAACCATGCGTACAACTCCAAGGGTCATGTGCAAGGTACTTAGGTGACTTGTCTTAAGTTTTGCTTAGTTTATTATTTTATTTTAGTATAGCATTAGTTAGTTAGTTAGTTAGTTTTGTATGTCTTAGTTTAGTTTAGAAAGTTTCCTTATTTAGCTTTAGAAAGTTTTATTTTTAGTAAGTTCTAATTTTAGTTTAGGAAGTGTTAATTTAGGAAAGTTTCACTTTTAGAAATTTTCCTTAAATTTAAGTTTTCGAGATTTGTACATTCTAGTTTTGTATTAGTTTCTTATATTGAATGAACATTAGTTAGGAAAGTTTCTACTTTCATTGAATATCTTGTTTTTTATAAAGTTTCCATTAGTTGCAATTTCTAATTTTATGCATGTTTCTAAGCCAATGTTGCTTGCTTTCCTAATTTAATCAAAACCATCTCTCTTTGGATAACATAAACAACTTAAATAAGATCCAAGAAATTGAAAATTTTGTGAGATTCCTTGTGGCATCAACCTCTCTTATGTGTAAATTACTACTTGATTCATGTGCTTGCGAGTAATTTTAAGGCTGCACCAGGTAACAACTTGATTCCCTAGGAAGCATGGTCTAGTTGGACTAGGCTCATGTCTCTCCTAAACACCTTGCACTAGAAACAAAGCTAAAGATTTTCTCACCTTGAGGGTAAGAGGGAGAGAGAGAGAGAGAGAGTAATAACTAGACTTTTTTATCAGAAGTGAATCTAAAATCACTTAGGAGGAGGTTCAACTCTAGAATGCTAGAATGAATGGGTGAACCCCTATTTATAGTTTTGAGTGGCTTTGTAGGTATTTTAGGTAGCTAATGAGGCTAAGACACCAAGATAGGTAATTACCTTAACCAAAGTGCCAGAAAAAAATATGATTAGAATTGACTAGAATGGAATTGTATGGTACTAGTCAAGGGTAATCTAATAAAAGTGATTGGTGCAATTATGTACCCATCATCAAGAATTGGAAGCATGGGTCTCTCTTAGTTATGAGGCTTCAAAACAAGATCAACTAATACCAAGCGGGTAGGGAACAAGAATGACCAACTCCACCTTTGACTGACACCATTTTGGAAGTGAACAAGAATAACCAGGTGTCATTGTCCATCCAAGATTGACCAATACCATGTGGGAGAGAATAAGACTACAACTTCGATATCATCTATCACCACCTTGAAGGTAAATAAGAAAGACTAATGCATCTTGTAATGTGACTTGAGAGTGATAGACTCCACTCTTGAAGCATATGAGGGTGGTCAATGCCACCTTCTATCCAAGTCGACCGACGTTACCTTGGATCATTCGGTGCCAGTTATGGCTTAACATAACTAATACCAATGGTTGTGCACTAGTATTCACGTTGTGAATTAGCACAGTTAGTATGCCTATAATGTATGTGCCTAGCAAGAAATTTTATTTACATAATAATATCATTTAGGTAAATGTAACATTTACTAAAGACATTATAATGTAAATAAGGAAATACTCCCATTTGAATTAAATAAAATAGCTCAATACCTAATTCCGAAAAGATAAAAGTCAACACCTTGATGCATGTGTAAAATCAAAATAGTAAAGGTTGGGTAAATTTTCTAAATATGGTACTTATTTATTTTTAAGAGCTTAAGAAACCTACAGTGTAATAGTAATTCTAAAATAAAAATGTTTCGTAAGAAAATTTTGAGGTTAAGCCCTCTAAAAAAATGAATTTTTAACTACCAGTAGTAAGTATCAACTATCGTATTTTATCTTAGTCTTGGAAATCCACTTTCTTGTGCAATCATGCACATCATCTTGTGCCTTCTTAGGCCTTGGTCTTCTAAAATCACTTTTTTATTATTTTCTGTTTAAATAACCCTCCTACCATTCTATATTTGTATGTCCTCAATGAGGGTAGGGTGCGTATGGATTTGACGAGACACCCATGCACATAACCTAATCATAATGGTTCTTTTCCTAGTGAATATGATCTTTAATATAAATAAATCATTTATCAATACTAGGATCAAGGATTCACACAAGAGTAGCTAATGGTGGTCCCAACTAAATATCATTCTCCCTAGGGGGATAAGTCCCTTATTTGGCATCCAAATTCTTATGAGTTTAATACATATCTTGAAGCACCCTCACTTGGCCTACAATGAGCTTTATAGATTGATACCACATATATAGGCACTAAGACAACTATCATAGACCCCTAAAGTCTAAGGGCAATATATAGTTGAGCTCATCTAAGAAACACTCTTACAATCATGTCCACTAAGTATCTTAGTTGTGAGATCAATTATAATGTATGAAAGACTTCTTCATTCTATAATTTATGTTGAGGTTCTCTAATAAGATGACTATGAAAACATCATCTCAATATAAGTGACAACATCACATGTAGAAAGTGTATCAAAATGTGAATTCCCACTCCCATTCTCTCTTAAGGCCTATTTAAGGTTTACAATGAATAATGATTCCATTTCTTTGTCTTATGATTCTCAATCACCTTTATCTAATCCTTACAATGTTATCTAAGGATCCTATTATGATCTAATGATTAACTTACACAATCCTATCATCAAATGACACATTTTTAAAATATGTGCCTTATAGTGGAAAATTGCTAGTAATATGAGAGAACTGTTTGGCTAGATAAAAAAGTGAGACTAAATATTATACAAAATGATAAATGATGGCTATTGAAGGCATATGACTCCAACGTTCATCACTATAGTGGGCCTAATCAGTGAGATGGGCCTAGGTAGGTCGAGTTGTCTTTGAAGTGATGGGCTTGACCCTCTAGGCTTCCTCCTATGGACCTACCAATGCACGCATTCTTTGCCCTCGCCCATCCATCTTGATGGGCTAGCTTGGATTCATATAAAATAGGAAAAGACTTAAGGGCAGGTCATGGTGGCAAGGTGCGCACTTGGTCACGTAGCTTGATGCATTGAACCAAGGTGCACCATCTCAAGAGCAAGCCCTTGAGACAATTTTAGGAGTGAAGAGAGATTGTTTATAAGGAGAGAAACTCTTTTTTCTCTTCCCATGTAGGGCTAAAATTTCAAATTTGTTGTTCAAAAGCATTTAGAAAAGGCAAACTATAGTCTATGTAAATTGTAGCTTCAAATTCAAGCTCAACATGAGTTTCCTCTAAAACCAAAATTTTATTTTCACAAATATTCATTTATTTTAAAATAAAACTCACATTTAAAAGTTTTTTTCTTTTAACTTGAATAATCTCAAAACCAAAAAAGAAATTGAGTAACAAATTCAGATTGGAGATGTTTATCAACAAATCTTGAAAAGCCTCTATACTATAACAAGTGGAGTTACCAAGAAGCAAAAGCTTGTTTGACATGAGAGAGGAGGTAAAAAACTGTTTTCTCATCAAACCAAGAAAGTGTGTGGCTAGATAAATTCTTGGTATTTCATTCATTTTTTTCAATGATAAGCCTTTGTTGGTGAGAAATCAAAATAAGATGAGGTTATAAAGTAGCACAGTGGTCAAACTAGGGGTAATGAATCAAAAGGAACCCTCTTTAACAATTGTAGAACCCAAAAATGTCACTACATTACATAACTCAAACTCTCCCATGCCTTCTATTTCTATCTACATCAGAGTTGGTAGACCTTTTAACATGTTGAAAGATGATTTGTCTATTATCAAAGAGGAGTTTGACTTGATCAATGTAATTCTAGACAATGCTATGGGAGGTATTTACCATATGTGAGCTAAAAACATCTTCTCTTGATTCCATCTAACATTTATTATAATATTTTCCAAGAACTCTACCTTAGTGTACCTTCAGTCCAAACTTTAGCTTGAAGGAACTCATATTTTCACAATTTCACCTCGTACGATCCACCAATTTATACAACTTCTTTGGTTTTATACTAGTAGAGTAAGTAAGAAGAAAAGGCTCTCAAAATAATATGATAAGAAAAGAATAAGCATGTCTTAAAATGCATATCATTATGCATCTTGATAAGTGTTTAATTTTGCATAAAAACCACCCAACTAGTTACCCATGTGTTATAACTTATAGGGGTAAATTAGGGTTTTTGACCCAATTTTGCAACACATGCATTTTTGACCTAATGATTCAAAATTTTGATATTTTATAGGTCCAGAGGCTAATCCAAGGTAAGAATGTGATTAACCATATGTTCTTAGGGTTTAATTAGAGTTTTTCACCTTTTGTAGGAAAAGAGATGGTGATTTGACACTCTAGATCAATTGGAATGAAAATGGAAGATCAAGATCAAAAGATCAAGTCCAATCCTAAAATTTATCAATACAACATGATATTAAGGCCAAGATTGTCTTTTGGACAAGCAATGGATGCAATTAAAGGAGCTAAAGGTGGCCAAAGTGGCCCATGCATAAGCCATGCAAAGTGCACCACTTTTGTAGGTGTCTCACTTAAGACACTTAGCCATATTCTAGCCATGAAGAAGATGACAAGCTAAGGAGCCAAGCCAACCACTAAATCCAAAGAATTGAGCAATCAAGCTAAGCCAAGAGAGCCATCTATCCATCATAGCCATACAAATTACTTGCTTTCATTTGCTCCACACCTTATTCTTAGATTACCCTAGAAAATATAGGTGAAAATTTATAAAGGACCCACAAAATCCAAAGTTTAGGAGCTTTTTCATTAAGAGGAAAAAGACACCTTATCCCTTTTTCCTTGAACCTCCTAACCCTTTGGGTGGCTGCTACTCCTTCCAAGTATTCCATGCCTAAGGTTGGATTTTCCTTTGAATGGTTGGTTGAGTTTCCTTGATCCTTCTTTTCTTTGCTTATTCTCTTTGCTTCAATTGTTACCTTGATATCTTTGATTTCATTCTTAGTTGTGGCTTGATCCCTTTAGTTTATTGCTTGTTAGCCTTGAGTTTAGTTTCATGATCTATTGATTTAAGAGTTAAAACTCGTTGGTAGTGGCAACCAAAAGAGTGTAGCTACTAGATCAAAGTCTTTTTCCATGAACTCTTATTCTTTCCTTGTTACTTGTTACTTGATTGTTGTTTTGTTTGTTCTAGTTACTTGTTTACCTTGTTGAAGCATCTTACATCCTTGATTTTAATAACTATAACTCTCGTGGAGTGACATCCTAGAGAGTGTAGTTTTTAGATCAAATCCTTGCAATCTTTCTCCTTGAAAACTTTTTCCATGTCTTGCTTTCCATCCCATCTTTTCTCTATTGTTTCCCTTGGATATTTTTTGGATATATGCATGCTAGCTTATGATTGAGAATGGCATGATCTTGATGAACTTAGATTTGATATGTTGGGTGTACTTTGGGTTTAAAGAATGGTGGGTACATTTCATGAATGATGAGCACCACACTTGTACTTCAATTCAATTAATTCAAAGTGAAGTTTGGTTTATTTTTAAATTTCATGGATGAATAGTTGCTGGATTTATTGCTTAAATTATCTCTTGAATCCGTCTCTTAGATAGTGAATACATCTTCGATTCAAAGATTTCATAATCACCATTCTAGATGGATTTAACAATCAATTCTCACATGAATCACACTCAAGATTCATGCACCCAACCCATTGGGTCATGCACATGGTTTTGAAGTGCAATCCCTTTGGCTAGTTGGTTGTTTTAGTGAGAGTTTCTTGCTCTAGTTAAAATAGTTTCATACATTTTATAATAGTTTTGTTTATCCTTTAGTTCATAAACCCTTTCCATGCTTCATACATGCACTTTTTTCATAGTTATTTTCATGCATAACTCACATATTTCCATACATATCATGTTTTGCTTATGTGTTTAGTTCATGTTAGTCCTTCATGCTTTAGAATTAGTTGCATACTAAGATAGTTTGCATTGTGTCAAATTATGGTTTAAATAGTTCTAATATCAAAAAGTTTTCATTTAGGAGAGCTATTAAGTTTAGCATGTTTACTTTTAGTATAATTCCATCTTCCACATCATGCACTTGTTTTAGTTTTCATCATTAGTTTAGGCTAAAAGATATCCTTAATTTTTCAAATAAGATAAGTAAAACTTATCATTTCCCATAATTTTATCCAATTACAGTCCACAATCCAATATGCATTAAACATATTTATACATGTCTAAACTGTTTATCACAATTACATAACTACTTAATCATCTCACAACCTTTATAAAATGTCACTATCTATAATCTCATTAACTATTTAGAGTGCCTGGTCTCAACACTCTTACCTTTCTCTTCTTTGCATTTATCTATGGAGTTGGTGGGGTAAGTATAGGAAAATATACTAAGTAGGTAAAACTAAGATCACAAATATAAATCAATGTAAATTTGCATCCATGCACTCATGCACACAATGGAACATCCTTAAGTATGGTTCCTAAGCTTTATCAATATAAACTTGCAATATAACATATGCATACATACCATCAAAGGTTTCAGATCAGCCAAGTACAATACAAGTGTAAGAATAATTTGATATGCCAACATTAATGAGTACAAGTGCACAAAATCAACAATAAATTAGTTATGCCCTAAAATCTCAACTTAAGTCACATATAGAAAATTCCTTATCAATTTATGTCCAAACATATCAGTTCTTAACATGCAAATATAAATATATCAAATCTCAAATCATCCAAGCCAATGTCATGCCTAGTGGCTAGGGTATTTATTACCCTATCACACCTATGTTGCCAAAAATATCAACTTGTGGTAGCTTCCCTATCATGGGACACTGCATCACTACAGCAACTGCCCAATCATGGGACACTATAGAAAAAGAATATATGGATCACTAGTGGGAGACAGCATGCTCAAACACTGACACGAACTACATGACACTTATCACCATCTCGCATGGGAGGAGAATGAATTGCATAGTATAGCCTTCCCATGATGCCACACTGTGACGACCTGGGTTTTCCCATGCATTTTAAAATGCAATATCCAATTCCTAAGGCAGGATGCATCCCTATTTGAAAACCATTTTATGAAAACCATGCAATGCAGCAGAAAATCTTTAGTTTTAAACTCATTTTGAAAACCCCGAGTGTCATTTGCTTTCACAACCACCAAAGTAGTTTTTGAAAAATGTCACACACCCCCTGGAGGGGGTCCATAGTAGCGATATTGTCCCGTACAGGCCCGGTGGGACCCACGGGTTTTGCTTCTCCCCCTCTCAGGGGAAAACGCTCGACACAGTGAGAGGCATTCCCGCCCCTTATAACTCAGGCCCATCACCCCCCCAGCCGATGTGGGGTTAACTCTCCTGCATCCCGCCCTCAGACTATCTCGGCTCCCCTCACAAGGCCAAGCCTCAGGCCATCTTGTCACGGTAGCCATCTCACGCTTATGGGACACACGCCCCCGTGTGTCACCACACGAGTGACGGTGCGGCTAGCCATCCACCCTCGGGGTCGGGGTTTGGCTCTGATACCATTTTGTCACACACCCCCCGGAGGGGGTCCACAGTGGCGATATTGTCCCGTACAAGGGACCCATGGGTTTTGCTTCTCCCCCTATCAGGGGAAAACGCGTCGACACTGTGAGAGGCGTTCCCGCCCCTTATAACTCAGGCCCATCACCCCCCTAGCCGATGTGGGACTAACTCTCCTGCGTCCCGCCCTCAGACCATCTCGGCTCCCCTCACAAGGCCAAGCCTCAGGACGAGTGACGGTGCGGCTAGCCATCCACCCTCGGGGTCGGGGTTTGGCTCTGATACCATTTTGTCACACACCCCCCAGAGGGGGTCCATAGTGGCGATATTGTCCCGTACAGGCCGGTGGGACCCACGAGTTTTGCTTCTCCCCCTCTACGGGAAAAACGCGTCGACACTGTGAGAGGCGTTCCCGCCCCTTATAACTCAGGCCCATAACCCCCCTAGCCGATGTGGGACTAACTCTCTTGCATCCCGCCCTTAGACCATCTCGGCTCCCCTCACAAGGCCAAGCCTCAGGCCATCTTGGCAAGGTAGCCATATCGCCACTGTGGACCCCCTCCGGGGGGTGTGTGACAAAATGGTATCAGAGCCAAACCCTGACCCCGAGGGTGGATGGCTAGCCGCACCGTCACTCATGTGGTGACACACGGGGGCGTGTGTCCTGTAAGCGGGAGATGGGTACCGTGCCAAGATGGCCTGTGGCTTGGCCTTGTGAGGGGAGCTGAGATAGTCTGAGGGCGGGATGCAGGAGAGTTAGTCCCACATCGGCTAGGGGGGGTGATGGGCCTGAGTTATAAGGGGCGGGAATGCCTCTCACAGTGTCGAGCGTTTTCCCCTGAGAGGGGGAGAAGCAAAACACGTGGGTCCCACCGGGCCTGTACGGGACAATATCGCCACTGTGGACCCCCTCCGGGGGGTGTGTGACAATGTCATGCCTTTATCAGATTCAATATCCATGCATGTTGTTTCAAGGGCAATAATAATAACCTTCACAAGGTATTTTACAAAACATGAGTAGTCACCACAACTCATGTCATGCATCGTCTCAAAAAGTATACTCATTCAAACTGAATAATGAATCATCATCAAAATCAATAAGTGAAAAGGATTTAAATCATGAAATGCTTAAATACAATTAATATTATCTCAATAAGTGAGTGAGTGAGTGAGTGAGTGAGTGTGTGTGTGTGTGTGTGTATGTATGTATAACACCATCTAAACCTCCTTGAGATCTCACAAGTGTAGAACCACTCAAAATTTGGCTATTAGCCATTAGTCATGAGTACTCGTTATAGACCTATAATCTCAAAGTGCCACTCAACTCTCACTATTGCACTATACATATATGAACCTCAAAATAATGGACCCTTTGTATGATGGATAAGACCCAATCAAGTTTGTGGTTATCATGCTAATACCATGTAGATAGACTCCCTACATCATGCAAGTAATGGGTACACAGTGCCTCAGGCCATGATCTTGCCCACGATGTCATCGTAACTTAGAGTCGGCCTTTTTTAACTAGGTATCTAATACACATGTTTAGTTTTGAAAAGGGGGATGATCAATCCTCAACCCTCCTAGCACAGCTTCAATTAGGTCACCATATGCCCTCCATAGCATAATAATATTAGGCATCATCACATGCCAATATAACATATAAAACCATAGAAGTCCATGCACCAATGAAACCATGCAAATCAAGTCTCATGGAGATATAGCCATGTACAAACAACCCTCACAAGGGTTGAGTTTTGAGGATTCCACACTCGTCATTTCATAAATCATGAAGTCCATGTATTTTCAAATACATTTTTATGTAATAAGTTTTAAACTATATAATAAATTAGTATGGCATTCCAAAACTAATATTTTGCATGGAATGCAAGTATGTTCAATAGTATTAAATCAAAAATCTCATGAATCTTTATTTTCATAAATATAATGATCAACAATTTTTCATGTTTTAGAGAAAATCACATTGATGTCAAAACTACCTACCTCTTTTTTCATGCTCATCAACTTAACTATGTCTCTTTTCAACTCCACTCATTGATCAACCTAATCGATGTTCCAAATTTCTCATCAATGAGGAATCATAGATTAACAATTATAGCAAAAGATTGTTTCAATCTAAGTTTGATGGTCTAGATTATCCATTAATTATGGAACTATTTGTTTTTTTTTATTCATTGTTATTCAACTACCTTGGTAGCATGGTTTTAGTCATTTAAGTTGTTGATTTGTGTTTTAGAGTCATGAATTGGCAGTCAAGGTAATATAACTGACTGTTTAGACCTTTAGTCTAAACTTGAGGTTCCAGATTTTGTAGTTTCTATCATACCCTAATTAATTCAGGGTTCATGAATTCATCTATGGTGTCTAATCATTGATCAGATGTCATAAGGTCATTGTTTGAATAGTGACAGATCAAACAGCCTAGATCATTTGATCTATTCACTTCTAGATCATTGAAAATTTTGATTCATTCTATTGTCTAATCTAATTTGTTTCTTTGTTTGAGCATAAAGTGTTTTAGACTAGTATGTTAAGATTTATGAATTTTTAAAGTTACAAATATTTGGACCAAGAGGGAGAACGTTAGAATTTTGTGTGATCCCTAACATTTAAAATTCAAAATCTAATGTGGGTATCCTAGTCACTAGTCTTAATGGTGTGTGGTAGTTATCCTTAATGGAAGGATAACTACTATTGAATTTATTTTAATAGTTTGAAGATCTATTTTTCCATCACCAAGAACTACTCTTGAATCGAAAGATCTCTTAAAACACTACCCTTGATCCACTACCATGGTTGGAGGTAAGTTCAGTTCATTTTTTCGCTTCCGCAAAATTTTACATTTTTCTAATTCATGTAAACATTGTGAGAAAACTGGTTTACACATTATAGACCTGATCACAAAACTAAATACAAGTGAACCCAACAGGAAGTTGGAAGACACATAATTGCTCTAGAGTTTTTGTTTCATGATTCATAAATCCACCTGATAACAATCATCTGCTTCCATCTCAATCTTTGAAATTTTACCCTTTTGTTTTATGACTACTTGCATATCAAGTAGGATTGATACTATCAATGGTAATCAACTGAATAAAACAACCTCTATAATAATTTAAGAATTTATACATCTATTTCTCCATAGGAAGCTTGAAGCTACAACAAATAGCATACATAGTAGATCTAGACCCCTAATCACAATATGGAATTGTTTGTAGCTTTAGTTAGAGTCCGCTTTGCATTAATTTTGCAAAATAGGTGGGGACTAGATCCTATGACTCAAACAGATTACAAACACATTAACCATGTTAAGGACAGCCTAGCAATTTAGACTGAAAATAATCAATGGTCTGGCAAGGTATATAATATCATTAGTAAAACAAGAGCAAGATATTACCACAGGTTACTAAGTCTTCCTGTTTATTGAAGTAACAATGTTTTTCCAAGACCTACTGCATCTCACATTTGCATAAAATGCATAACTATCAAAGAAACAGTTAATATTATGTTTTTCTAGTCAAACTATGTCATTAAATTAGCAGTTACCATGCATTTTGTTTTCCCAAGATCTAGCTTCTACTTCTCACCAATCACCCAATGAACAAAGGGCTTTAGTTAGGCTCTTTGTGCTAAGTGATATGATTAGCTTAGACCTATGATCTGAGCCTTCGTCTTCTACGGCAATGGCTTGGAAACTCCAACACCCAAAACCCTTGTTCTTCTCCTTCTAGCATGACGTGGCTTCTCTGGTGACCAAGGCTTCTCTCCAATGAACAAGGCTTCTCTCTTGCCTCCCTATTCTCCTTCCCCTTCTTCTTCCCCTTCTTCCTCCTCTTCTCCATTTTCTCTCCCTGTCAAGTTTCCTCTCTATGAGTGTGTGGGTTCAGGAACAAACCTGTGATTTGTTTTCATTCTCAATTAAGAGGGAGGGGATGCCAATATCAATTTTCCCCCTCCTTAAGTAAATTTGTTGTTTTCTTTTTTCTTTTACTAAAATGTCCATATTCATAGATTCTTAATTTCTCCATATGATCTCCAATTTTAGTCTTCTTTATGTCATTGGATTTATTTTTCTGAGTACAGTCCAAATTTTGAGGTTTTGGGGTTCAATTAGGTGTATTTCAAAAGGTCAATTTTGTGGAACCTAAACATGAAAAATTTTCAATTTGCATTCATCAAAATTAATTCATAATCATTTGAAATGGAATTCAAAAATCAGGGTTATTACAATAACTAAGTTTCACATGCTTTAAATCTAATTAAAATTTAAGATAGTATATATAAATCATGATCCACATTAATTCATTCTTATCAAAACATAGCAATTATTTAGTTTTCTAAGATAGCAATCTTTATTCACCTACTTGATATTGACCATTTCAATTTACCAATGTCTTCTAATGATTGATCTGAGCATTGATATTTGATTTAAATAAATGAAACACGCTTCTAAACTATGATGCGTTGTTGATTTGTGATATATAAATGTAACAATATTAATCAGTCTTTAGTTTATGACTAGTTTTTCAATCTAACCTAAGATCGTTCTGGAATCCACTTATTCAAGTGTCCAGATCCACATATTGTCATTTAAATCTTATTCTTCAACTATAGGTTGTTGTGACACCTTGGGTTTTCGAAATTGTTTTCAAAAACTATTTTCAAAATTTGGGATATCCCTTGTTTGAAATTCTTTTCTAAAACAAAGTAGCATTTTTTTTTTTTGAAAGTTTTCCTGAAAATCCCTCATGTCATTTTTACACAAAACATGGATTTTACAGTGAAATGAGTGTGTCATTTCTGTCGAAAATATATGCGCATTTAATGCATGCGTGCCGAACACCTAATAAACAATATAAATCATTTTTCATCATTTTGAAAACAAATTTACAAGACTTACCACTTCCTATAACCTCCAGTGACAAGCATATCACAACATATTCCATTAAATACAAATGAATCCTCAAAATGAAAGTAAATATACATTGGCATTCTCTATTGAATGATAAATATAATCTAAGGTTACAAGGCTCACCATATAGATACTGGAAAATCTCCATCTACTAAAATTCTAAAACTCCACAGCTGCATTCATGTTCAACCTACTCATCGTTCTATTCTAATTCTTCAAATCTAAGACATTGTAAACAATTAGAATGTCTTAGCAAGCTTGGGCTTGTGTAGGTGGAATAAGTAGCTATTTTGTCATGCAATCCATGACTTACATAAATCAATGCATTTTGAGAATATATCATTCTTAAACAAACCTCATGCTATTTTCAAAGTCCTCATGCCAAAATTATAAGTTCTTCATCACCACACATGATTATTCGAGTTATCCTGATAAATGTCAAGTTCTTTACCATTCTATAGTTAAATTAACTTTTGAAATGTGAGGTATCTAACTTCCTCATTATCATGTGCAAAGGTCATTACCTAACATAATTTTCTTCATAAACCTAGTGCAATTTCATTTGTTTGAGTAATCAGACACTTTCGTAAGCTGAGTATGGTAAAACCATCAACTAAGGAAAAATCAGCATAAAAAATAATGCTAATGTCAAAGCCACTAGCTATGTGTAAGCATCAAAGTAAATTGTCAATAAAAGATGAAGTCAATCAATGAGGTCAAAGAGTAAACTATATGTTTAAAGTTTGGTCATCAACAAACCAATGCTTGATAAAACTTTGATCTGGAAAATCCAAAAGTTGTTTGTGGTTTCCAAAGCATAATCAATTAATTTATAAGTGAACATAGTTCTTTCTATATCGAATCAAACTAAAGTCAAAAATGTCAAAATTGTTTTCGTAGACATGAGGTGAAAATCCACTGGGAAAGACTAGTGATCTCAAATCATCCGTAATGTCCAAAAGAATCCGATCAGTCTATCAAACTAATGTACTGAAAACAAATGAAGCCAAACCAAGGTGCATTAGCACCTTAATCCACATCACCATGGAAAACTGATCACTCCAATCATGGTGGCATATGGTCCTACACCTTGGACAAGGTCTAAACTCTCGAGAAATGACCCACATAACATCAACACAAAAACACCTATGCTCATAGGGTCCCAATGTCACCCACTAGTGACTACCATGGCCTTTATGTCTACTCATGGATACCTGCATGAACCATGACTCACTAAACCTAAGGGGGGCTGCTCGGCTACCTCTCATAGTACTTCCCCATGAGAAGATACTCCTACTACCCTACGTCTCCATTGCTGGGTTGGTATCAATATCATCTCAGAGGTTAGTGGCCAACTGCATGTCCTAGGATAGGGTCTCTAGGACTTATAGTACACTGACTCAGGGCTCCTACTAAGCAATCTCGGACTTAGGACACTCCTAGAGTGCTTGTCCAAAACACTGATGAAATCCATATCCACCGTGACTTACAACTTCTCATAGAGCACATGCCTAAAGCATCAACATATCCATATTCATTAGGACTTATTGCCACTCATAGAGTACATGCCAAAAGCATTAATGAAACCCTAACCATCAAGGCTTATAACTGCTCATAGAGAGCCTACCTAACAATGACAAATTCGCATCCATTAAGACTTATGGCTACTCATCAAGTGCCTGGCCAAATCATAAATCATATACATCTTCAAAATCATTTTGTTGAAAATAAAAACCCTATTTCAAAGTTTTATGAGAAACCATTCAAATCTATTCATTTTCAACTGATATTCTCAACAATCTTTAAAAATATATCATCATGAACTATCAAAACATGCAGTCTTTATTCATATATTAGATAATGCTCTTTCAATTCCCCAAAATATACATCCAACACAATGATTACAGAAGATGAATCTTTAAACAAATCTTAAAAGCACTTATCCCTAACTAGACCATAGTTAAATTGGTGATAAAGCCTTTATCAATAAAGGCACACTATATTACAACTTAAGGTCATGACTTGTAAATATCTATTGCATGTCCATGGCTTTTAGAATATTCTTTCTGAGTTTAAATGTGAATCATTTCATCATTCTTGATTGTTAAATTACAAGTATGACACCTTAAGCACAATTTCTTAGGTCTTCCTATAGTTCAACACCTAGTGAGTTACTCTAGAATTTTTACCTTATTGCTTATATACATATTAATATTTCATACCGTTCGAGGCCTTCATATATTATAGTATTAATATATAAATCCTTATGTTTCAGTAGCATCCATAAGATCAACCTTGTTTAAGGTATTACAGTGCCCACTTGATGTAGGTATAAGTTCAAAATCAAGGTAAGCAGTGTGGTTACTCATGTATCTTAATATTATAATTGGTATAAAACAAGTGTTTTAAGTTCATTTCACATGTGTAGCTAATCCATATGCATGTCATGTTTCTAAGTGTTATCAACACCAACTAAATATATATATATATATATATAGGCACACACACACACACACACACACACACAAAGTTCCAATCAATGAGTATGGTTTTCATTCTTTTGCTCGGGCATTATAACTAGGGTAACAATAACATTTTCTATTTAAATTAGTCATTTTATTTCTGATTTGATAATTTAAAATGCGCCACAAGATAACTTCTAAATTTATCACATGCTTTATTATCTCAAAAATTAAAGACAATACTTTGTAAATCATCATTTGCATTCAATCATTCACATAAAGACATTGCAATTATTAAACTTTCCAAAATAACAATCTTGTTCCACCTACCTCGTATGATGCTTATCCTCATTTTATGTGTGTACCACCTTTAGCTTGATCTATTGATTGACTAATTTATAGGTTTCATTATCAATCCATAGATGGACGGCTCCATCATGTCTCTATCACTGATTAATGTAATGGGAGAGTAGAGATATGCTGATCTATAGCTCTAATCATAGAATACTACATAACACAAAAGATGTAGCGCCTAAACAAAGGGGAGCCAGCTGGAATCTGAGAAAAGGGACTAGGTGGATGCCAATTTTCTGCATTTTTTCCTATGTCCCCCATCTTTTCCTATTTTGAGTCATCACTCACTGCGAGAAAAACCAAGCGACACATGGCAAATCCACCCACTACATATTGAGCCTAGCTCCATGCGTCGAGGCTCAGTTTGTCACATCAAAAGCAAAACCGAGGTGGTGATGAAATTATCAATTTGGACCCTCTAAATTACTAAAATTTTGGGAATTTTCCACCTCGATATCTCTTTTGGGAAAAATTAGCGTCGTTGGAATCATATCAATGTGTACTTTCTATTTTTGATAGTTTCAAATCCAAATTTTTCTTGAAATTCAATTTCCAAGCAGTTCACTTTTTGATTTTTTATTCCAATTAAAATATGTTATAATTACCTAAAAATTACTCAAAATTTGAGGTTGTTATAATTGTATATATTGATCATCATTAATTGTTGATCTATTTTGATTCGATTTAGATATCTGAATTTCATTTCTGCTAATAATCTAAAGTAAATATGCAACTCTAATTCATGCATGGATGGTTGAATTCTACATTTTTAGACAATCTTATAATTGAACTTTACTTACTATGTAAAAATAGTAACTTGGTGTTTTGAATTTGAGTTTTCAAACAAAATTGGAAGGTTATCAGCTGTCAAAAACTCAAATCTCACAATTTAATGTAAGATCAAAAGTTACCATAACCTAATTTCTTGATGAAATGTTTTACAAGTCTAATTAAGGTTAATAATTACCAAAGTTTTGCAAAAATTTCTGATTTATTATGTGCACAAAATGATAATTGAAGTTTAAAGCAATTAAGTGAAGGATTTACCTGGATTGCCCCAATTTGATGTTAAATAGATTGCCTAAAAAGTGTCAAATTGTCTTTAGATCATAGCAATGTGACTCAATCATGATTGTCCAGATCAACCATAAACCATATAATTTCCATTAGTAGTAGACTACATAGGTGAGATATGATCATGTCCATCTCAAATCTATCATCCATTCTCCAAGTCAATGATCTAATGGTTTAGATTTATATTACAAATCAAATAGCTCTAATGGTGAATAATCTAGGTCTAAAGAGCCAAATCTAATAGTTTATAGTGGTCTAACTTGCTATTTTAGAGTCAAATTTTATACTTAAATTGTTTAGGTCTAAGCTTAAGATCATGTTCAAACAATCAAATATTTTGATTTGATAATTTCCTTCATGATCCATTATTTTGAGTAATCAGATTGTTTATTCAAGATTATAACTCAATGAGCAGAACGTTGGCAAGGTTGTTGGTGTTTTGATCATTGACCATTTAGTATGCATAGTTATAGATCAATGATGCTCATTTATTCTACCAGATTTTACCAGCCTGCATCTTTAAAAATTTTGATTCATTCTATCAATTTAGGGATGGGGAACCTATTGGTAACATTAGATCATCAATCAGGCATTATCGAATACTATTTACACAATGAAAAGGCGAGTTTCTAACCATAACCATGCAAAAATTCTTCAAATATGCATATATAAATATTGAGACAAACAGAGAGATACTAACCATAACCATAATCAATATCGATCGTAAATATTTGAATGTAGTTCCAATTTATAGTTAGGATATGGTTGCGAATAGCTACAATTCAAAGTAGTAATTTTAAAGTCCATTGCTATAAAATATATATATATATATATTTGTAGTGAAAAATATATTAGTTTTTAAAGTTGTTTGCTGTAAACAACTTTGAAATACTGACTTTTAAATTAATTTATAGCAAATGACTATAAAAATTAATATTTTTTCTACGAATATATATATTATGTTAATATCTACAATATTTTACATTAATACTCAATGAAATCTATTTTTTGTGATAGTCAACATTTATTCCTACATTCTTTGCAAATACGTACATACATATATACAAATATATATATATATATAAACAAACACATAAACAAGGAAATCAAAGTATTCTTTGGAATAACCCCTCATTTGTCATCCTTTTATTACATATATATATATATATAATATGAGACAAACAGAAGAGATACTAACCAAGGCTCAAAAATCAACATTGACTGATAATATATAAATATAATTCCAATTCACAATTGGCAACAATGAAAGTCAACATATATATATATGAGCTTTAGTTTGTGTATAGATGAAGATAGTCAAAAAAATAAACCAAAAGTTGATGGAAAAATTAACAAAACAAAGTATTATTTTAAAATCATTTGAATCAAATGACTTTAAAAGTCTACACTTAAGAATTTGTTTAATAGAAAAATGACTTCTTTAGTTTGGCACAAACAGAAAATTTTGTGTGAAAGGGTTTTTAAAATTGCTTAGTTCAAGCGACTTTAAATGTCTAAAACTTTTAAAGTTCATTTGTTCTAAACAACTTTAAAAGTGAAGACTTATAACATCATTTTGTTCTAAACGACTTTAATAATTAAGACTTTTAAAGACATTTGAACCAAACGACTTCAAAAACCATTAAAATCTAATCTATATTTCACTTCAAATATATTTATTTCACTCATAATCTCTTACTTAAATACAATGAAACTAATTTTTTATGATAGTCAGCATTGATTCACGAATTTTGTGCACAATAAATACAAGAATATTCAAAAGAATTTACTTTTCAAATAAATATTCAACTACATATGTATATAATGTCACATATATAGTATTCATCTTACTTCAATCCATATAGCTCATGATAAAAGAGCTAATTGTAAATCTAAAATTATATTGTAACTCTTGAATATAATCCATATAGCCCCTCAAATATTGTTTCCAACTCAAGCTCTCCTCACCATTATCATGCACATAATCCTCATTCCTACCAAATACTTCAATTGATGGGATTGTTTTGGTAATATAAAGCAATCTATTTTAGTATCTCCTAGGTTGTCTTCATCATAAAAATCCCTCGAATAGGATGATAAAATAGTTGACCATCTCTTATCACATCTGCTTTGAATGTAAAATACTTGTTTGGCTTAAGATGCCAAAATAAATTGATCATTTTTATAGCCGATCTAGTTAAGGTCAACCAATGTCAATCTAAGGGCATCAGTTTTGATGTTATCTTTGTTGTGTTCCACGTAATTGTATTTAAACACAACCATAGTTTTGCAAGTATAATCTAAGGTCCATATCTTTCTTATAACCCTATAATAAATATCATCCATCACTCATGGCTTGCTATACTTTGAACTGGAAAAGAATATAGCATTGGCAACTAAGCTAAGCCTACTATTTTATTGCACTCTTGGGTTAACATGGTTTTTTTATGTAAAAGTGACAACCATTGATGGCATATCCTGTAACAACCCTAAAATTTTACTATTCCATGATTAGTTAGGAGTTTCCAAGAAGAATATCTTTTAATAGGATAATAATTTGGAACAAACTAAAACCATTACATAGTACTCAAAAAATTGAATCCAACAACCCAAAGAACACTAAAAACAGAGTCCAGATGAGGAAGTTATGGGACTTCAAAGTCAGGGCTATTTTGATAATTAAAAGTTAAAAAAAAAAAAAAACTAAGAACATGAAATTGAAATTTCTAAATCTAGATTATACTAGATAATAAGAATCCAACAACACTAAATTCGTTGAAATTGGAGATTTGATGAATAAACATTAATTTTTTATAAAAGGGTATTTTAGTAATTTTGCTATCTTATCTTTTCTTTGAATGATATCATGGTGTTCAGAATAGTAAAAACACCATTATGAAACTTTAAAATAAATAAAAGAAAACAGAAGTAAAATATCAAAAAGGGGGGGGCACATTTGCTAACAGGACCCCCAACTTAAGTGAAACGTAGGGAACAAACTTAGGTTTGTTCTCAAAACCCGATGAAGAGGAGGAAAGAAAGAGAAGAAGAAAGAAAAGGAAGAGGAAGGAAAGGAAGCAAAAGAGAAGGAAGAGGATAGAGAGAAGAAAGAGGAAGGGGAGAGAGAGAGAGAGAGAGAGAGAGAGAGAGAGAGAGAGAGAGAGAGAGAGAGAGAGAGAGAGAGAGAGAGAGAGAGCTTGCTGGGGAAACTAGTCACACCGGTGAGCATGGGAAAATGGATGTGAGTAGCGTTTTCATGTCGTCGGGGAAAATGGAGCTTGTCAGCAAAGATGGAAGCTTAGATTGCAAATCTGAAACCCCCACGTTGCTCGCCTCAAGGTCTAGGGCAAAAGCCCTTTGTTTCCGTTTCAATCGGATGAAGATTTCATGGGGTTTCTTGGCTGGCTAGAGTTGTGGGCCATCACTGGAGACAACGACAGATTAGATCAATGATCTGAGCCAATCATCTTCTATGGCTGACCTAGAGGAGCCAAAACCCCATGGTTTGGGACAAATCTGGGATGATCTAGGCCATTGATTGAAGAGGACTCTACTGTGCGACTAGATCAGGGAGAGTTCACCTGAAATCAATGTTGATTTGGCTCATCCAAGGGTGGAGGAAGCACGAAAACATGCTCTGAAGTAAGACCCATGAAGCCCATCTTTTGATTTGATGTAATTTGTTAGATCCATGAATTTCTATCCTAGATCTAAATTTAAGGATGATCCAACCGTCCATTTCTTAATCTAAGCTTATGGATAGGTAGATACCTGGTTGAGAAACCCTAAAATCAACTCAAATTGCCTATCGACACTATAAGACTAATCGAATGATCTCAATCGTCCGATTGGGTATTATTCACATAGTAATTTTGTAGTGACTTGTTGATGTCGGATCTACTATTAGACCCCACAAATAAGCTCTAATCGTCAATCCAAAGCTAGAAGTGGTCTATCGGACCAATGTACACCCTTAAATTAGTTAAATATGACCATGTAATCTGATAAAAAACATAATTTAGATGTCCACACAAATCCAACCATAGATCTCAACCCTAAACTAAGGACAAAAATCCACAGAAGCCCTAATCAACTCACATGAGTCTTAATTGTCCATGTAAATATCCGATAATGATGATCTAGGCCTTGGATTGCATCGGATTCTTAAAATTATGATCATAATTAAATCTACATGTATGTGAATGTATTAAGAAAAGAATTTTTATGCATTGTATAGATTGCAGTGCACGGGGTCGATCGTGGAAAAGAGGGCAATTAAAGCTAGTGGAATCCAATGAACACGTCACACGAGGTAGGTGAAAATTTAAGACGCCATGTCTAAATAATAAGATGCATATTCTAAACATGATCTTATTTCCAATTATGGATGGTATGAAACTAAAATGGTATGATTGATATTTGACATGCTTTAAATTGTAATGATGAAAATAATGTTAATTAAAAGAATTGCATGTTATAATTGATGCTTATGCCTTGTACATATGTATGTGAATTGTGAAATTTTGTTTATGGTACATGGGTACCATTTCAGTATTGATGATGTATGAGTCTAGGTTTATATGATACATCCTTGGTGGGTTATCACCACATAAGTGAGGATGTTATTCTTGTTATGAAATATATGAACAGGCAAATTGCCTGCTATTATGATTATTTTACATTCACGCATGGAGGCTTGAGAGTTGTTTTAGACAAGCAAAGGCCTGGGGATGCTATGCTAGGAGAGTTATGAGAGTTTGGCCACCCACTCTCCAAAATTTATTATGTTATGGATATTATGCACTATCTGTTGCTAAAAGATGGGTGAGGCAATCATACAAAGGCCACCACTGTGACAACCATAGTCCCCCCATGCGGACATGGATATTATGATTTCCACTAAGGGTGGTATAGGTGGATTATTATGTAGTTATCCAGGCATGCTATATGGATTTAAACTGCAACATAGTAGTCCTTATATTTGATGCACTATGATGCTCATATGATAGCATTATGAGATGCCTTATATGATATGGCACGATGATATGCCTTATATTGTTTTCCAAGTGGTGGTTGGAGCATTGTGGATCCCGTATAGTGAGGGGCATGAGGATTGTACTGATATACCAGCAGAGGCTGGATGATTATAAACCCTACATGATGAGGGGTATGATTCTAAAACCCAATATAGTCTGAGGATATAGATTAGGAGACTTATTGATTATATTCATAATTTTGTATGTCTTTTAACAATTTCCATATATGCGTACATATGCTATATGTATATGATTGAGGGCATAGTTTCATATAAGTTTCATATGGATATATGAATGGGTAGAACTGTTATGTAGAGTATGGTTCATGGAATTGGATTAATTTATTTAGATAACAAATAATAATTAAAGATGTTTGATAAATCAATGGATTACTTATAATTATGAAACATGTAGATATGAGCAATTATGAAACATGTTAATAATTGATTCATCAATGGATTGTTAATGATTATGAAACATGTAGATATTTGGTTTATAAATGGATTATTGAAATGTGAAATATATAGTAAATCCCATTCAATAAAATTTCTATGAAAATGAATATTCTAATTACTATGGAATAATTAATGTATCTTAAGATTTAACATGCTTCTTAAACTCCCCTACTAAGCATAGGTTGCTGAGATATTGTAAATGTTTTATGTTTACAATATCTCAAATACAGATAGATAGGAGAAGATGTACACAAGGAGAGGAATCCAGCAACCATACTTCTGTGCTCAGGTATACATTTTATTAAAGATTTTGTATTGTATAGTTAGTCATTTGAATTGTGATATTGGACATTTAATATAATGTTATAGGGGCTATAGAAGTGAACCACTAGATGGGTCTTATTTTAAGAAATGAATTTCTATCTTTTAGAAAACTATATATATATATATATATGTATGTATGTATGTATAGTGTGAGCATAAAGGTGATATCCGGGCTTTTGAAAAAATGAATTTCTAAGAAAACTACCCTCCACTATTTTTGTATTTTAAAATTTAGAGGTGAGCCATCTTTTGAAATAAACGCGAAAAATTTTCATGGAAAGCCCGGGGTGGCACATATCCAACATATTTTATTACTTCTGATTATGATCCTATTGCCATCTAGCACAAGGATTCAAATATACCATTGCTTGCTACTTCTCATTGATCTTAAAATTGAGTATACATATATTAAGTAGGATATGATTGTCGCAAGTAAGATTTTATATATATGTATGTATATGTGTGTGTGTGTGTGTGTGTGTGTGTGTGTGTGTGTGTGTGTGTGTGTGTGTGTGTGTGTGTGTGTGTGTGTGTGTGTGTGTGTGTGTGTGTGTGTGTGTGTGTGTGTCTATATATAGAATGCAATTTATTAAGTGTGAATTCATTCATTTTACCTTTTGAAGCAGCCAAGTATTGTAAGTGAGATAATGCTCAAATTGTAGCCACTTCTGTTTTTTTGGATAACTTGGATTCTTTGCCTTGAGGACATCCATGTACCCACTACACACACACACACACAAATTAATAGAGAGATCAAAGAAAATATAACCATTAATAATTCATTTTTACCTAAGAGCATGATCAACTTACTCAATGTATGGTTGGAGTTCATCAACATTTTGCAACAAATAAAGATGTTCCTAGTCCCATTCTTTATAGTCAATGGTTGATACATGACCACACGATAGAGGTTTGCCAACCTTTGGATAATGAAATGCAACTGATTATTTCTATCATAGGATTCCAATCACATCCAATCCTGATAAGTACTTTATACAAAACTCCATCACTTCCTCTATTATATAACATTAGGCTATACACCCCTATGGCTGGTTATGATTTTATGCATACTCTTTTAAATTTTTCATGTACCTCTCAAATGGGTACACCCATCACATGTAAACTAACCCACAGAATCTGACCTCATCAATGAGGTGCACTATTAAGTGTACCATGATATCAAAAAAGGATGGTTGGAAGATTGTCTCAAGCTCACATAAAGTTGTCACTAGATGTCCTTGAATTTCTTATAATTTTGAAACATCCGCCACGTTTTTGCACAAAGCATCAAAGAATTAGTAGAATTTTGTAATAGCTCCCTTAACTTTGTCAAGTAACATCGAATAAGGTTTTACCCAATATTCTTCTCTCCTCTCTATCAAACGTATTATTTACTTTAGGCAAATGTGTTCCTTTACTACCCTAATCATGTGGATGCAATCTTCTCTTCAAACTGTTCCTTATAAGATCCATTCAAGCTACAAGTCTATCTTTTATTTTTCCTGGGATCTTAAGAAAGGTAGTGGTCAAGCTTTCACACACATTCTGCTCTATGTGCATGACATCAAGCACATGGCATAGATACAGTGATTTTTAGTATATAGGTAGAAAGAATATTGATTTCTTTTTCCACGACCTTCCACGAACTTCTAAGATAGTGTCATTTAAATCTGCATATATATTTTTGATCCTCTTTTGTTATCTCTTTCTCATATTTAGAACAATATTCTGAACATTGCTACAATCCATGATAATGTTTATCTCCTTTCCTTTCATATATATATATATATATATTTATGTTTCATGGGCTTCAAAATGTCTAGATTATGCATTTCCTCATGCTTATTTCAAGCATACTTCATAACCTTTGTCATATTATACTAACCCGTATTGAATTTGTAATCATCCTTTCTCAAGTCTTTACAACTCCATAATTTATCATCTATTCTTCAATTCTCAACGATCTATTATCAACTCATTTAGGATTTATGTAACCAATGACAAGATCTCACTAGAAGAATATCCTTATCATTAAGAGATATATTTTTCTAATTTTCATTGTCATTTCATATTTTGATCTCACATTCCCTCTTTGTTGAGGTCAATTTCCATGCTATCCTTAAAATTTATATAACCCTAAACTTTGCTTACTTCAATCAACATATAACAAGATGATTGACAAAATTTGTACGCATCTAGCATATATCCTATGAATGCTCTTGATTTCTTGAAATCCACATTCATATATCATTATCACTTCATCTAATATATTCCATTCTCCTCAAATTTATTAACATCATTTGTCCAACTCATAGAACTTAAAATTTGTTTTGATTCTATGCTTTGATGTTGCATTTCCAATTCCAAATGATAATAATAAATTTTAAAATGCTCATCCTTATAGAGAAAAAGGATACTTAATTTCCTAAACATCATTTATGTTTAATGCATCCTTATGGAGAACAAGGGTAATAACTCTCCCTACTAAACTCTTTTATGTTTAATGCATCCTTACATTGATCCTTCCATTTTCTTTAAAGAAATTTGTTACTTTCAACTCATTTAAATAAGTTGATGTTCTTTTCCTCAACTATTGTAGATATTTTCTCATTCAATCTCATGTAAGATTGAAAACTCTCAAAATATCTTACAAGTTCTAACCACTTCTTTTTCCAAGAATTTGGATTCATAACTCATTCACAATCATTTCATTTTTCCAAACTTTGCACTTAAGTTTATATATCACTATTTGTTTATAGGTCTTCATTTCTCATGTTTTATCTCAACCTTCCTCCCAAAAATATATTTTCCCCACTATATTCCCTAAATCACCACTCTATCATGTAAGTGGAATTAATATCTCTATTCATATTTAGCTCTTCATTTTTCTTGATCAATAAGATGTACTCCTCTCCATGACAATATTTTCTTTTTGTTTTCATGGTCCATGACCATTTCACCATCTATGCCATATGAACTTCTTTTTTACTATAGTCCCAAAATTATTTTCAATATCACCAAAGTTATTATATCAGTAATTCTCAAATCCTTAAAAATCCTTTTGTGCTAATTTCCACAATTGATACCATTATAATTTCTAACTTGATGATTTCATATTTGTTGTACCATATATAGGGCTATAATCTCCTTGTTAACCATATATCCTCATGGTTTAATTGTCTTTCTTAATAATTTTGGGATCATATTTTTTTCCTTTTACATATCAACTCTCTTCTCCCATTTTATTTTATTCAAATTTCAAAAATCATATCTTCATGTTCTAAAATTTTATCATCTCTTTATTAAATCCTTTGCCTTTACTAAGTTTGAAGACAAATTACCTACTTATCTCCTTAAATTCCTTTCAAGTAATATCATCTCTATTTTGATGATTAATTTCATTTAACTAATTGCCATAACACTATATGTAGCAATTATAACTCTTACACTTATATTTATTCATATATTTATAATGATTCTGAAGTTTCCTCTTTAGCTCTTATTTCTCATAAATCTCCATTTCACCTTTTCTATAAGGTTGGAGTTTTTCCATCACATTTTCCAATTTATATCTCCACTCCTTCACTTAGTAAGGGTCATGTACACACTTCACTTTAATAATGGTTATATCCATACTAGTATTGGTGTACTTTATTTATACATATGTATGTTTACTCAGGACTTTATGTTAGACCTGAACATCATACCTTACATTCATTGAAATGTCCTCCTTATTGATTTCTATATCTTACTATTCCCTCTATTGGAATTCTTACTTGCTAAGTAGTATTCTTAGTTCTTTCACTAGGTAATATCTACTTATACTATATTTATTCCTTCATTACACAACTCTTTCTATACTCATTCTCAACTAATGAGTTTAACTCTTCCTATACTCATCTTTCACTAATGAGTTAACTCTTTCTTCACAAATGAGTCAACTCTTTACATACTCTTCAACAAATGAGGCTGCTCTTTCAAGACTTATCCTTCACTAATGAGTCAAGTCCTTCTGTACTTATCTCTTAGCTAATGTGTTTATTCCATAACTCATTCTCATCAAATAATAACTTATCTCATATTCACTCACTAATCCTCATCCTCTAATTGGATAATCATCTTCATATTGGACATGATGGTACTGTACTGTGACTGGATGAATAGCTCTGATACCAACTGTACCGACCCGGGCTTTTGAAACACGTTTTATAATATATTTTTCAAAGGCAAGGGCATCCCCTCAGTAAAAAAAAATTTTCACAAAACAAAGTAGCAGAAATTCTTTTCTTTTCAAACTTGTTTTGAAAACCCAAGTCACCACTTCATACTTAACATAAGTACAATTTGTGTACAAAATAAAATTCCATTGAATGAATATGATTTTATTAAACTTCCAGGATCCATCCAGTGGTTCACAGTACAGCACGGTATCACTACAATACCTGTCCAAATTACATAATCCAAAATATACAAACCTCACCATACATTAAAACTCTCAATACAATACAATTCCCTCAAATAAAATACATGTCTTCAAGAGGAGGTATCTTGTTTGATTATTCATCCACATCTTTTTAAGTCTTCTATAGTCTTGAGCTTCTAACCCTCCTTCTCTGTATCTGAGGTATTATAAACATGGAAACATGTACAATACCTCAGCAAGCTATGCTTGGTAGGGGAATACAAAAACATACTACTTCATCAAAATAAGAATATATACCTCGATCCTTATTTCATCATAGTCATTCATTCCTGAGTACTCTCCACATAGAGTATATACATTATTTATGTAGTATATGACAAATTAGTTAATATAGTGAAGATTGCTCAAGACTTGTTACTTTCCCTGGCTATACTCCCACTTAGAAGAATAATACCTAGCCAAAGATTATTCAACACTTGTTCTTTCCCCTGGCTATACTCTTTACATAGGAGAGCAATACCTAGCCAATCCTCATACGGGGTTTTCATTCTAGGAACTCATGTAATAGCATATCATCATGCCATGGCATCATACTATGCCTATCATATGTGCATTATAATGCAAAATACATTCGGACTACTATGCTCACAGTCTCAATTCGTACCGCACGCCCGGATAACTGTATAATCCTCCACTGACACCAACTGTGGAATAATCAATCCATGTCCTCATGGGGTGGACCATGGTTGTCACAGTGGGGCCTTCCCATTACTGCCACACTCGACATTTAGCCTCTCTTTAGGCATGGTATCATCATATAAGTTTCAGGAAGCGGGTGGCCAAACCCTCATAACTTCCCTAGCATAGCATCCCCAGTCTCTATCTCTGTGTAAAGCAAAACCACAAGTCTCCATACTTGTATGAAAAATATATTGTACATATCAAACGATCTGTCTGTTTAACTAAGGCTAGAATATTATACATATCCTATTCTTAGGGTTTCCTTAGTCTCTATATCTCATCATTTTCACCTCATTAAACTTGATCAATAAATTTGATCAAGTGGATTAGATTATGAGGTTGGATCAATTTGTTTGATCCTTTGGTTAGATCACTTAATTTGATCATATAGTTTTGGATCCTTTAATTAGATCGCATGTTTGGGATCCTTTAATTGGATTGCATGTTTTGGATCCCTTAACTGGATCACATGTTTTGGATCCCTTAACTGGATCACATGTTTTGGATCCCTTCATTGGATCACATGTTTTGGATCCCTTCATTGGATCATATGTTTTGGATCACTTAGTTAGATCATTATTTTTGGATCACTTGGTTAGATCATGTATTTTTGGATCACTTAGTTGGATCTTCTGTTTTGGATCATAAGTTTTGGATCATGACTATGCTAAGGTACTAAGCATACTGATATAATGAAGGTCTATATTTTTAGACAGATAATCATGTATATCTATACATGAATCTCTAATATATCATTGTATATCCACCTACCTCAAAGTAGTATCTTGATTCATACATCTCCAGTGTATTCTTCCACAATGTCCATCATGGTCTGGATTCATCCATCTATCATACCATATATGCAAGGTTATTTCCCTATTCAAGTATGTATTCCTATAGATGATACCCTAATTTTCCTTGAATCAAATTTGATCAAGGGTTTGGGATTCTCTATCTATGTTCTTCTACATACGCATACATACTATACAATACTACATTAGTATTTGTTTTTTATCATCCAAGATCCTATGGATCGTGTTTGATCATCCTTATCTTGATTTTCAATTTTTATCAAGATTAGATGATTTACTACATTTTATGCTCTCATTATTATTACTCAACCAATTAATGTTTTATTGGTTGAGGGTAGCTTATTTCATTCTAAGTCTAGATTGCTCCTCTTATGTCAAATTGGCTAAGGCTTACTAGTTAAATGGTTGAACACAAAGTGGCTACTTCAATCCTCATGTAAGGAAGCGTTTAAACCTCACAAACGTCAACAGAAGATGGGGGGAGAGCGTGGCTCTATTAGATAACCCCCTTAACTACTATGTCCATCATTCACTAGCTTGACCCTAACTCAACCTTCCATAAGGTTCCTATGGGCATTTAATCGTAAGTATTCTTTCTAATTGTTTTTAATTAAATCCATGAATTAAAATGTCATTCATGGAGATTTATTATTCTCCTAATTTGGACCAAGGAATTTATATTCCTTATATTATCCTACTAACTATGGTCCTTACTATCATTAAGTCCATGTCATACATTCCATGTGAATGTCCATTCCTTCTAATTTCATTTAATTACCATTTCAATGAAATTAGAATTACTTAAGCATTGAAGCATAAGTTTAAAGCATAAATAACAAGTAACAAAATACTTAAATAAATAATTAAATAACAAATTAAATAAATAATTCAACTAAGAAATGAAATACAATTATCATAATATTCAATAATTGAAATACAAATCTAACATGTTATCATGATCCAAGGGTCTTAATTGATCCATAGTCTTCCTTCATCTTTTTAAGGTTTAGATCTTGATCCTTCATTTTATTTTAGATCCAACATATTATATTGATGTAATTTAATTAATAAATCATGGATTTATCTCATCCATTGATTTGATCTTCCTTGATCTACCCGATCAAGGAGATCTTAGGTTACCTTGTACCATTTAAGGGCATAGATCTTGATCTAGCCCAAATCCACATCATCCCTTCATTAAATTCCTATGATCTTATCGCAAGATCATCATCAAAATATATCCATGCTGTCCAATCATCCTGGATCATCTTGATCTAGGAGATATTATTCAATTTTAAGGGTTTTAGTAACCCTTAAGGCTAGATCTCTTAAGATCTGCCTAATAAATACAATTTAATCCACTGATATTATTTATTATGTTGTAAAATAATCATCCAATAAGGTATTTGTGGTCTGATCATCCTAGATCTTGTAGATCAAGAATGTTAGTTAATTATCCACTTAATTATAGAAATTTTAATTAATTAAAATTAAAATTTTATAAGTTCAATCCATTTGACTTATCACAAGAAATCCATTCCAACTTTTCGATCTCAATTTGGATCCCAATTGAGATCGGAATTGAAAATTTAAGATTTCAGCACTTTTTAAGGGCTGAATTTCACCTTACTATTTTGATCATTTTGGATGATATAGAGGCATAAAAATTCTACTGTGAACATGTATATTATGGTTTTTAGATCTTCTGAACACATCTATCGGTTCAGATTTCATGTTTGGTGTCATGTGGGCCATGATCCATGATCAATGGCACGGATTTCATCAAAAAGATCATGTAAATACTACTTAAAAACACGATCTAATAATTTCAGTGAATTAATAACATTAAAATTATTCCAAATAAAGTTTCTAATCTAAAATCAGAGTTCAATTAAAGTCAGAATTAATATTTCAATATTTCAACCCGTTTTAAGGGCTGAATTTCATCCTTTCTGTTTTTTATCAATTCATTCTTATATATGAATATAAATCTAATTGTGAACTTGATCCTAAAGTATTAGAGTGTCTATGAAGACAACCATCGGTTCAGATTTGTCTTTTAAAGTCATCTGGTCCATAATCTAAGATCATGGGTACTGATTTTACTAAATAACTTATGTAAATACAAAGTAAAACATGGATCTAATAATTTAAGTACATGGTAAACACTACAAGGAGTCCATATCATTTTTCTGATCTAAAATCAGAGTCCTATAAAGCTCTGAATTGAAGAAATACAAATTTCAGTTAAAAAAATAGACGGTCCCGACTAAATCTGGGTGATAGGCAGCGTCCCACGCCTGTAGCCGCCTATCCCAAGTGTCTAGGTAGTGGTGACCGGCTATAGGCAAGAAGGTCCAATCTGGACTGTCAGATCGTCTGTGGCTGGATCTCCACTGTCCGTTTACATCAAAAGGCTAGATTTCATGTACTGGGATTTTTGGTCTCCGGGAATCCATCCAGAGGCTCAGAAGATTCATCTGAGCCGTCTGTGATGAGATCTCATCACCCAAGCTGGATCCATCATCTCTGACGGATCTACGGCTGGGGAGACCTCGTGATGGCCGGAAAACCATGGTATACTACCGGAAATGAAAGTAGAAGCAGTGGTTCACCTACCTATACCAGTCTGGGGAGGAGGATCTCACCGGAGAAGAAGAAAAAACCAGCCAGAGCAAACCCTAGCTTTCTGAAAAAATATACAAAGTTGATTCTTCGTCTCTATTGCCGAAAATTGTGGAGAACCATGGGGGTTTTGAATAAACCCTATTTTTAAGACTCCCAACGGTGCAAGATTACCGTTGGACGGCCTGATTGGCCGTAATAGCTTGAAGAAACAGCCGGAGATGCTAACCCTTACTGGGTTGCCCTTCGTTTTCATTTTTCTGGAGATCCAAGATGTGGATCATCATAAAATCAAGGGGCTTTTGTAAATTTCCCTTGTCCGAACATATCCAATGGTTGAGATTTGGTTTCAACGAGTATAAAATGATGACTAATTGAAATAGGGTTTCCTGGGCGGAAACCCAATTCAATCGGGGACGACGCGTCCCTGGACACGCCAGACGTCTCCACTGAGTCTAGAGAGACGGGTGTGTTTGTGGACGCTCCCTGAGTGAAAAAGACAAGAGAAGAAAGAGGAAGAAAGTTGGGGGAGTTTGGGGAGGTTTCTAGAGCTGAATTTTTGTAGCATAACAGGGGACCTCGTGAATGATTTTTGGAACATTTTTGAGAATTTGTCTAAGGTCTATTTATAGAGGTTTTGAGTGGTTTTCATAATAACATGCAATAATTATGAGTGTGAAAAGACCAAATTGCCCTTTTGTGGAGAAAAATCCATTTTATTCTCCGGAGCTCAGAATTGAGCATACTTAGTGGCGTTGGATTTGTATTTCCCAGTACATTCCATATTTTGAGGTCTCAAGTCTTGGTTATTTGTTAAATTACCATTTTGCCCTTTCATTCATTAATTGTGAGTGTAGAACAAGAAAAAGGGTCAATTGATGCTCTGGCCCAACATTAATCAACTCCAGGGTGCACATTAGAAGATATTGAAGGGTTAAGCCATGCTAGTTCCCTGCGTCCAAAAGAACAATAGCAACCTTTCAAGGAAATAAAGAGCCAGCTTAAACCCCAACTACAAGTAAAAGTAAGGGAGGTGAAGTTTTATATACTGTTTGGTATGGGCAATGTGTTTCCTTAATTGAGCAACCATTAAGACCATTCATCTGAAGTTGGCCCTAAGAAATTAAGAATTATGGTGGTCTTTCATGTCCTTATCTTATCACCACCACACATTTTGGGGTGGAAAATGTATATTGACTACTATGAAAATTTTAAATGTAGTGAGAAATTCCTCCATTGATTGGCCAGGGTTAGAATTAGGCTTGTTTAGATTATCTAGTTAGATTTAGGATTGCCATAGGGCAGATTAGTTAGCTAGTTTTGGTTCATATTAGTTTTGCATTTTGCATGTGCATTAGCATTCATTGTATATTAATGTTCCATTCAACAAACCACATCAATAGATCAATGAACTATCCCAAGAGTGCAAGTACTATTTTCTCAGCCTTTCCTCTCAGTTTTATTATTTATATTTGTCCATCATTAAGTAGTTCTAAACATTAAGGACAATGCTTAATTTAAGTCTAGGGTAGGGAATTTCAAATTTTGATGTGTTCATTTAAGTTTTTAAAGTTATTTTATTTTAAAATTTAAAAAAAAAAATTTTTGATAAGTCTCATTACTTAGATGAGAATTTGAATTTTCTAAATATTCAATCTATCTTTTGCCCTTTAGCTTATTAATAAATTTGTATATAACTAGATCAAGTCAATTTATTTTAGAAATATTAAAAAATGAAAATTTTTGAAAGCAAAAGAATTTTTATGATAAATTTCTTTACTAAGATGAGAATTAGAATCTTCTAAGTATTCAATCAATTTTTTGAACTCTTAATAGATTTGTATACAATTAGTTCATCAATTTATCCTTTTTCTAAAGTTTTCCATGAAAATTAAACTTGAAACAATTATTGCAGAAAATAGTCATATATACAGTTTAAGTTGAGAAGTAAATAGAACTTAGAGATCCTGAACAAGATCTATGGAAACTTATAACCTAAGTAGGGTAGCCATTCTTCCTTTTTTAGGGTTATACAAAAATTCAAAACTTTTCTTCAACGAATGTAATTCCTAATTGGTCTCATTATTCTTTGTCTTGGTCAACTATTGGGAAATCTCAAAAGACTTTACCATATATCTCTCGAGTTTAGTGTCATCTGTAAGTCATATGTAACCTAGGAAATGATATAAGCCATCCTCAGTAAACTTGGAACCTTTAGCATTCCCTATGTTATTTTTTGCTAGTTAGACCCTTGAGCCTTTAAAATAAGATTTTTCTTTGTGAACCCAACAACTATTACCTATATTGAACCCCTATGTTATAAACATTGCCTAGTTGTTATGAAAATATGTAGAAATGGTTGATGATTTTGAAGAAAAAGTATGAACAATACAATCATAGAGATGAGACAAGTCAAAAGAAAACTAGAAAATATAGAATGAAAAATGAATGTTCACTCTTGTGAAGAAAAAAAGTGGAAGGAAAAATTGTAGATACATCTTAGAAGCCTTTGCATATTTCTCAAAACAACCTTTGTTTACATTTATACCCATTCTTTTGATAACCCTTACCTAAGCCTTCATTTCATCCCAGTGGAAGTCCTAACTTGATCTTAGAAGTAGTATGGCTTACATATGGGTGTGAACAAATAGAAAATTGGTAGAGTATAATATTCTTAGTAGTTGATATCCTTTCAAGAGACCATCATCATTCTTTTGTATGAAATATGTGAGATTTTTGGGCTCTATGAACAACATTCTACTCATATATCAATGAGAGGGTAACCACTTATGAGTGACTTCCTGATGAGTATCAAAGCATACATTTGGATGGTAATTTAGGTTATATTTGACTTGGAAACAAATAATTAAGTAAATGTTGGCTATATTCACGCACTCACATTCTGAGATTTAATGAAATAATGGGATATCTTTAACATAAGGGTAGGATTTTAAAATTTTGTTCACCTTTAGATGCACGTCAAAGTTAGGTGAGCTAAATAGACAAAAAAAATTCTCAAATGAATAAAGGATTTTCATAAGAGTTATAAAAAAATGTTTATGGGTGTCAATTTTAGAAACCCTTACAAGACTAAAACTTGTCCACTTGGCGTAACCAAGGAGTTCAAAGGCTTTCTATATATGCTAAATGCAAATGATAGCACTTGTAGAAGTCTGAGTAGCAACATGTGCCTACCTAACAAATTTAATAAAGTTTACAAGTTTAGACTACAGAGTAAGTGTTGGAGTCATTTTCATCATAGTTAGAAATCCTGAAACCATTGTGAACCTTATCTGTGCAAAAGAGGCTATATATATACATATATATAAGGTGGTAAAACTACTACATATGCATCCATTCCACCAACTTTGAGAAGCTCTAAGTGAAGCTTAAGATTCACAGATATCAAAGGAAGCACATATGTGTAGTACACTCAAGCAAGTCCTCCAAGGAAAAGAGAAGAAGTAAGAACGACTTGTTTCATTCTTCCATCTTGCACCATCCATTTCATATTCGTATTTTATTTTTGTCACACCTTAGGTCCACCTCAAAATCATGTAACTATCCCTCCTATCCATATTATTTCACTCACCAAAATATCCATCTAAAACTCATTCCCCGGCCCTTTCATTCATTCCTCCCTTTCATACTCTATTTTCAGTCTTTTTCTACTCAATCTTTTGACCTTTCACCAACATTTTATTTTTTATAATTATTAATTTTATGAAATATACTAGTTAACCTATCCACCATATAATAGACCTCTCCAAAAAATTTCATAAAAGAATTCCATCTCTAACCCCTTTTTCCATATACCCATTTTTACACCAAATTTTAATTTCATTGTCATGACTCAATCATTCTCCATCTTGTTTTATTTTTATAAATTTTTCTCTTCATGTTCTAGATCTGAAATTCATGTCTCTACACTTTCACCCTATACTCTATCTTTACATTTGTTCATCTCTCAAGATCTTTCCATTTATAAGCCTTTCTGAATCTCTTTCTCTCTCTTTGTAATACATGCATAAAACTTGTATTTTTGGGTATAAAAACTCTCTTGTAGGTTGGGGCTGTTGGGAAACACCCTAGGCTAATGTTGAGTCACATGAAAAGAGTAAGTTGTTCATTTGATGATGCAAAATTTGGCGGTAGTGGGAATTGAACAGCTATAAGGAGGTTCTCAAGGAGTGACATGGCAAATATTGGTGAATTCTTTTCTTTTCATAGGAACTAGTTGTTATTTTATTTTCATTCAGAAATAATACTTGTAAATTTTGTGTAATTTAATGAGAATTTTTAATTTATTTCAGTCATTTAGTTGAATTTATGTTAGTAGATAGAATTTTCTAGATTTGTGTGTTTTTAATTAATTTGTACGTTATTTACTTGCTTTCATTAGTTCTTAAGTTTAATTTATCTCCTTATATTATGTTCCATTAGTTTCTCGAGACATGAGAATGAAAATTATGTTAGAATAAAATATTTGTAACTTTAGGTTGTTCTAGGTTAAAAACTATTGAAGATTAATATTGGTTTCATAACACTCTAAGTTTACATACTTAGTGATTGCATGAAAAATAGGGAAACTGAGTATGGCAAGAAAGAGTCGGACTATACAAGATTCTTTGATAATTAGTTCCCTAAGAAAACTAGCTACACTTTGAATAAGTATTGAGCCACGCTAAGAAACTAGTGTTAAGAAAATATTTAAAGAGATATTTTCCATGTGTTAGAAGCATCATTATTCTAATTACATTAGTAAAAATAACCTAGATAGCTTAATCCTTAAAAGTATTGATTTCTAATATATTTGAGTTTTGATTACAAGGCTAAGGTTTAATTTATAGCATTTTATGTGATTTTTAGCATTTTAGTAATCAACTTAGTTAAATAAATTGTTTGGCTAAGTTAAAGAACTTAAAATAGATTTTAATTAAAATTCATTTATTAATAGATTCTATGTACATCAACCTGTACTTGCCATTTCTATGCTATAGTGGACATGTGCACTGGCGGTTATTTTTAAAACACACCAAGTTTTTGGTATTGTTGCTAGCAGCTCGCAATGGATTTTTAGCTAAAATCTATGTTATTTACTATCCCACTAGTGGTAGATTTTAGGAATGCATTCATTTTTGTTGTATTTTTCATTTCAGTTATTCTTGTATATTTTTGGGTTTTAACTCTTATATTTTATTTTATTTTATTTTATTTTTGCAAGAATTTAGAGATGGGATTGAAGGAAATTAGGATACTTTATTAATTTTTTATTTTTTAGTGAATTGTAGTGGGGACATGATTGTATTTCATTTAAATATAATTTATTCAAAAGGTGTTTGTAATAATACAGGTCAAGGGTGGGCCATTCTAACTCAGAAGAGGAGATGGGATGTATACAAATCCACCCTTATGAGAAGACTATCAAGGATCCCACTATAAGCTTTTCTAATCTCCTTACATTTCCCATATTAGGACTTGCATGATAATTACTTTTGCATTGTGGTTGGTAATGAACATCATATAACTTGCACTCATAAATTAAATGTTGCATACTAATTAGGACTTTGCATTAGTTGCACCTCTTACCAAGGCAAAGCATAAGCTCGGCTATAACCCATAGACAATGGCTATTAGGGTTATAGTGTCCCATCTGTTGAGGCTTTGACCTCTGTTAAGTAAAATTTAGGTCTTTGCATTAGATTTAATTCTTTCCTTACATAATAGGACACTTTTATCTCTTTAAGGTGAATATATGTTAATCAAGCTACATGGGAATGCTTAAATGAATTAGTAAGGCAATCACCTCTATAAGATCAAGGGTGGATTTCATCACCATCCCTTGGCCTACTTAGGTTAATCATCACTTGATCCAAACCTAGCCTCATACAAATAATTTAAAATCAATCTAAAAGTGATCTTAGAGGCTTGGAGCTCATAGAACCCTCTTAGAAAGAGAAGGACTGCTATCACTCTAGTGGCCCCTACTTGATCAACTACATTGGTATTCAAACAATTAGCTATGGCTAACAAAGGAGGGTGTGAAGTGGTTGATCAAGGTAAGATCTAACTAGTAAGCAATAAGACATGTTTGGAAGAGAGGAACACCTACCTAGGTTAGTAATAACCAAAAAGTTACTCCCCCTCCCCCCAAAAAAAGGAAAAATCAAACCTTTCAACTCATTTACTATAGGGTGAGAACTATCATGTGTCCTTTGATTGCATATCATTTTCATCTTGGTTGCATCATCAAGCTTAGGTTTCCCTATTTTAGTTCAAGAAAAAAAACCTCCTTTGTTGTATACAATGACTTGTTTTCGTTGTTTATAAAGTAGAGTCTACTACACCAAGAACTTGTTTTAGATCCAAAGATCAAATGGACCACAAGGAAAGGGTTAAGGAATCAAGTAGATATCAACCACCCTACCTTAGACATGGCACTATTTTATTCCCCAACCCCTTGAATATGATGATATACATGAAATAGGGGCTACTACTGATTTGCTTAATAAAATGGATAGATTGGTAGATAGGGTGGATAAAGTAGACAATTTAGCTAATAAATTGGAAGCCTTAATGTTGGCTAGGGAGTCATCTATGCAACCTCAGTATGAGGTTTATTCCTTTTGTTCTAGTCCAATGCATCAAACTACTATGTGTCCATCAATCTTTGTGCATCCACAATATTTTATGGTGAAAAGGAATGCATTGAGTGCATTCCAAAACCCTAGCAAAAACTTTTCCCTCATGATTCAGTTCTGTAGCTACTTGAACCACAACAGGAGTTTCCTTCACAATAGAGAGAACAATATTTAGAAGGGATCCTTAGTTTGTTTATGCAGAGCACTTTAGAATTTCAAAATGATGTAAAGAAAACTATGGAGGCCCACTTGTAATCTATTGCACAGTTGGAGTTCCAAATAGGTTAGATACCTACCGCATTTTTAGAATGGGAACAAGAAACTAACCAAGTTGAGAATAATGAGAAGCCCATAAATACTCCAATAGGGATAGAACTAATTTCAGACTCTGAAGACCCTTATGAGAAAGAGAGTCTCCTTAATACACCAACCCTACCATTCTATGGCAAAGATCAACTCAGGACATGTCTCACTCATTATAATTTTAATATAGACACCTCCATTAATGAAGTGAATGATTTTCTAGATACTGCATCATTAATGGAAAATTCTCAATGGCAAACCTGAGGAGGACCCCTTACATTTTTGGAAATTAAATTAGACCCATATAGTGTAGAAGACATAACCGACCTATCACAAGATAGCAGTGTAGGTTTATTTGGAACCTTACTTGTGACTGCAAAACAGGAAGAAGGGTTAGTTGATGTTGTGGCCCAACATCAATCAACTCAAGGGTGCACATTAGAAGATATACTAGTTTCCTGCCTCCAAAAGAACAGAAACAACCTTTTAGGGAAATATAGAACCAGCTTAAACCCTAATTATAGGAAAAAGTAAGGGAGGAGGAGGAATTTTATACACTGTTTGATATGGGCATTGTTATTCCTCAATTTGGCAACCATTGGGACCATTCAACTAAATTTGCTCCTAAGAAACTAAGAATCACAGTGGTCTTTCATGTCCTTATCTTATCACCACCATAGGGATAGAAAATGTATGTTGACTACAATGATATTCTTAAATGGTGTGAGAAATTCCTCCATTTAGTGGCTAGAGTTAGGATCATATTAACTAGTTAGGTTTAGGATTGGGGTAGGGTAGATTAGTTGGTTAGTTTAGTTTAAAGATCACATTAGTTTTGCATTTGCATCAGCATTCATTGTATATTAAATTTGCATTCAACAAGCCATATTAACAAATCAATGCACTATCCCAAGAGTACGGGTACTACCCTCTCACTCTTTCCTCTCAAGTTTATTATTTTTAGTTGTCCATGGTAAGTAGGTTTAAACATTGAGGACAATGTTTAATTTAAGTCTGGGGGTGGGAATTTTCATTTTTGATGTGTTTATTTAAGTTTTTAAAGTCATTTTATTTTAAAAATATTTTAAAAAAAAATTATGATAAGTTCTTTTATTAAGATGAGAATTCAAATTTTCTCAATATTCAGTCTATCTTTTGAACTTTAGCTTTGCTATGATTTTTAAGTTAACTTATGAGCGCACGAATTAGTTGTAACATAGCATGTTAGTGAGGTCGATCTCATGAGGAGTTGAACAAATGTGATGCTAGTGGTCACTACTTTAAACTATTTAACCTAGCAAAAATTCTAGACATTTTTTAGCTTAAACTAAGAATGGAAATTAGCCCATGGAAATGAAAATTATGCAAAAACTAGAAACATGCTAAAATTAAACTTTCCTAAAATGTAATTCCTAAAAATAACACTTTCCTAAATGAAACTTTCTAAAATTAGTACTTTCTAAAGCCAAAATTAGAAACAATTAAAATTATCCTAATATGCAACTAATTTTAACACATGGAGAACTAAACTTAACATACACTAAACAAACTAATTTAAACTTGCAAAACATACACAACATGATGCGTATGGAAGTGTGCATGAACATAATGATGGAGAGATGTGGAAAGTGTACTTGAAGTAAAGTCTAAACTACTCTATCATGGAACACATAGAACTCTCTTAACTAAAGCATGGAATTTCAATCAACCAGCGAAGGAATCTATCTTCAAGTCCATGAGCATGATCCTATGGATGGTGTGTATGGAACAAAGATGAGTTCCATAGATGATTTATCTACTCTAAAGTGAATGATGAATGGGATTGAACATGTAAAACTTAAATGCAACAGCCATGAAATATAAGAATTAAAACAAATAACATAACCATGAACGTTACACCATCATTGAACTAAAATTGAAATTTATTGAACTTCAATAATACAAGTGGGATGCGCACCATCCAAAGGGTTGTGCACAACATACAAAGATTACAAATCAACTAATTATTCTCCTCTATTATTCATCAATGTAATCCAACTCTCAATCATAGGATAGCATGCATGTATTCCAAAATAGATCCAAGGGAAACAATAGACAAGAGATGGAATATAAAACAAGAGATGGCCAAAGTCTTTAAGGAGAGAGAAGGCAAGGATTTAATATAACAACTACAATCTCTAGGCTGTCACTTCAAGAGAGTTCTAGTTATTAGAATCAAATATCTAAGATACTTCAACAAAGTAAACAAAGAATTAGAATAACCAAACAAACAATCAACAAGAGAAAGAGCAATAGAATGAAGAGGAACCAACCTTTGAAAGGTCAATCAAACACCAAAAAACCAGATGTGAAACAAATCAGGAGATGCAACATACCCTAGGAAAGAGTAGTAGCCAAAGAATTAGAATAACCAAACAAAGAATTAGAATAACCAAACAAAGAATTAGAATAACCAAACAAACAATCAACAAGAGAAAGAGCAATAGAATGAAGAGGAACCAACCTTTGAAAGGTCAATCAAACACCAAAAAACCAGATGTGAAACAAATCAGGAGATGCAACATACCCTAGGAAAGAGTAGTAGCCACCCAAAGAGAGTCTTCTTCCTTGGGCTTTTATAAATTTTTCTCCTACATTTTTTAGGGTAGCCTAAGAATAAGGTGTGATGGCGATGAAAGCAAGTAAATTTAGATGGCTAGGATGATAATTAAGATAGGGTTTTCAAAGAGGAAACTAAGGTGATAGGTGGCTGTCTTTTGGAAGGGAAGTAGGTGGGAGATGCCAACTTTTTAGGAAGGGGCATCTCCCCCTTCAAAAATCATTGAAAACTATTGAAATAAGGAAGGTAGGTGGATGGATGAGCTAGGAAAGAGAAAGGAAAGTGGGAGGAAAGATATGAGTAGAAAAAAGGACATGAAAGTGAGATGAAGTGGGAAAATTTGATTGGATAAGTGATTTCCTAGGAAGTTGGGATTGGTTGGTTGATTAGGATGGGAGTTTAGGAAGGTGGAGGAGTCTTAGAATGGTAGGAATCTTGAATGGAAAGTCAAATTCGTGGTTCATCCTTAGGGTGATATGAAAGTGAGAAAAAAGTGTGAAAATAATGGAAAAACATGAAAAATAGAAGGATCTCATCCTATTGGTCCACATGCCAACTTATCCTAATGAATTTTCACTTAAATCTCTTCAAAATATCCCTTAGAATCTCATGGATAATTCTTTTGATTTTTCTCCAATCCTATCCTTTCATTTACTTTAGTTTATATGGCTTTGATATATAACTTTGAGAGCTTCATTAGCTAGGCTTCATGGCTAGCTTAGATGGCTCTCTTATCTTGGCTTCATAGCTCAATTCTTAAGCTTGAGTGACTTGAATTCCTTAGCTTCAGCATTGGGCGTTGCCAAAATGGACATCCAAGAATTATTAAGATCTGAATACTAGGGTTTGATACAGGCTGGGCATCCAAAACAATGAAATTGATAGGGCAATAGAACTGGTCCACTTGTATTAATACATCCTCAACCATACCATGGGAAATCTTAATTGATCTATTAGCTAATTGCAATGTACTACAAAGCTCTTTAAGAAACTTAGCATAAGCTAGAATATCCTTTATAACATTGAGTAATGGAATATTTATTTGTACATATTTAAACACTTTCATTATCTCATTCAAATTTTTTTCTTTCTTAACCTTGTTGAGTAATTGAGGGAATGGGGCCTTGGGCATATAGGGTGCCTCCACTATCTAATCTCTTTCTCCTGTGTTTTAGCCTTTTCATTCACCTCTTCCTTTTTTGCAATCTGCGCTACTTTGTTATCAACTTGACGGCCACTCCTAAGGGTTGTGATAGACATGGATTGTTCATGGGGTCTTTGTTAATTAGACCTTATTTGTAATTGGCCCTTAGGGTTAGGCATGGGCTAACTAGCAAACTTCCCTTTTTCCCTTTCACTTAAAGATGCATGCAACTAACCCATTTCCCTCTCTAACTTAGCAATATTTTGTCCACTCTCATTCCAAGTCTAATGCAAAACTTTAGTATTTTCATCAAATTGGTTCATGATATATTGCATATTATCCTCTATTGATAGTTTCAGTGTTTGTTTGGGCAGTTGAAAACTTGGTGGTTACTGTGAAGTGGAAATCTTAGAAAAGTTTTGAATAGGGAGGTTCTTAGGTGTGCCTCCTTGGTAAGTATTCTTAAACCATGACAAATTGGGATGCCTCACGCATCTTTAATTATAGGTCTCAGAATATGGGTTGTTGTTGCTTAGATTGCAATATGCACCAAGTGCATTCTCTTACTCTAAAAGGTGCTCAAGGTATACTTTATTTGATGGACTAGTTGTAGTCAAATGGGCTAGAGTAGAACAAGTAGCACATACCTCTTATGGAGGTTTATGAGATAGAGTAGCTGCCACGAAACTTTCAAACATTGTTTCAAGTCTACCCATTCATCCACCTAAAGGCTTTAGTTTGTTTAATTTTTTAACTACATAGTCAAGCTTATATGATAGATCTGTATGCACTCCTGTCTTATGTAGACCCCCTTTCTTTGGAGGCTAGTTGTTTCCCTCTTTTCTATTTGAATGATCCCATTGCTAGAAATTATCTACCAATGTCTAAAAGAACTCCTTGGCCTCTCTCTCATCTTTTAACATGAGGGCCCCTCCACTTGCTGCATTTACCATTTGTCTACTATGAGGCATCATTGTATCGTAGAAGTATTAAACCTGCTACCATTTCTCAAATCCATGATGAGGGCATTTCTGCAGCAATTCATTCCACAATTCCCAACATTTGTAATATTGTTCATCATCCCTTTGTTGAAAATTGATAATTGCATAATGAAGGGCATTTGTCTTATGATTGAAGAAGAATTTGTTCAAAAACTTCCTAGATAGTCAGTCTCATGTATTAATAAAACCTACCTCCAAGGAATTGAGCCATGACTTGGCTTTGTCCTTAAGTGAGAATGGGAATAGCCTAAGTCTAATAGCATCATTCAAAAAAATTTGGAACCTAAATGTGGCACAAATATCATGGAACTCCTTGATATGAGGTTGGGGACTTCTCGATCTCGACCATAAAAGGTGGGATTAATTGGATAACTCTCAACTTTAACTCAAAATGGTTTGTGTTTGTTAGGGGTAGAGCTATACAAGATGGGGCATTGAGTTGTAATAGTGCATACAAGTCTCTAATAGCTTTGTGCTTAACTTATGTTGGTGATTCAACCATGGGAACAAGAACTTAGTTTCTTTCTTCTTGTATAAGGTTGTATTGAATCTCTAGTTCAAAAGGTGTTAATTCTAAGTTTTGAGACACTGTTGCCTAAACTAAATGTCCTAACTATATGATGACTCTCACTCTAAGTGATGTGCAATAAATCCTAGTAATCACTAATATAGCAGTGTCTTTGTTATCTTTTCTTAGTGCATAGGTGGTAGCTTCTTAGACCTAAAACTAAATAGCTCCTTATATCCAAATTTGACTATTGCTTAGTTGTTAGGTTATGCTTGAAAGTGGTTAACATAATCCTTGTTTCAAGAGGCATTTAGACCTCAACTAACATTAATGGAAGGCATCAAAAAATCACTTTGATATTAAGACACCCACTACAACCACATTACTCAAAAACCACTAGAGTGACAATAGATTGTGTTCTTCTAAAAGGGTCCTATGAGCTTGATACCCTAAGTCTCTTTCTACACTATTTTAATTAACGTTCAAGGGTTGGAATCATGATATACAAGAATGTTAATAGATTCATAGGTGGGCCAAGGAGCTACTGATGAAATCCAATTCTTATCTTATAAGGGCTCCTGTGGGCCCCTTACTAGCAGCGATTCCATTCCATTATAAAGCTGTAAATATACAATGCAAAACAAATGCAAATGAATGCCTACCTATATGCTACTTAACAAAGGTTCAAACACCTTAACAAATAAGACATTAATAATTTGGTTATAGCCAAGCTTAGGCTAACCTTTTTTAAATAGGCGTTAAACTAATGCAACAATCCTAAGCATTATGCAACAATTATAAATGTATGACCTCAATCTATATGAATTATATTACCATCCAAATGCAAAATTACACTAAATGCAATTTATCCTAAATTTTGAAATTTATGGGACCATTGCTCATAGTGAGGGGTTCGATGATAATCGAGTGTGGGCCACCATACCCCACACTGGGCCTGTATTATTACAACCTATTTAAAATTGAATAAAACTGAACCTAGAATTACAATGGGCATAACTACAAGTTTCACTCAAATACTAATCTATGAAAGCAATAAACCCTAATCTATGTTGATCAACCCATAGCCCACAAGATCGTCATGGCTCCTTTGTCAATTTTCCTCACACAAAAATCAAAGAAACTGGTCAATATGAGGAAAATAGCAAATAAATATAGAATTAATGCAAAACCCTAAACTAATGCACCCTAAACCTAGACTAAAGGTAAATAATCTAAGGTATGGCCCACCACACAAAACATTGTGACTCCTTGGTAACGATGCCAAAACCTTGTTGTGATTTTTAAGTTAACTCGTGAACACATAAATCAGTTGTAATATAGCACGCTAGTGAGGTCAATCCCATGAGGAATTGAATGAATGTGATGTTAGTGGTCCCTACTTTAACCCATCTAACCTAGCCAAAATTCAAGAGATTTTTAATCTAAACTAAGAATGGAAATTAGCACATGAAAATGGAAATTATGTAAAAACTAGAAACATGCTAAAATTAAAACTTTCCTAAAACACACTTTCCTAAATGAAACTTTCTAAAATTAGTACTTTCTAAAGTCAAAATTAGAATCAATTAAATTTTTTCCTTTGTTTGAAAGAGAGTCATCTTCCTTGGGTTTTTGAAGGATTTTTATAATTTTTTCCCTACATTTTCTAAGGTAACCTAAGAATAAGGTGTGGTGTTGATGAAAGTAAGCAATTTTGGATGGCTAGGATGATAATTAAGATAGGGTTTTCAAAGAGGAAACTAAGGTGATAGGTGGGTGGATAGATGAGGTAGGAAAGAGAAAGGAAAGTGGTGGAAAGAGATGAGTAAGAAAAAGGACATGAAAGTGAGATGAAGTGGGAAAATTAGATTGGATAAGTGATTTCCTAGGATGTCGGGATTGGTTGGTTGGTTAGGATGCAAGTTTAGGAAGATGGAGGAGCCTTATAATGGTAAGACTCTTGAATGGAAAGTCAAATTCGTTGTGCATCCTAGGGGTGAGGTGGAAAGTGAGAAAAAAGTGGGAAAATAATGGGAACACATGAAAAATAGAAAGGCCTCATCCTATCGGTGCAAATTCCAACTTATCCTAATGCATTCTTCCTTAAATCTCATCAAGGTATCCTTTATAATCTCATGGATAATCCTTTTGATTTTCCTCCAATCCTAGCCTTCCATTTAGCTTAGTTTATATGGCTTTGATGGCTAACTTTGAGGGCTTCATTGGTTAGGCTTCATAGATGGCTCTCTTAGCTTGGTTTCATAGCTCAATCCCTTGGCTTGAGAGGATTGAATATGTTGGCAAGAATTTTTTAGCTTGTCACCTTCTCCCACAGCTTATATGGGTAAAGTGTCTTGAACGGTTCCCAGGTAAAGGTGGTGGAAATGCATGGTTTGCTTCATGGGTCCACTTTGGCCACCTTTGACTCCTTTGGTTACATCCATTACCTATCTTGAGGATGATCTTGACCTTTGGTTTCATGTGGAGTGATGAGTTTTAGACTTTGACTCAATCTTTTAATCTTGATCTTCAATGTTCGTCTTAATTGATCTTAGCCACTATATCACCATCTCACTTCCTACAAAAAGTAAAAACCTCTAACTAAATCCTAAAAAAATATGATTAATCACATATTTACCTCGGATTATTTTTTTAAACCTACAAAATCTCAAAATTTTGAGTCATTATGTAAAAAATGCATTTGTTATAAATTTTAGCCTAATTTACCCCTTTAAGTTGTAACACATGGGTGACTAAATGGGTGGTTTTTATGCAAAATTAAACACTTATCACACCCTCCCAACTAGCATTTTTCTAGTCCCAAGAAAAACATGTAAAAAATTATTTTACAAAAACAGGTACAAAGTGCCACTTTAATAAGTACTCATGATTACATTTAGCACATGCAACAAGCCCTTAAAAGGGTATTTCCACATTTTGCAATATTAGGACACAATTGCAAAAAGGGTATTTTTGGCATTCCAAATCTTAAAAGATGAATAATCTAGAGTATGAACATCGACATGGGCCTACCTACCAAATTTAATAAAGTCAAAAAGTTCAAAATGTAGAACAGGTATTTGCATCATTTTCAACAAAGTCAAAAACCCTAGAAGCATCACAAACCTTATTCATGCAAAAGAGGCTATAAATATTAAAAAAAAAAAAAAAAAAAGGGTTGTAGAACTTCCACACATGCATGCATTCCACCACCTTTGGGAAGCTTCTAAGTGAGCATGCATGTGAAGTACACTCAAGCCAGGGATTGTTGGAGACTAAAAACTCTGACTTTCTCTATCTAGACTTTATAATGGGGACCACCTACATATGTACCACAAAATTTTCATACAAAGGTGGTGAATCCCACATAAATATATGTGGAATACATGAAGGAATGAGTTATATTGGTGGAGAAAAATAAGGCAGGATAAAAAGGGGAAATCTACTATTAATTTTCATCCAGGAATTTCAAGAAAGAGTTGTTGAGATCATACCACATTCAAGACCATCCTAAAGCAAGTAGTGAGTAGCCATTTTTAGTTGGGATTGACCAATAGGAAGCAGCCTTGTGTGTGTGTGTGTGTGTGTGTGTGTGTGTGTGTGTGTGTGTGTGTGTGTGTGTGTGTGTGTGTGTGTGTGTGTGTGTGTGTGTGTGTGAGAGAGAGAGAGAGAGAGGACTCAACCATGATTGGTGAAGAAAATTTTGATGGGCTACCAACCATTTTTCAAGGAGACCAAAACATGTTTTCCTTAATAAATAATGTGTTTTCACTTAAATATAATTGGTTTGAGATCAAACTAGTAGAATGAGTAGAAAATAGAGGAGGAGAATTAGTTTAGATAAGAAGATCTATGCAAAATCCTATCCATCCACCTTAGGGCATGTCGATCTGATGGTTGAGAAGAAAAGAAGCATTAAACTACATCCTAGTGGTGAGAGACGTCAAAGAGATCTATAACACCCATCCTAAGGTTCGAGAATGACCCAGTATATAAAAGGAACAGCAAATAAATATGAAACCCTGGCCACCATCATGTGCTACATTCTAAAGGAGAAAATCACATTCTTTTACAAAAGGGAGTTCAATGCATTCTTTTCCTCATTCTATTCATCCACAATGCCAATGTGCTTCACGTAGAAGAGAGGAAGAAAATGGGGGGAACCAAGAGGATTTCTCAAACCTAGAATACCACACAAAGTGGTAAAAAATAAGGCAAAAACATTCTAAAGGGAGAAACATCCAAGGAGAACAAAAGAGGTAAAAAGGGCTTATTATTCTTCCATCGTGCACCATCCCTTTCATCTTTTTGTTTTATTTTTTTGACACATTAGATCTACCTAAAAATCACATAACTATTCCTCCAACCCATCCTTTTTCACTCACCAAAATATCCATCTAAAACTCATTAACCAACCCTTTCACTCATCCATCCCTTTCATATTTTTAGTCTTTTCTACCCAATTTGTTGACCTTTATTTTATTTTTAATTTTTTTATACTTATCCATTTACTTTGAAAGTAGTGACATAGCCTCTCTACCTTAAAAAAACTTTTTCATGGAATTTTATAAAAAAAATTCCATCTATAACATCCTTTTCCATTCCCCTTTTTTATACCAAATTTCAATTTCATCATCATGACTTAATCTTTCTCCATCTTGTTTTATTTTTATAATTCTTTCTCTTCATCTTGTGGATTTGAAATTCATGCACGTACACTTCATCTTATACTCTATTATTCTATCCATTCATCTTTCCAAGATGTTTCCATTTACAAGCCTTTCCAAATCTCTTTCTGTTTCTTGGTATTACATCCATAAAACATGTGTTTTTAGGTGTAAAATATCTCATGTGTGTTGTAGCTGTTGGGAAACACCTTAAGCTATTATTGAATAAAACAACAAGATTTGGGTATTTCTCAAATTATGGAAAGTTTGGCAGTAGTGCAGTTTTGAAGTTTGTAAAGTGATTTTCAACAAGTGACACATCAAATGTCAGCGAATTATTTCCTTTTCATAGGAGTTAGTTGTTATTTTATCTTCTTTCAATTGTGATCCTTATAAATTTTTATTTTAGTTAATGAGAGTATAGGTGTTAATTTATTTCAATCCTTTAGTTGAATTTTTGTTAGTAGATAGAATTTTGTAGATATGAATGTTTTCATTAATTTAAGTGTTATTTACTTGCTTTCATTAGTTGTTAGATTTAATTTATTGCTTTATAATTTTGACCCATTAGTTTTCGTAGGCATGAGAATGAAAAATATGTTAGAATAAAATAAATTTTAGATAAGTTGTTCTAGGTTAAAAAGTAGTTAATATTAATATTGGTTTCATAGCATTAAGTTTACATTCTTAGTGATTGCTTGAAAATTAGATACTGAGTCTAGTAAGAAAGAGGGTGACTATACAAGAATCTTTGATAATTAGTGCCTAAGAAGACTAGATATACTTTGAAAAGTATAAAACCCTGCTAAGAAACTAGTATTAAAGAAAATATTTAAAGGGAGCTTTAAAAGAGATATTTTGGTATATTAGAAACATTGCTATTCTAATTACATGAGTAAAAATAACCTAGATATATTAACACTTAAAAGTATTGATTTATGATATATTTGAGTTTTGATTACTAGGCTAAGGTTTAATTTATTGTATTTTATTTGATTTTATGATTTTTAGCTTTTTAGGTAATTAAATTAGTGAAATAGACTATTTGGCAGGGTTAAAATTTTTAAAATTAATTTCTAATTAAAATATATTTATTAATAGAGTCTTTGTGGGTCGACCCATACTTGTCGTGTCTATACTATAGCAGACTCATGCACTAGTGGTTATTTTTAAAATACACCAAGTTTTTGGTGCCATTGTCTGGAACTCACAATAGATTGTTAGTTAAAATATAAGTTAATTACTTTACCATTAGTAGTAGATTTTAGGGTTGTATTCATTTTAGTTGCATTTTGCATTTTTGTAATTCTTGTGAATTTTTGGTTCTCACTTTTATATTATTTTTTTTGCAAGAATTTAGAGCTAGAATTGAAGTAAATTAGGATAGAATATAAATTTTTTATTTCTGAGTGAATTGTAGTAGGGATGTGAATGTATTTCATTTAATTGTAATTTATTCAATAAAGGGTTTGTAATAATACAGATCAAGGGTGGGCCATCCAAATTCAAAAGAGGAGATGGCATATACATGGACCCACCTTTGTATGAGGAGACTTTATCCAGGACCCCAATATAAGCTTTTTTAATCTCTTTACATTTTATGGATTAGGACTTGCATGATAATTAGTTTTGCATTGTGGTTGGCAGTGAATATCATATAGCTTGCACTCATAAATTAAATGTTTGACATTAATTAGGACTTTGCATTAGTTGCAGCTCCTAACAAGGGATATCCAAAGCTTAGCTATACCCCACAAATGTATGTTGTAAGGGTTATAATGTCCCATCTATTAAGGCTTGGAACCTTTATTAAGCTGAATTTAGGTAGTTGCATTAGATTTAATGCTTTCCTTGTATATTTGGACATGTTTAACACTTTAAGATGAATATATCTTGATCAAACTGGATGGGAATGCTTAAATGAATTAGTAAGGGCAATCACCCCTATACAAACAAGGGTGGATTTCATCACTATCTCTAGGTCCACTTAGGTTAACCATCACCTGACGCAACCATAGCCTCGCACAATTAATTTAAAATCAATCTAAAAGAGACCTTTGCAATTTACGAGCTTATAAGGCCCTCTTATTAGAAAAAGGTGGACTACTGTCACTTTATTGGGCCCTACTTGATCAACTACACTGGTATTTAAATGACTAGCTCTACCAATACATTCAATGACTCAGATCAACTACTAAAAGAGAGGGTGTGAAGTGGTTGATGAAGGTAGGATCTAACTGGTAAGTACTAGGACAAGTCAGAAAGAGAGGAGGAGCTACCCATGTTAGTAATAACCTAAAATTTACTCCCCCAAAGAAAATAAAGAAAAAAAAAAATCAAAACTTTTAACTTGATTGCTTTAGGGTTAGAATTATCGTGTCCTCTTATTACATGTAGGTTGCATCATTTTGCTTAGGTTTCCTTAGTTTAGTTAAAAAGAAAAAGAAAAACTCTTTCATTGTATATAGCGACTCATTTTCACTATATATAAAGTAGAGTCTACTACACCAAGAACTGGTGTATACTAGGCATTCTATCATTGAACCCAAACTTAGTGCTTTTAGATTTAGAGATCGAACAGACCACAAGGAAAGGGTTATCGAATCAAGTAGATACCAATGACCCTACCTTAGACATGGCCAACAAAGTTGAGGAAAGAATATCATTATGGCACTATTTTATTCCACAACCCCTTGAATATGATGATATATATGAAATGGGGCCTACTCCTAATCTATTTAATAAATAGATAGATTGGTAGATGTTGTGGATTATGTGGATAATAAATTGGATGCCTTTATATTGGCTAGAGAGTCATCTATGCAACCTTAGTTTGAGGTTTGTTCCTTCTGTTTCTAGTCCAATGCATCCAACTACTTCATGTCCATGAAGTTTTGTGCATCAACAATACTTTATGGAGCAAAGAAATGAAATGAGTGCATTCCAAAACCCTAGCAAAAACTTTTATTCTGAGAATTACCACCTTGGATGGGCTAAGCATCCTAATTTCTCATGGTCTTAGGATAATCAACCTTCCTTTGAGATTTAGTTCTATAACAACTTGAGCCACAATAGGAGTTTCCTTCACAATAGTGGGAATAATATTTAGAAGCAATCCTTAATTTGTTTATGTAGAGCACTTTAGAACTTCAAAATGATGTAAAACAAACTATGGAGGCCCACTCACAATCTATTGCACAGTTAGAGTTCCAAATGGGTCAAATATCTACCACATTTTAAGAATGGAAAAAGGAAACTATCCAAACTGAGAATAATGAGAAGCCCATAAATACTTCAATAGGGATAGAAATAATTTCAGACTCTAAGGACCCTTATGAGAAAGAGAGTCTCCTTAATACACCAACCCTACCATTCTATGGCAAAGATAAACTCAAGACATGTTTCACTCATTTTAATTTTAATATAGACACCTCCATTAATGAAGTGAATGATTTACTAGTTACTACATCATTAATGGACACTTCTCAATGGAAAACCTAAGTAGCACCCCTTACATTTTTGGAGATTAAATTAGAGCCATATAGTGTGGAAGATGTAACCGATTTGGACCTATAGACTTTATTTAACCAGTCACAAGATAGCAATGTAGGTTCATTTGAAACCTTACCTATGATTGCAGAACAAGAAGAAGTGTCAATTGATGTTCTAGCTCAACATCAATCAACTCAACAATGCACACTATAAGATACTTAAGGGTATGTCACACTAGTTTCTATAATGACCCAAATTTTTGGAGACATTATGAACAACCATGATGTTGATATTTGCCAACAATATTGTAACTTGTGTATTTTGGGAATGAATAGATGTTTATTATATGTTTAATAGTCTTAAAGAGGTAGTTGGATGTTTTATTTTAAATTAAATAGGAAACATAAGAATTTGTAAGAAAAATTAGTACCATTAGATTCTACACTCAAAATGGAATCCAACGCCTCAAAGAACACCAAAAACAGAGCTCGTATGAAGAAGTTATAGGTGTTTAAGCATTTTTGTAAATTGCACTCAAAAACGAAAAAGACGAAAAATGAAGGGGGCCGTTTTGATAACGGCACCCCCATCTTCTTCCTCCTCTAGCCCTCTCTCTCGATTTTTCCAAAACGTCCAGCACTGCCTCTGTAAGGCAGTCCTATGGAAAATGGCAGCATCGCCATAAGGCGAGCACCGCCTTAGCACGGCTATAAAGCCTGCTCTCCCCCTCTCCTCCAACCATCCGATTTTCCTATACTTCTTCTCCTACCAAGCTAGGGCTTCCAGCCTTCCTTGTTCCCTGCAAAAATTCGACACGGCCCAGGTTCTCCCTTTGGGCCTGCAAACCTTTTCTCCTCTCCTTTTCCCTTTTTCTCCCCCTAGCCTTTGCGATTTCCCTAGATTTTTCCAGTTATCGGGGTTTACAGCAGGCATCATAGGAGCCGCACCACCGGAGGAAGGGCATGACTCCGGCTACCCAAGTAAGGCCCCTCTATTTCCCTCTCTTCCCTTTCCTTTTTCCCCCAGATTTTGACCGGATCTGGGCAGTTTGCTAGCTTAAAAACACCGGCTTTCCATGGAAGAAACCAGGCGGGTGGGAAACCCATCCAAGGCACCATTATGCACGGGCGTCCTAGGGGCACGTGAGCATGCCGAGCTCCCTGGGGCGACGTCACACGCATGACCGCTTGCAGACTGATGCGCAACTCAACCAAGACACTCTAGCATCTCTCAAAAGTCAGGACGTGCGTGCAGCTACGCCTAAGCCACGTCAGCCCGACGCCATCCAAAGCGCACCATTTAGACGTATACACATGATCCAACGTGGTTGCAGTGCTACATGTCCCACACATATCCTAGAACCTGTGGAGCGCGCATCCTAGAACCGTGGCGCGCAAGACCCTAGGCGATATAGTTGGGTCGTCCGTTGAGGCACGACCTTTAAAACCCAATTTTGGAGCCTATATACCTCCAATTAACAAGCCAAAATAACCATTACATCCATAATTTCGACACGGACCCAATTAGACAATAATATTTAGGACATTCTTAGAGTAAGAATGTCATAGAGTAACCCCTAGGAAACCAACAAATCATATAGATCTAACCTTTGCCTTGTGAACCTAGAAATAACATCTGGATCTGTGAACGTCATCCAGGACTGTACCAAGGTATTGACTAGAATTAAAGATAGGCACGAACTCAGAAACAATGCTCAAGGTAGGTAGTCTGATACTACTCTATTTTCAAAATGCATCCCAATACCTGTTTTTATTTATGTATCTAGTATGTGTTTTAAACCTTGCTGTTCTTATACAAGTATGCAGGACCAGCTTTCATGATTTATGTATTTGACAAATCTTGCATATTAAGAATGCTATTGGGAAATAATGTTTTTATACGAGTTACGGATTTATGACATTGCATAAGGTGCTAGCATGAGTAGATTTTATGCAATACTCGCATACTTTGAAAACAAATGCATAAATTGCATGACTTAAGTTGATTGAGATTTGGATAATCTATGTATGGTTTTGGGCTATTGAGCCTAGTGGGCCCTATGCTGAGGGGTACAGGTTTGGCCTCCCGGCCTCTACCACGAAAAAGGTGGATGGTATCGCTACCAAAAAATGGCATTGTCCCTTCCCTAACTGCTATGGTAAACAGGGACGACCACTAGAGGTGTTCATGGCACCCTTTCGGGGACATATCCATAGTCACCATGGAGGCTATGGTGGACTGGTCTCTAGATACCAGAGACACACGATCCAGATGGATTCTGGTCGTGAGCATAGTGACCCTATGATTTCAGTGATATTGATATGCATATAGCATTGAAATGGTCATAAACGAGTACTTGTGACCAGTTGACTTGAGACACTATGCATGATGCTATCGTTTGACTCATATGAAGACGATTTTAAGTATTTCCTAATCATTATTTATGACTCATTGATTTTTCTATTGTGTAGATCTCATGACATGGATATATTGATTTATATTAATTTTGGCTTTCTGAAATTTGATATACTGCTAACATTGCATACTGAGTTTTAATAAAGAATTTCAATAGATGGCATTGCTTACATTTTTGTCATACAAATGTGCATTATTTCAAATTAAGCATCCCGATGTCATACATGCAAACCCTTTGAACTTTGTATGATGCATTGCTGTGCTTTCAAAAAGTGTAGTGTCAGGTTACCTACTGAGTATGATAAATACTCGACCCAATCCATTATTTTTCAGATCAAACAACGTACAAATAGAAGGAGTATCAGGAGGCGTTAGACCCACAGTCGAGTAGGAAAAGGTAAGACTTAATTAGTGATTCTTTTGGTACCTACTGTAATCTTGGTTGTAAGTATTTATTTATAGCTATGGTTGTGACTAACAATCCTGAGAGTAATATTTGTTTCAATTTGGTCTATAAATTGCCATGGCACTATGCATTGAGAGTTCATTATGACACTCGGGCTCTTCATACAATGATTTCTGAAAAAGAAAAATTTTCCCTGCATTCTTTTGCACAAAGTGTTTTAAAAATAGAGATCGATCTCGCTGTGTTTTTATAAAATTGCATTCAAAAACCAGGGTCGTCACAATTTCCTGCCTCTAAAGGAACAAGAATAACCTTTTAGGGAAATACAGAACTAGCTTAAACCCCAACTATAGGAAAAAGTAAGGGAGGCGGAGGAATTTTATATACTATTAGATACAGGAATTGTTATTCCTCAATTTTGCAACCATTAGGACCATTCATCTAAAGTTGGTCTTAAGAAATTAAGAATCACGGTGGTCTTTCATGTTATCTTATCACCACCAGACATTTCGGGATAAAAAATGTATGTTGACGAGTATGAAATTCTTAAATGGTGTGAGAAATTCCTCCATTTAGTAGATAGAGTAAGGATTAGGATAGATTAGATTAACTAGTTAGGTTTAGGATATGGGTAGGGTAGATTAGTTAGTTAGTTTAGTTTTAGGTTCATATTTGTTTTGCATTTGCATCAACATTCATTATATATTAATGTTGCATTCAATAGACCATATCAATAGCTCAATGCATCCTCCTAATAGTGCAGGTACTATCATCTCTCCATTTCCTCTTAGGTTTATTATTTTTATTGGTCCATGGTTTGTAGTTCTAAACATTAAGGACAACGTTTAATTTAAGTGTAGGGATGGGGAATTTCAATTTTTGATGTGTTCATTTAAGTTTTCAAAGTCAATTTACTTTCAAAAGTTTTAAAAAATGAAAAATTTTGAAAGAAAAAGAATTTTTATGATAAGTTCCTTTACTAAGATGAGAATTTGAATCTTTAGAGTTTTTAGTCTATTTCTTAAACTCATAATAGATTTGTATACATCTAGTTCATCATTTTACCCTTTTTCTAAAATTTTCCATGAAAATTAAACTCGAAACAATTATTGCATAAAATAGTCATATATACAACTTAAGTTTAGAAGTAAATATAACTTAGAGGTCCTGAAGAAGATCTATAAAAACCTATAACCCAAGTAGGGTAGCCATTCTTCCTTTTTGAGGGTTATACAAAAACTCAAAACTTTTCTTCAGCAAATGTAATTTCTAGTTGGTCTTATTCTTTGTCTTGGCTAACTATTGGGAAATCTCAAAAGACTATATCACAAATCTCTTGAGTTTATGGTCATCTTTAAGTCATATGAGTCCTACAAAATGATAGAGGCAATCCTTAGTAAATCTAAAGCCTTCAGCCTTCCCTATATTATTTTTCACTAGTTAGACCCTGGAGCCTTTAAAATAAGATTTTTCTTTATGAACCTAGCAACCATTACCTATATTATAGGTAAAACCCTATAATATAGTCATTTCCTAGTTGTTCTAGAATATGTAAAAATGGTTGAAGATTTTGAAGAAAAAATATGAACAATACAATTCAACAAATGAACATTAAAAAGGGTTGAAAAGAAGAAAAAATCATAAAAAGGCTATATATAAAGAAAAATTAAAAGAAAATCAGAAAATATCCAATAAAAAAGAATGTTCACTCTTATGAAAAAAACTGGAAGGAAAGGCTGCAAATATATCTTAGAAGCCTTTGCATATTTTTCAAAATAACTTTTATTTACCTTTATATCCATTCTTTCAATAACTCTTACCTAAGCCTTCATTTTCCTCCTAGAAGAAGTACTAACTTGATCTTAAGAGTGGTATGGCTTGGATATGGCTATGAACAAATAAGAAAATTGGTAAAGTATAACATTCTTAGCAGTTGATAACTTTCATGAGACCATCATTGTTCTTGCTAAGTTATTGTTCTTTTGTATAAAATATACAAGATTTTTTGGACTTAATGAACAATATGCTACTCATATATTAATGAGAAGGTAACCAATTTTGGGTGACTTCTTGCTGAGTAATAAGTATATCTTATGAGATTTGAAGTCAAAGCATACATTTAGACGATAATTGAGGTTATATTTTACTTGGAAACTAATAATTAAGTATATGTTGGCCATATTCAGACATTCACATTGCAATATTTAATGAATTAATGGGATATCTTTACCATAAGTGTAGGATTTTAAAATTTTGTTCACCTTTTACCATGTTAAAGTTAGATATTTAATATGAACTGAATAGAAGAAAAGTATTTTAGATCAATAAAGGACTTTCATATGAGTTTTCGAAAAATGTTTATGGATATTATTTTTGGAAGCCCTTACAAGACTAAAAGTTGTCCACAATGGGTAACCTAGGGGTTCAAAGGTGTAACAACCCACAATTTTAAATAATTTCAAAGACACTAAGAACATCGAAATTGGAGTTCAAATGAAGAAGATATGGGCTTCCAAACATATATATATATATAATTTAAATTGCTTAAATGGAGAAGGGGAGGGGGGAGGGGCGGGGGGTGGCAGATTTGATACTAGCAACCCCCCTCACTTAAAGAACCCAACATCAATGTCGAGTATATTTCCTAATAGACCTGACCAATAGAAGAAGAAAAAAATGATGGAGGGAGAAACGAGGAGAGAAGAAGAAGGGGGGAGAGAAGGAAGAGAAGGAGAGGAGAGAAGAGAAGAGAGGCAGGGCCGGGATTTGAATGCTGAAAAACCTCCATGCTGGAGAAGAAGAAGAAGAAACACAGTGAAGGGTTGCTAGATTTTCAAAGTCGTCGAAGAAGATGACAGTTCAGATTGACAATCCAAGCCAGTCATTTTGTTCATCTTAGAGAGGCGAGTAAAACCTAAGTTTAAAGGGAAATCCAAGATTATCTAAATTTCGAATCAAAGAGGAGATCGCCGCACGCCTAGGGTTGGAGGGTTTCTGACGAATTGGAGGTAAGCTAGCTCATTCCAGAGAAGGAAAAGCATGAAAATACACCTAGAAGGTGAGATTACAAAAACCTAACTCTTGATTTGATGCATTTTGTGAAATCCATGCATTTTTATGCTAAATCTAGAATTATGGATAATCCAACTGTCCAATTCCTAATCCAAGCATAAGGATAGGTAATTTAGGGCATGATGTAGCTCTGATCACACAAAAAACTCCAAATCTAGGCTAAAAATGGATCGGATGATCTTAGTCGTCTGATTGGGTATTGTTCACATAGTAATTTTGCTATGTTTGAATTACAATCAAACACCATGGATGAGTCCTAGAGTATTGAATTGCTAGTACATGACACAAATTGAAGAATCTGGGCTGAAATTGATCAAGAAATCTCAATTGTCCGATTGGACAGTAGAGTAATAAGGACCTGGCACTTCTGATTTGTGATCAGACGCCACCATAGTGTACCCTAACCTTTAATAAGTTAAGATACTTGGAAAAAATTCAAGATGACACCACTAGACAAGGAAAACAACCTATAGTTACTTAAGATGAATGGATGATGATGGCTTAATCTGATTGGACAATCATAACCATCCAATCAATTACTATGTAAACAGTAAAGTTAAACACCTGATCGATGGTCAAGCACTACCAGCATGTTTTCCAACCCTCAAATTTATAAAAAAAACTTGAAAAGAATGAGTGACATGAACTGTTCATTATGTTTCTAATGCCAATCAGATCAAAGAATATAGTTATGAAATGTAGTGAGAACTATATCATGGAAATATTATCTAACTTGAAACCAAGATTTGATCCGGTTAGGGATCAAGAGTTTAAGGCTAATGAATAGTGAAAGTAATTGGCAGTCACTCAAGAAGAGTGGTGAATAGCAAGTCTAGGACCAATGGTGTGGATTGGCAATCCAGTAACCATAGGTCACTCAACTAACTATCAATTAATAGTTAATGAAACACCCTTACAGTAATAAGCATTGCCAACTCACCTTGTGATGACCAATGCTAGGGGCAAACTTAGTGGAAGCTTCCATATTGGAAAACCTAATAGAGGTCCTAGAATTATATATTTGAATGTGTTTTTGTATTTTACAGAGGTGTTATTGATTGAGAGCACGTACACGAACTAAGTAAGGTATTCACGTTAGTGAACTAGAAGAGCACCAGTTGAGGTAGGTGGAATTAAGATTGCAAAGATTTGCGCTATATATGTATGTATATATATATATGCATTTGCATATGAATTTTAAGCATTGAAACATGTTTTTACAGTTTATATGAAAGATAAGATGGATGTGCATGCTAAGATTGAATCATAAATTGCTCATGTAAGTATATGTTGTACAATGTGATGTTTCAGTCCATTTGTTTGCTCATGACGTAGAGCGACTGGTTCGATAGTGTTTCTGGGCAATTGCATGCCCACATTGTGTGGAACAAAACCTTGAGGCAACGTGAAGCCTTTCGGACAGTGGTTCGTCCATGGGGTAGTTTGCCAAAGAGGATAATATTGCTCGCTACATACTCTGATACCAGTAACAACACGAGCACCAATGGTTCTGAGTAGTTGTGGCCCACACTGGGTGGAACAAAACCATGAGGTGACGCGAGGACTTTTGGATAGTAGTTCGTCCATGGGGCAATCTACCAAGGAGGATAACATTGTTTACTGTACACTGATACATGCAATGATGCATTAGTATTTGATATGTGAAACGGCTCGTAAGAGCGAAGATTGGTATTAGGAAATGAAAATGATTTGTGAGTTTGACATGTGACTACATACCTTGCATTTCAAAGAATGTGTTTTGTACTGATGCATTGGTATTTCTTCCATTTGGCCATGAATTCATGATTTTGATGAATGTTGAATTATTTCAAGTTAAATGATAATTAAATGCTAGTTGCATGATTCAGCATGGACTAATTAATTTATATAGAAATATCAAGATTTCGTATATATACAACTGCATCTTATTCCACCTATACAAGCACAAGCTTGTTGAGATATTGTACTTGTTTACAATATCTCAGAGCTAAGGATTCTGGAGAAATAGGAGCTGCTTATGGGCAAGAAGTGCATCAACAGAGGCTTTTGACGAAGATAGGTAAGAATGGGTTTTAAAATGAAGTTATTGTATCAAAATGAGAAAGAGACTGTAATGTTTGTGGTGTTGTGGAGTTTTAATAACTTACGTAACTGGATTGTGACGTGGAGGTCCTGGGTATGTTTTGTTTAATATAAGTTGTTTTTATTTCATTAGATGCATGAAAAGGAGACAGAGTCTCCAATCTATGTTTGAAAAATGTCTAAATGTTTATTAGGTACTTTCCAATGACATCCGTTAAGTGTCAGATGTCCAAAAAATAGAGGAAACTCTACCAAATTTTCGGTAGAAATGAGTGCTCATTTCATTGAGAATCCTTGTTTAAAGGAAAGAAAAAAATGACACTAGGGGTTTTTCAAAGTGAATTTAAAAGAAAAGATTCTTCCACTATTGTTCACTCTTTAAAAATGATTTTATTAGAGATCGAGCTTACTAAGTCAATGTCTTTTTGTATTTAAAAAGTGTTATGAAAACTTGGGTCATCATAAAAGGCTTTTTACATATGCTAAATTCATATGACAGTACTCACAAAAGTGGTTAGGGATTTTTAAATTTTTTTCTATTCTAGTTGTTTTGCTTAAGGACTGGTAAAATGTAAGTCTAGGGATATTTGATAGGTATAAAATTATTTTATAGAGTACCTCTATATTTAATAGGTTTTAGCCCTTATTTATCATAAAGATCACTAATTAGGGTTATTTTCATATTTTGCAAGATTAGCTTACAATTGAAAAAAAGGGTATTTTTGGAATTTAAATCCTAGAAGATGGATAATCCAAAGTACGAGCATCAACATGATCCTACCTACTAAATTTAATGAAGTCCAAATGCTTAGAATGCAAAACAGGTATTGGTATCATGTTTAGCATAGTTAAAAACCCTAGAAGCATAGGAAACCTTATCCATGAAAAGGAGGCTATACATATCAAAACATAAGATAGCAAAACTCCACACATGCATTCATTCCTCCATCTTTGTGGAGCTTCTAAGAAAAGCTTTAGAGTTACATACATCAAAGGAAGCAAACATGTGAAGTATACTCAAGCCAAGGCTTATTAGAGATTAAAAACCCTAACTTTCTCTCTCTGGACTTCAGAATGGGGACCACCAACATGTTTTATACCAATTTTTCATGTAAAATTAGTGCAGCTAACTTAAATATATGTGGAATACATGAAGGGATGAGTATGATTGGTGGAACAAAATAAGGAGGGAGAAGAGAGATAAAAAATAGGAAATCTACAACCAGTTTTCATATAGAAATTTCAAGAAAGAGTGGTTGAAATCACTCCACATACAAGACCATCCTAAATAAACTAATTGGAAGCTATTTGAGTTAGCATTGACCAATAGAAAGTAGCAATGCAAGGGAGAAAAGAGTGAACTATGATTGGTGGAGAAAATTTTAGTGGGCTGCTCACCATTTTTCAAGGGGACCAAAATATGTTTTCCTTAGTAGAAAATGTGTTTTTTACTTAAATATGATTGGTTGGAGATAAAAATGGTGGATTGAGGAGAAATAAGTAGGAGAATTAGTTCACATAACAAAATCTCTACAGAATCCTAGTTATCCACCTTAGGGCATGCTGATCTGGCAAATGAGAAGAAAAGAAGGATTAAACTACATCCTATTGGTAGGAGACTTCAAAGAGATCTCTACCACCCATCTTAGGATTCAAGAATTATCAATAGAGGAGAGGAAGAGGAAAGAAATATGAAACCCTAGGCACCTTTGTGTGCTACATTCTAATCACATTTCTTTACAAAAGGGAGCTCAACACATTCTTCTTCTAATTCTCTCATTCTATTGGTTCTCAACTCTATTGTGCTTCATGTAGAAGAAAGGAAGATATAGGGGAGAGCCAAGAGGATTTATCAACCCTAAAAGACCACACAAAGTGATCAAACACCATCATGCACCGTCCATTTCATCTCTTCTTTTTTTTACAACTTACATCCACCTTAAAATCACTCCCCAATCCCTCCAATCGTCCCTCTTTCACTCACCAAAATATACATCTAAACCTCCTTCCCCAACCCTTTCATTTATCCATCCCTTTTATACTCTATTTTCAATCTTTTTCTACCCAATTTTTTGACCTTTCTTCACCATGTTATTTTTAAATTTTTTTATACTCATCCTTTTAATCTTAAATTCACTAATTAATCTCTAAACTATATAATTGACCTTTCAAAAAAAAATCATAAAAAAATTTCTTCTCTAACCTCTTTTCCATACTCCCCTTTTTACACTAAATTTTAGTTTCACTATCACAACTTAATATTTCTCCATCTTGCTTTTCTTTTTTTTTCAAATTTTTTTCATGATATTATGGATCTGAAATTCATTCCTCTACACTATCATTCTATTCTCTATCATTCCATTTATTCATCTTTGCAATATCTTTTCATTTACAAGCCTTTTCAATTCTCTTTCTCTCTCTTGGTATTACACGCATAAAACATTTGTTTTTGGGTGTAAAATCTCTCCTGTGGTTTATGGCATTGGGAATGTGATGACTCGGGTTTTTAAAACATGATTTGTAAAGTATTTCTAAAGGCAGGGCCCTTAAGAGTATAAAAAAATTTCATAAAACAAAGCAGCGGAAATTCTTTTCTTTAGAACTTGTTTTGAAAACCCAAGCCACCACTTCATACATAACATAAGTACAATTTGTGTACAAAATAAAATTCCATTGAAGGAATATACTTTTATTAAACTCCAGGATCCATCCAGTGGTTTATAGTACAGCCAAATCTAGTACAATACTTGTCCAAATTACATAATCCAAAACTCAAGCTCATCATGCAATAAAACTCTCAACAAAGAAAAATACATGTCTTCAAGGGTATACCTTGAAGATTATTCTCTTCAAGTCTTCTATAGTCTTCAGCTCCTAACTCTCCTTCCCTGTATCTGAGATATTGCAACAAGTACAATATCTCAACAAGCAATGCTTGGTAGGGGATTCAAGAAACATAATAATTGACAAGGTAATTCCAATACTTCATAATCTCATTATCCTTAAACATACTCTTTACTTTGTAAGCTATGTATATCTACACATACATACCTCATGAGTAAACCAGTTAAATTTGTGAAAATAGTCAAATATCATTCCCAACTAAGCTGATCAATTCTTCATTTTGAGAATTTAGTATTATAGCTAATCTTATATTGGGAATTTCCCTTCTTGGGAAATATTGGTAATGTACAATTACCTAGCATTTCATTATGCTAAAACATAAGGCATTTCACTATGCCTATTCTCATATGCATCATAGTGCAAAATAATCAGAAAGGTTGCTATGCTGCAGCCTGATCTGTACTAGCGCGCTTGGATAATTGCCCTGTTCACCATTGATACCACGGTGGAAAATATTATGTCACCGCCCGTATGGGGGGGCAAGACCTTCACAGTGGTGGCCTTCCCATAATTGCCACCACCCGACTCTTAGCCTCTCATTAGGCAAGGTATCATCATATCATCAAATTTCAAAGAGCGGGTGGCCAAACCCTCATAACTCCTCTAGCAATAGCATCCCCTAGGCTCATGCCTATTAAAACAAACTCACAAGCCTTCAAGCTTGTATGTAAAATAGATTTCATATATATCAGACCATATGTCTGTTTACTCAGGGCTGAAATATTTTCTAGTTCCCTATTCACTTATAGTTTAGTCCTTAACCATCTTATATGTGTTTGGTTGGATCATAAGGTTTTCAAGAGATTTAGTACAAGTATTATCATTACTCTTGTCAACATAAGATCATGAGTACAATCATGTATATCTCATGTAAATGCATTCATCAAATCCTCCTACCTTTAAGGATTGATCTCTTTTCCCCAATCTTCTATGATCCTGACTGATGTATGTAATCTGTACATCCATGTCAATATATAGATTATGAAAAATCCTATTGATCACTAGATCTGATGTTTATAATGATCTTTAGATCATTCATATGTAAGTATTTTTCTATCTCTAAGTCTTTGTATGTCCATATCCTTGATCTTGATCTTTCATAGATCCTTTGATTGACAATCTACACATGTTGATAAAGATCAAGGTCCTAGATCTTCTATCATCTAGTTCTTCTTTGATCTAAGTTCAGTTCTTGGATCATCCCTATGGAGAATGATCTTGGTTTTCTTCCTTGAATCATCTTTGATCAAGGGTTTGGATTATCTAATCTAATGAACTATAACAAGTATACTAATAAACATGCATACTAAGTACAATATAGTGTTCTTGTTCTTATTGTTCTTGATCATCCAAGATCTAATGGATCTTGTTTGATCATCCTTATCTTACTTACTATTTTTATTAGGGTTAGGTAATTTACTAACCTTTTATGCTCTTATTATTATTATTCAACCAGTTAATGTGCTAGTTGAAGGTAGCTTATTCAAACCTAAATCTAGACTGCTCCTCTTATTTCCAATTGGCTAAGGCTTACTAGCTGAATGGGTGAACACAAAGTGGTTACTTCAATCCTCATGTAAGGAGGTGTTTAGACCTCACAAAGTCAACAGAAGGTAGGGAAAGAGCGAGGCTCTATTAGATAACCCCCTTAACCACTATGTTCATCATTCACTAGAATGACCATAGCTCAACCTTTCATAAGGTTCCTATAAGCATGTTTACCCTAAGTACTCTTTCTAATGGATTTTAATTAAGTCCATGAATATTTATAATGTCATTCATGGGGTTTATTATTCTTTTCCTAATTTGGGCCAGGGATTTGATAATCCTTATATTGTCCTACTAACTATAGCCTTACTAATTAAGTCCAAAGTACTCCATTCTTATTTGTGTCATGAAACTCTACTTTCTCATTAGAATACATTTTTGATGTTTTATGCTCTTTATCTCATAACAAGTAAATCTACTAATAACATTCAATCATAAATGAATTATAAATTCAAAGCATAAAACTACATAATCTAACATTCAATGAAAATGAGGCAAGGTACTTAAATTAAATCTAGCACCTTATGATAACAATGAAACACATATCATGCTAAACTTTAAATGTTATACTAGCATGCTTTATAACATAATAATATAAAATGAAACTAATTACATTTATATTTTTAGAAACCTTTACTTATGATCCAACCATTTGATCTTAGATCTTTTCCTTTGATTAAGGATTTTAGATGTATTTAGGAAATTTTCTCTATTAAGGTCAAAAGATCATATTGATCTATTTTTGTCATAATCCATTCATGATTTTCTTGGATTTCATCATATAAACATTTATTCTTTCCATCCCAAGGATCTGATCATACTTGATCTCATTGATCAAGTGGGTCCCTTTGTATTTTTAGGGTTTTTCTACCATAAAGGGTAGATCCCTTAATACATCTCATATATATCCAATTAAACCATAGATCTCACTTTATTTCAATATTACATCATTATTAAAACATGTTTTTAAGATCTGATCATCTCAGATCTTGAAAATCTAGGTAATTGGAAACTTATTTCTTTAATACAGAAAGTTTTTACTGAACAACATGTCTATTTTATCATTTCATAAAAAAATAGAGGTTTCAAGATTTCTATAGCTTCTTTCTGATCTCAATTTGGAGTTCAAATGACTCCGAAATTGAATTTGGAAGTTTACAGTCTTCCTAGGGCCTGTATTTGATCTAGGCCCAGGAACGGACGCCCCAGATCGTTCGGGCAGAAAACCAAGCTGGGCAGACCGAGTTGGGCGAGTCCACTGCACTGAAATTTTGAAACACCCACACGAGGCGTCCATGGAAGCGCGCGGGACGTCGTCCGTCCGATCTGGAGATCGGATAGTCCGTTTGGACCGTCCAATCAATCCCTTCTCAATTGAGGGACCAAAACTTCTCAGATCTTTCGAAAAATTCTACCCTAGGGGTTTTGGACCCTCTTGGATTGATTGGTGGAGTCAGATTTTTCATCTGAGCACTCCATCATCATGAATTAAGGGTTCTGTTGTTTACTTTATTTTTACCTTTTTATTACCAAAATAAATTACAAAAAAATAAAAATTACATAAAACAGTACTAAAAATTTATGAAAGGATTTTCACCTACCTGATTGGAGAGAAAACCTCAATTATATGCCCAATTTAAAAAAATACCTTGTTGATGAAGATATGGCCTAAAATCCACCTTTCTTGCAAATATCCATTGTTTGAACCGTTGGATCTTGAAATTTATTTGGGGGTTTTGTAGAATAGATATGTTGGGAAGTTTTAGATGGTGGATTTGATCAAATTAGATCTGGAACAGAGTGCCTAATTGATTTTAGGTCTCTTGTTCCAATCTAAAAAGAAAAACAAGTTGAAAAGAGATCTAACTCTTGGAAATTTTGGGTTTTTGGGGAGGGATCTAGATCTAATTTTTCAAGGAGATTGAAGAGAATTTTGTGGGGATGTTATGAGGATTTTTGGGGTTGTATTTATAGGCATTTTGGGTCTTTTTCCATGATTATAATATTTTATTTTTTTATTATTAAATGGCATGAAAGTCTTCAATGCTCCCATGCCTAATTTTTCTTCCCCAAGTCCAGATAATATTCGTTGACCCATGTTTTACATGGGCTGCTGATAAAATTGGTTGTTGGGTACGTGGTGGTCCCCATGTGGGCCCCACATGGTGTAAAAAGACCGTTTTGCCCTTTATGCATAAAATTTTGGGTTTTATTCCTATGATCTCGGATTTGAGTGTACTTAGTGGCGTTGGATTCATATTTCTCAATACATTCTAAATTTTGATGTTTCATATTTTGATTTTTGGGTGATTTTTCTTTTTGGGTAAAATTACTATTTTACCCCTTTTGTCCAAGAAATGAAGAAACTTCAGGATTTCTCATCCGAATTTGAAATTTGTCGTGCTTACAGTCATTTTGAAGGGTTTGCTAAGTTTAATTTCAATTTTACATGTCTCATGATTTGATTATACTTTTATAAAAATTATATTTTAAATAACCCTAATATTTCAGCCCAAAATATCTGAAACTCAAACTTTATTGATTTTTCTCAATCAATTTACAAAAATTAGGGTTATTACAGGGAAACAGTGTAGGCTCTTGTTGAGTAACACAAAAATAGTATGGTGTTGTTTGTATGATGCAAAGTTTGGTGATACTGTGGATCCGAAGGTTGTAAGGTCGTTTCCAACAAGTGACACAATGAATATCAATGAATTCTTTCCCTTTCAAAGGAAGTAGTTATTATTTTATATTCTATTTGTTGTAATCCTTGTAAATTTTATTTCAATTAATGAGAATATATTTGTTAATTTATTTCAGTCCTTTTATCATTTAGTTGAATTTTTTTTAGTAGATATGTAGATTTGCATGTTTTTATTAATTTATGTGTTATTATACTTGTTTTCATTAGTTATTAGAGTTAATTTATCTCTTTATGCTTATATTCCATTACTTTCCCCAGGCATGAGAATGAAAAGTATTTTAGAATAAGATATTTTTAAGATTAGTTTGTTTTAGGTTACAAAGTACTTAATATTAATATTGGTTTCAAGCACGCTAAGTTTACATACTTAGTGATTGTTTGAAAAATAGGGATATTGAGGATAGTAAGAAAGAGGGTGACTACATAATGATCTATGATAGTTGGTACTAAATGATCAGCTATACTTTGAATAAGTATAGAGCAATGCTAAGAAACTATTATTAAGAAAATATTTAAAGAGAGTTTTAAAAGAGATATTTTTCATGTGTTATAAACATCATGATTCTAATTACATGTGTAAAAATAACCTGTATAGCTTAATCCTTACAAGTATTGATTTCTAACACATTTGAGTTTTTACTAGGCTTATGATTAATTTGTAGCATTTTATCTGATTTCTATGATTTTTAGCATTTTAGGTAATTAAATTAGTTAAATAAATTTTTTGTTTGGGTTAAAGTAGTTAAAATAGAATTTTAATTAAAAATCATTTATTAATAGATTCTCTATGGATTGACCCATACTTGCCGTATCTATGCTGTAGTGGGCCCCTAAATTGGCAATTATTTTTAAAACACATTAAGCATCCCTTCCCTTAAAGGAAATTGAAACAAACCTTTCAGTCTGTTACTAAAACCAGCATAAAGAGAAACCCTAGAGAGGAAGAAAAAGAGGGAGAAGGAGGGGAAGAAGAGGGAGAAAAGGGAAAGAGGAAGAGGAAGAGAGGGTGAGAAGAAGGCCAGCTCGCTGGAGAAGCCTGTCACACCATCAAGAAGGAAACAGTGGTTGTAGGTTTGCCAGACTTTGCAAGGGTCATCAAAGATGATGACAGCTCAAATCATTGATCCTAACTAGTCATTCTCCTCTGCGCAAGAGCACGAGTCAAAGCCCAAAGGAACAAAGGTGACCCGTGCCATCTTTACTATCCAATTAGAGAAGAGATCACTACGTGATGAACTCAAAGAGCGTCACTGAAAAATGACAGTTGATCCAGCCCATCAAGTAAATGAAGAAGACTGGAGAAGTGCCCAATAGGACAATCTTGGCCGTCCAATCGATCACTATTAGATTTTAGGCTTGAAATGTTAGATCAATGATCAAATATCACCACTAATTCCATGATCCTAGTTTGACACAATGAATTAGAATTTCATTGATTCATAAATTAGATAGGTAAGATGATCTCAACTAACCAATAAGTCATTGTTAGGATTTAGGCTATCATAAAATTGGATGGATGATCAAACATTGACATTACATTGATTGACCCTTAAATTACTAAAAATGAAGAAGGATTGATATCGATCTGCTTTATCCGAATAGGTAAGATGAGATCTGACCATTAAATAATTATGGAATTGAGAACCCAAATCATATATATTGGTGGACATTAGAAATGACAATTTGCAACTTGTCACAGTGATCCAATGACTCTGGACTATCAACTCGTGATTAGATGTGGGAATTGAGAACTAAAATTACTACATTTATATGATCTAACAGGATCTAACCATAGGTTGGTTTGAAATTCTAAAATAAGATCACCTTCCAATGGTTAGAACATGAAAATACAAATTTGGATCACTGATCTGTAATCAACGACATAGATTTAGTAATTTAGAACTTGATGGATGTCGGATTGAAGATCCATGGCTGGAAATGCAAATCAACAGCCTAAATGGCCGAGATCATGTGATTTTGGTGGTTGGTTAGTGATGAATTACTAAATTCTAATGGCTCCATGACCAATAGATGAACTAGACTATCAAATCATGGTTCAAATAGAATTCTTTTGTATTTGTTCATCTATGATTTGACATTAATAAGAAATTAATATCAACATGATTAGGTTGATCAATAAGTTGATTTGAAAAAGGGACATAGTTGGACTATGAATTTCACCAAAGAAGTAGGTAGTTTTAACATTGATGTGCTTTTTGTAAAGTGAAACTATGGAAACTATTTCATTGAAAATGGTAAAAATATGATTACAAGACTTGTTAATTGCATATAGCTAAGCATGTTGTGTTTTACGCAAAAATATTAGTTCTAAAATACCATGTTGATTTATTTATATTATGGGAAAACCATTTCATGAGATTATGTTTGAAAATGTGTGGATTTCATGATTTATGAGATATTAAGAACTAATATTACTACATTGAATTGAGGGATATTTTTACCTGGTTGTGTAGTACCATGAGATTTGACTTACATGATTTCACCGTGCATGATTTTGGGTGTTTTATAAAACATAGTGGCACTCGATGATGCTTAGCTATATTATGTTGTGATGGGTTTATGGGACCCAATGGAGACTATGCTAGGAGATGAGGACTGATCATCCTTCCTCCGAAATATCATATATTGATACTTGGCCACAATAGCTGAATTAAAGTTACAATGCCATCATGGCCTTGCACATCGTGCTCCCCTTGCTCACAGTGTATGAAGTTTATCTGCTTTGGTATTTGTGGGATAGCTATGAACATGACTGAGTCTTGTCTGCTACACAGAGGGTCCATTATTTTCAAGATTTGAGACTCGTATGTATGTAGTGAGAGAGTTACATGGTACCTTGAGGCTTTAAGTCTATAATGAGTACTTATGAGACCTCAAGGAGGACATTCAAATGATAACACCTACATATGTTTATTGAGATACATTAATTGTATTTAAGCATTTTATGATTTTAAATGCTTCTTGTCTATTTATTATTTGACAACAATTTTTATCCAATTGTGGATGAGGATATGTATGATATTATGCATGACGGAAGTATGTTGTGATTATGCATGGTTTGTGAAATTCCTTGTAATGTTTATTATTATTACATTTAAAACAACATGTATGGATGCCTAACATTGCTAAATTGAGATGGTTTGGCATGGATTTACCATGCAGAACATACTTGAGATTTTAATGTTTTACTATACTACTTATTATGCATCCTATTCTTTAGAACTACATGACACTTTGCTATGAATTTCTATTGGATCTGAAATTGCATAAATGATCATATTTGATGATGAAACTACCTACACAAGTATAAGCTTGCTGAGATATTGTACGTGTTTACAATATCTTAGGTTCAAAGAAATAGAGCTCAGGGAAGGAAGTAGAAGATTAACATGGGGATTACAAAATATTTGAATGAAGTTAATGTTAGCGTATGTGTACAGGCCAATTGAGGATCATCTAGAGTTTTATAGTAAATTTTTGTATTATGACTTATTTTAACTTAGATATATGAACATGCAATATTTAACCTAGGAAGTGTGGTTGTGACAGGTCTAACTAGTTCAATTTTTAAGTCTTTTTGGTATGATTAAACTTTGATTTTAAAAATATAAATAGAGATACGTATATAAATGTGATTGGATGGAGACAATCTCCTTGTTATTTTGATATATTATGTTTATCAGGGACACTGCATTGCATGGGTGGAATGCATGAGTCCAAAAACCAGAGGAGACTCTATTGGATTTTAGGTGGAAATGTAGCTCATTTAGTCAAAAATTATTGTCTTCAAAAAATAAAAATGACACTCGAGATTTTTAAAGGTCTTTCATATATAATATTTTTTCAGTTTGTTTTCCAACACTCCTTTCTAAACTCAGGGCCCCACATTTTTAACAGATTTTGTGATAAAGTTGTATAAAAACCCAGGATGTCACACCTACTATAGAATTCTTCTACTAATTAAGAAAAATGACATATTGTGGGCATTGTGTACCTACCACCTCTTGTGGTTGGAGGCCAAGTAGTCAACCTATAATAACCTCCTAACATAGCTCCCACTAGGCTCACTAGCCTATCTCAAATTGATGTATTACTATACCCTTATACATTTTGCAAAACTTTCAAGGAAAACATATTCATGCACTTATCAAAACATAAGATCATATGATAGCTCTTATTCAATTAAACTTAAAGTGCAAATCATAACTCATATCACAGCTTATTCTCAAGCTAGATCATATATATGTGTATGGTTTTGAAAATTAAACTAAAAATGTAGATACCTAGTCATATCTTTATGCTAAAATTGACAATGACATTGCCTCAAATCATATTTAAAAACCCACCACTTTTTAGGCATAAAAGCATGCTCAAAAGTGAACTTGGCTTAGGTTTTGAAAACCTTATTTCTCCATAGTTTAACAAATCGTTTAAAATTTATCCTATCAAGCCTCAATTTTTGGAGTTTTAGAAACATGATTTTTTAAATATGATTTATAATTGAAAAGTCATGGTTACGATGGTAAGACTTTTCAATCCTAAAAAAACATTAAATCATTTCTAAATTAACATGTTAAAATTGTCACTTTTTATGCACATAATAAAACTAAAAATGCATCAAATTTCTTGGTTCTTCAAATGGATTAAAACCAAATGTAATATTTTTGTGTTAAAGTAGTAATATCATGATCCATTTAAAACCATGAAAAAGCACATTAAATACTGAATTATTTTCAATGTTTTAAAATAGACATTATGAGCCTCTTTAATTCTTAAAAAAAAAGAAGTTTTTTCTAGCCTTCCATTTCAAGCTCATTTCTAGCCAAGATATCATAGATTAGATACTCAATTCTATGTTAAAAACATTAACCATGAACATAACAATCAACACACTAGGAGAAAAACTCGTGATACACTTACAGATATGCCAAGAATGGTGCTTCAAATAGCTAAATGTCAAGCAAGAATTTCATCAATAAAATTCATGCTAAAGAATTTTATTTTATTTTATCAAATCAAGAATATTAGGCTAGATGAACATCTATAACTTGTCATGAATTGATGCTATAACACATTACCAACAGTCATGAAAAATCATGCAAAATAAGCATCTATAACCAGTCATGATTTCATGCTAAAATGTCATCAATAGTAATTGAAAAACATGCTATTTGGCATCCAATAATCCTACCATGGATATCATGAAACATAACATTTTGAGTGCATAATCCTCATGAGAAAGCATCGAACTTTGGCACGTATAACATGGATTAAACATCTTTCAGCAAAGCATGCTCACAGGTTTAAAAAAATTGCATAAACATGTACAATCCCAAGCTAGTAAAAAAACATCTTTAATCACTATAGATATGATATGTATGGTGAAGATTTAACCATATAAAATTTCTCAAATATCATGTTGTAATCACTGATTAAAAACATCATCGTTAAATCTTAAAACTTTTGAAAAAACTAGTGAAAACTTCATGATTTTATCACCCATGTTGCAAACATTCCCACTTAGAAATCTAACGTTTTCTAAATTTTCCCCTCCTACTTTTCTCCTTTTTCAAAATCCAGCACAAGACTAGGCATCATCCTCTTCTTCTCCTGTCTTTCTCTCTTTCTATCATGGATAGTTTTCAACCAAACCTGTGTGGGCTAGGACGCCCTTTGCTTATAAGGCTTTCTATTTGGTTTCCTTCCTGTCGTAGGTGGCCTTCCACTTCCTAATCCAAATGTCCTCATGCCATATAGTTTCTAAATATCTTTCTAATATAATTTTGAGCAAACCAGGAAACTCATACTTGTTCTATCCTTCTATCTAGCAATTAGCACAATTTTTTTTAAACCTTAATTCCCTACTAAATCTTTAATGCCATATAGAAATCTCTCTAAATCATATGTTTAAGATCCTCTTTTATAGATTCATTGCCATATATTTTAACTACATTACTAGAAAAAAATATAATGATGATACAAAGTTCAGTCTAAACGAAGACTTTGTTTTCTTATTGGTGAAAATAATTTTCAACCTTTGCAACACATGGGAACTTTGCAAATAACCCTTTGGAGTGAACATGTTAAAAGCAACATAAAACCTAAAAGGAAAGAAAATAGGACCATGGGTCAGTTCTACAATAGTAATCAAAGAAGGATTCTAGTTAATTTGATTATCTTTAATATATTAAGTAAAAGGATATGAATGCACACCATATGTGAGGAATGATAAATCCAAGTGCAACTTTACTTACATCTAACTTGCCTCTTTTGTAGCTCTAAGCCATTCACCAAGTTGGGAATGGCTTAGATGGGCTAAGTACCAAATTTCATGCCCATTAGATAATGTATCTCGTGCTTTTCTTAGTTGAATATTACAACTATAGTTTACCTTATTTTTCTTAAATTAAAACCCACAACAAAATCACATAGGATAAAGTATATAATGAAAGTGATATTTAGTACTTAACCCATCTGTCTAAGCCATTCTCTGACATGGTGAATGTTTTAGAAGTACAAAAAAGGCAAGTAAAGTAGCATTAACTTTATCATTCATTTAAGGTTGGAAGGATCCATCGTGACAAGTGAATTGTTGTTGAAATAATCCATAACTCTAAACCATAGTTATCAAGGACAGAGATTGGGTTATGGCAAAGTTTATGTAGGATACATTTAAGATTTTAACTATTTTTAGTTGATTTGGAGAGTCTAAACACCAGCCATTATAATGATGTAATGGTATTATCCTAACCTTAATTGAAACATAATTTCTAACTAAGGAGAATACATGAGATGGTGATTTTGCTGTCAAGCACACACATATATTCTCTCATGGGTCACTTTGTTACTGAAAGATAACTTTGGTAAGAGCCTCGTGTTTAAAAGTTGATCAATATTATGTTGTAGCAGCTTGTTCTCATGTATGGAGTTAATTAGCAACAGTGCTTTTGGGTTGCGAAGCTGAGTCATAACAAAAGAAAGAAGAGAAGAATTTGATACAACAAGACCTCATTGTTGCGCTTGCTTTTACTGTTAAGTGTTTCTTCTTACTTCACAACCATTTGTATTTTCTTCTCGGATCTAATTATGGTCTGTTCATAACCTAAGCAATTTATGAACATTTCTTTAACCTTTATGTCTTTCTTTCGGATTTTTCTTCTTGGCTCTAGTAATAACACGGCCACCCTCAAATTGCTTTGTTAACACTTCTTTGTTCTCTGCTTATGTTTTGCTATTTTATCATGGGTTAATTGATGCTTAGCGAGAAGTCAAAGCCTTGAGTTGCAAAAGCATTCTTCGATGAAACAAATCCATTGCATTTGCCAAATTATGAGCAGGAAAGAGATGGTTACTTTTTTTACCTCCCTAAAACTGGCACCCAGTGAAAAGTCTGCAGTGAAGCTGTTTGCCGGCTTCTGTAGCTTGACAGTACGTGTTATACCTTCTTTGTTAGCAAAATTTCATGATAGAGTGCACTGCGTGAAGGTAAATTCATTATGTATTGACAAGAAAATTGAAGATACTGTTTCTGTAAAGAAAAAAAATTAAGCAAAGAAAAGAAAACTGATGATATAGACAGACCAGGCAATTTGCTTATTTCTAATGTTAATATTGGTGAGCTAGATCCTTCGGAATTGGTAGTATTATGGGTAAGTTGATGTTAGTTTTAGCAGCATCTTCTATTTCCCGTTTATCTTCTCGTTTGTAATAGATTTTTTATTGAGTAGAATGGACATATGGGCGTATTTCGGAGAAAGGGAAAACGCCTTTGGAAATCGGAACTGTTCCCATACTTCAGTTACCTGTGCCCTAGTTAACAAACTTAGCTTGCCTTCCGTTGAGGCTGGAAACCAAAACAGCAGGCAGCTTTAGCTCAACGCCGCACGGATCTGGAGCATTGGGAGCATCGTTTAGTCACTTGAAATTATTCCATTCAGCACTTCACGCCAATTAACCTTCTTCTCATTTCTCTCACTTTACAGTAAAACAACATTTCAGTGCTCAAGTATGCGTAGCATATGAACGTGGTTTTCAACATCCAGTCATGCTGCCCAATACTTAGACTATATGAAATGACTGAACAATCAGATGCTCAATCACCACAACATGGAGTTCAGGCTTGAAATTCCAGGCCAAAGATTCTAAGTATCGGAGAAATTAGCTTATTGCTCACGAATATCCAGTGATTTCAAATGCAAAAATAACTTTTAACATGTTAATTACTGTACCAAGTTAATCTTCGGATGAGAAAGGATTTCTCGATCTTTTACTCGTACTTAATTTTTTTATTTTATATATGTATCTTTCAAATGCCCCGAAGTACTCAATTCTCTTCCATGATAACTTGCACTTGATGTGCTAATGCCTCCAACATGAAGGAAGATGCGTGGAAACTCCATGTGCAGAGCACAATTTGGTGATATGCCCATGACTTGGGTATTAAATTCTTTGGCATTAGACGCATGGAAGATCACAAACAGCAAAGCCATGTTGACTCGAGATGAAAACTTCTACCCCTCCTAGCGATTCTACAGCCAAAAAACAGGTTTGGCAAAGTAAGAAAAGAGGGCGGATTTATCATCGCCCAAAACTGGCACCTTTATCGTGCTGTAGATATAGCGGAATCCAATGAACCAAACAATGGCACTTCTGACCAAGATGAGAAATAATGGGCTAAGAAAGCACATTATGGTGGCTCCAATACAGGAATTTTGACGAACCTTAACCAAAACTATAGTCACAAAATGCAGTGAACCAAATAATGGGCCTAAAAGACACATTATGTATCTCCAACGCCTCAATTTAACAACCAAAATTAACTATTTCCATTATTGGAAGAGGAAAAATAAAAGCTAATCAAGGGGGAAGAACCATGGCCTACAAATACCACAAACTTGTCATTCCACAGAGATGACCCATGTGCAGTAAAGCGAACCCACCACAATGATGCCTCCTCAAAAGTACATGAATGGTCGAGAGGATTAGGCAAGAAAACCATCTCAATAATGGCTCCAAAAAATAGAGAATGAATGGGAGTCATGTGGATGTATCATCATCTCACCTCTTAGCTCCATGTGCATGTACTCAACTAACATGGCCATAGATTGCTCTGCCTTATCTCTGTTTTTTCTAAGCACCTCCCGAATTTGATACGGATAGTATGGATGTACGATTATAATAAAGAAAAAAAAGGTTGGGCCGGGGAGGAGTTGGGTGGGAGATTTCAGATCCTGATACAACTCTTATCCAAGGATGCCACATCCTAAATGAGTCCCAAACACCAAACAGGAGAAATCAGTAATCATGCAAGCAAACCAAGCAAAATACATATCTAATACGGCAATCTAAACTCTTCCTTGCATCATCCATTTCAAAATACATATCTAACACGGCAATCTAATCTCTTCCTTGCATCATCAATTCCAAATTCACGAAAAACTGAAGTAAAAAATACTGAAAAATAACAGAGACCCAGAAAGGGGAAAAGGAAGCAATTTTAAGATTTTCAATTACTTTTCCCGTCCATTGAATTATAAAATTTTCTTTTGTACAGAGAGAGAGAGAGAGACGAACAGCTAATATAGGAGCAACCTATATGTTTTCCGATATGATGATCTCACACGATCCAACTTCAACAAGACAGACCCAGCTCAAATCACATCAAGTTGAAGAAAACCCAGATCGCATACAAGCACTAACCCACAAATACTCTAACATCATAGAAGGAAAAAAAAAATGAAAAACAAGAAAAGGGATGAAAAAACCAAATTTTCTCAATCTCCAGCAATCATTATCGTTTTAATCTTATCTCCTTTCCGAATAAAACAAAGAGAAAGAGAGAAGAACAACCAATCAACCAAATCATCATCAGAGGCATAGAACCGTGCTCTGGAAATCATCGTCTGCACCGTCCATCGGTGGAGGGAAGTTGAGATCGAACGGCAACGGCCTATGTACCGAAGAAGAAGCTATATCACCATCATCAACGACCGAGGAAGACGAATCACAGTCGCTATGGCAGTCATCTGGTAATACAGGAACTGGGTTCTTGCGGCGAGGTCTCCGGAAAACGACCGTAGTATTTGTTGGGGTTGACAGTTTTGGGCCGCTGAAGGATTCAACGGTGGAGGAAAGGCTGCTGGTTGTAGGCCGTTGATGGGGTTGGGGATGTTGATGACCGGTGAGATTTTCATGATGGGTTTGTGTGAGAGGAAGGAAAGGAAGAGATGGGAAATTGGTTTTGGCCTTGGGGCCGCGGAGTGCCCGTGCAGCAGTGTCGTAAGCGCGTGCAGCGTCTTCTGCAGAGTCGAAGGTGCCGAGCCAAACACGCGTTTTCTTCCAAGGGTCCCTGATTTCTGCGGCGAATCTTCCCCAGGGACGTTTTCTTACACCTCGAAAGCGGTTTTCCTTGCCGGAAATGGTTTCCGTCGGTGGTGTTGTTGCTGTTGCCGGTGCGGTGTTTCCCGTTGCTCTTCCTTTCCGCATCGCTTCTCTCTCTCTCTCTCTCTCTCTCTAGACGAGATTGAAGGGGTCGAAGAAGTGGGTCTGAAGGCTTCTTATTCTTCTCCTCCTTTCTCTCTCTCAGACCAAGATTATTTTTGAGGTGGGAGAAATGGAAGAGGAACAGGTGGGAGAAATGGCAGAGGAATAGGGGCCTTGAGATCTCTCTCCTCCAACCCTCTCTCTATCCAATTCGGCCCACAACCCGACTTGATTGCGTTCTTTCTTTCTTCCTCGCTCTTGCCCCTCCTTTTTCTCACGTCGATGAGGAAAGTAACGGACGAAAATACCCTTGTTATTTGGGTGAGCAACGACACCCCAGAGGCGTAGTTGCTCTTTCTTACTTGGATCTTTTCTGCAAACCAAGGCTTATTGGGTTCCGTCAAGTGTAGGAGACAGCCACACAGGAAGCGAGTCTAAATCTACTTCGTCTTACAATGGCTGCAATACCCTTCTTAATTTCATGACGATGGGGATGTGCATGCATTTCTTTTATTTATTTTTATTTTTTTGAATGGTGGGATTCACGTGCATGCATTTATTACAGCCGTCGAGTCTTCGAATCAGGTACCAGAATGCAGATAGCCGTATTTCAGGGAGATCTGAACCGTTCACACTCTAGAGGCTCTATTAGATAGCACGCTAAAGAAATCACATCTGTTGGATGATCCTAGCTTAGCCTGCTTTCCGTTATAGACGGACGGTGAAAATGGATGGTTAGAATTATACAATTGATGCGCTTTCTGGGCCATTGCCCATCTAAGACGTAATGTAGAATATGAATGGTTGAATCATCCAGTGACATTTTACCCTGTGTAGTTGCGAGACCATGGTCGAACTCTCTTTCTACAGCCCAGCTGGATCATCCCTCTTTGAGGGTAGATAACAGATGTAGGATGATGGCAATGTCTACTGGCTAGGTGGGCTTGCCTCTCATGGGGAAGAAATGGAGGACGATCTGGTCCACGGGCAAAAGTCAAGCGATGAGATAACGGGGGGGTTTATCATATTGGTTTTCAATTCTTTGGTTTGAAGTGTGATGTATGATCTGTCGATTGTAAGGTTCACCAACCACTTCGTATAGTTGAGATGCCACAAATGGCATCAAATTTGCATCCTTGTCCTACGTTAGATAGAGAAGGACCCTTCTACTTTTGATCCTTCAAAAGGGCTTCTTAGAAGAGTTATTTTAGACCTATTCCCATCCGATGGCAATGATTTGGACCAGATATGCATTTCTCCATCATATATTATTAGAGTTTGTGTGATATCCTAAGTTTTTCTAATACTTTTTCACAAAATCTTTTGCAATTGTCAGGCTTCGAGTTTGAAAAAATATTTAGAAACCTATAAAGGATAGTCTTGGTGCACGAAGCTCCCACTTATGCAGGGTCCGGGGAAGGGACGAACCACAATGGTCTATAATACATAGCATTTTGCATTTTTGCAAGAGGCTGTTTTCATGCCTTGAACCCATGACCTCAAGGTCACACGACAACAACTTTACCATTGCACCAAGGTTCCTTTCTATAAAAACTATTTAGAAACCAAATAGTGGAAACATGTTTCAAGATAAGACTTCAAATATATATATATATATATATATATCTCAAGTGTCATTTTTCTTTTAAAAAATAAGAATTTTCAGAGAAATGAGCCCTACATTTTTACTAAAAATTTGGCAGTGTTTCTTGTATTTTGGGCCTAATGCATTTCACGCATGCAATACGAGAACCTGATAAACACAATATATACGAAATCACAAAGGAGACTCCATTTCCCTCCAAAATACATCCACACACACGCACACATGTTTGTTCACATTTAAATAAAAAGAATCAACATTATATCAATTTATAAGATCGTCAACTAGATTACAAGCCTGTTTGTTATACCTTTCATGCTCTTCTCTTTAGATCTCTATCATAATCTTCTGCTCTCATCTCTCATTTCTTCAAACCTGAGACATTGTAAACAATTTACAAGGTCTCAGCAAGCTTGCGCTTGTGTAGGTAGTTTCATCATTGAAATATGAAGTTTATGCAGTTTCAAATCTAAAAAGAATACATAATCACATGTTATGCAGTTGAGTAAAATATAATGCATAATGAGCAGTATAACAAAACTCTAAAGTCTTAATCATGCTTTTCAAATCAATGTTATGCTAAACCAATTCAAATTATTAGTTTCAATATCTATGCCTATTATTTTCAAAGACAATAATAACCTTTGCAAGACATTTTGTAAGATATGAAAGATTGCCACAACTAATGTCGCATCATCTTATAAATATACTCATCCAAACTGGATAGTAAATTATTGTAAAAAATCAATAGATAAAAAGTATTTGAACCATGAAATACTTAAATATAATTAATGTATCTCAATAAGTATACATGTATGGGTAATACCATTTAAACGTCCTTGAGGTCTCATGAGTGTAGAAACACTCGTAATTCAGCCATTTGCAATTGGTCATGAGTACTTATTATAGACCTAAAATGCCAGGGTGTCACGCACCTGTGCTATCGCTTTATATACACATGAATCTCAAAATAATGGACTCTCTGTGCGTGAATAAGACCTAATCAAGTTTGCAGTTATAACGTTGATACTAAGATGGATAGACTCCCTACACTGTGCACATGGGAAACACAGTACTTAAGGCCATGACCTAGCTATGATGTGATCTGCCTAAATTTGGCCTTTGGTAGCCAGGTAGTATATATATAAAGTTTTAAAGGGGGATGATCAATCCTCAGGCCTCTTAGCACAGTGTCCATCGGGCCACCATATGTCCTCCATAACATAATAATAGTAGCTATCATTACATGCCTTCATAACATATAAAACCATAGAATTCCATGCACTAGTGAAATCATGCAAATCAATCTCACAATATGATACAACCATGTAAAAGCAACCCTCGCAAAGGTTGAGTGTGAGGATTCCTCACTCTTTGTCATTTCATAAATCACAAACTCCATGCAATTTTAAATATATTTTCATGTACATGTTTTCAATTTAATAAATAAATCAATATAGTATTCTAAAGTGATAAGTTGCATGAAATACAATTATACTCAATACATAAATCAGAAGTCTACAAAAATCTCAATTTTAACTATTCTCAAACATGACAGAATAGTCATTAATAGTTTTCATGTTTCACGAAAGCATATCTAAGTTAAAACTACCTACCTTTTTGGAGAATTTTCCACATGTTCTTCCCTTTTTTGGTTTACTTTAAACTTAACTTCAATTTGGGTAAACCACATCTGAAACTGTGTAGCACATCCAACATCCTAATTCCCACATCAACATATAATCATATAAGCATCTAAATCATGCTTAGATCTAGATAGTGTATAAAATTTTCTTTCAATGCTCTTTTCAAGTTGCATTCACATCATAATTAGGGACTTCATGCCTGAGTATCCCTTACCATTTGTATATTAGATTATTCATCTAAATATAATCCCATAGTTCATATTATACAAAATTATGGAACTGTCAGATTTCATACAATCCATCACTCCTAACTATATGATTTTAGCTACTTAGGCTATTGGTCTACTTTCCACATCATGGATTGTCTAAGGCCGTTAGAGTTCTAATCAATCATTCACCAATAACTGATCATTGATCAAATGTGAGGAACAGTGCCATAACACCCTATGATTTGTTGTTCATTCTCTAGATTGGTGATCCAATGGCTAGAAGTGGTCATATCCTAATCTCAGCATGTTATTAGACATTCTTAGTTAATGGATAAGTGAAACTTAGCTTATTCTATGTCAGTTTAGGGTTTAGGAATGCAATGATAGCATCTGATCATCGATCCTATAGCCTGACCTAACATTTCGCTCTATATGATCAGACGGCTAAGATTTTTTGATAAATTTTTATCCAAAATTCACGATTTCAGTCATACCCTAGTTAATTCAGGGTTCTAGAATTCATCCATGTGTTTAATCATCAATCAGGCATCAAGAAGTCACTATTTAAATAGTGACAAATCAGATGGCTAAGATTCTTCGATAAGTTTCTAGCCTAAATAGACAATCTAAGATAGATCCCAACTATGTAAGGTATGTATCCATTTCTAACTACTAATTAGGAAATCAATGATTGGATCATCCATAAAACCTAGATATAGCATAAACAGTACATATTTAGCCTAAAAGTTCAAATCAAGAGTTGGGTTTTATGGATCTTACCTTCAAAGCATGCCTCTGTGCTTGCTTCACCCTTGAATGAGCCGGATTGACTTTTTTTTTGGTGAAACTCTCATGATCTTGTCGTGCGCTACTCTCCTCTTCAATCAATAGGCAAGGTCATCTCAGATTCTTCAATAACCCTAGGAGTTTTGATTATTTCTCTACATTGAGTAAAATGATCAGCTCGGATAGTCAATTCGAGCAGTCATCTTCTTCAGTGATGGCTGCATCACTGGTAACCATAAACCCTATTTTCTCTTCCTTTGCGGCATGCCAGGTTTCTTCGGCAGCCTAGCTTTCTCTTTTCCCCTTTCCTTTTCTCTCACTTCTCCTTCTCTCTCTCCTTCCTTTTTCTTCTCCTTTTCTTGGGTTTTTTTTTCTTGTGTGTGTGTTGGACTTGATGAAACAGAATGTTCGGTCTATTTCATCTTGCTTTAAGTGGGAGGGGTGCTGATATCAATTTGGCCACCTCATTTAGTAATAATGTTTTTAAAAAAATTCTGTCATTTTAAATCCTCATATCTCCTCCATTTGAACTTCTATTTTAGTGTTCTTTGTGTCATTGGAATCGTATCGATGTTTACTTTTTATTTTTGATAGTTCCAAGTTCGATTTTTTAGTTTCCAAAGGGCTCACTTTCATAGAACTTAATTTTTCCTAAATTCAGATCTTGATTTTTTTCTCAATTAAAACATGAAATAATGTACCCAAAAAAATTCAAAATTGAGGGTTATTATAGTTTGGGACTATCATGGATGGACCTTATTCTGTAAATTTGAGGTCATCTAAGAGACCAAGAAAAAGGTCTATCCACTTTGGCTTACAACATGATTGATGGTCAAGGTGATTAGATCAAAACAATATCTAGCTATGCTTGATGAGATCATGATAGATTAGGAAGAAGAACTATTGCACGCAGTTGAATTAATTAACTGAATTTTAGATTATGACAAGATTTACACTATTTGATCAAAGATACGAGTCCCTATCCCAGTTTAAGACAATTGAGCTTGGCAGATACCTTAGAGCAACCAACCCCATTAACAACCTTGCAAAATTTACCAATTGGATGGCCCCAGTTTTTGACATATAGATAACTGTTACACTAGTGATTAAGGAAGCAAGAACTAGCCAACAACTTTTGACTAGTTATATATTAACCAATTTTGACTCTCATTGTCGTAACTCTGGTAAACTGATCAATTGAGCCGTTAATTATCATCAAAACTTTTATAAATTTGATCCAAAACCAATTCAGTTGGATCATGGATCCGTCAAGTCAATCCTACCAATATATAGTTGTCGTGGAACTACCATGTTTGAATGATGCTAAGCAGCTAATAAATAGCCTACTATCCATTAAATGGCCCACTTCGCTATCTACTCCAATGGTGATGATCATTGCAACTGTTTGTTTGGTGCTACAAAACTATGACCCACCTTTATATGTTACAAGGCATGGGATGGAGAAGATAAAACTCATTGTGAATTTTTAACCCGATATATATTAATATCAAACCCTGTATATTCGTGCCCATGAAACTATCTACTGTTTTATCTTGCAAAACTCAGAAATGGTGCAAGTACTTACATACACCCAATCAGAGTGTTGGCATAAGGGAGATAAGTTAGTTTCTGTTGAGTCTCACTTAACTCTGGCCGAGACAAAAGATCAAATTCAAGTATGCACACCCCTAAAGACCAACCTCATACACCCTATGTTTACCTCAACCAATCCAACCGAGTCATTAAGAAACTAGCACACATTTCTCTTATAAATGTTTTACGAAGATAATAATTCCAACAAAACCAATAATATTTGTGAATTTATGTAGAATATGTATACATATGTGCATATATGTATATCTAATTATTACTGGACTCAATTTAATTTTCTCGAATAGGTGGAAAACACAAGTAATTTTTTTTAATATTTTTCTAGCAAACCGATTATAAGAAATCCATTATACTGTGTTTGTCATTTTATGAATATGTGTTTCTAACTAGTTTTGTGATTGTACATGACTATCAAGTGAAGTTAGAAACAAAGAATAGAGATTAGAGAAAGTTTAAGTCCTCAAAAGATCAATGTCTCAAAGCTTCTACCATTTCCAATTGACTACCAAAGTGAAACTAGTTGTCTACTTTAGAAAAACAATAAGGAACTAATATTAAGCTGCCATTGAATCCAACCGACTAATTCTCAAAGAATGAAGTTGAAGTTTGCAAGTATAGTCAAAATGTAGTTCACCATCCATGGATCCAGTAAACTATTCCTCAGAGAAGAATTTTGAAGTCTCAAAGGCTTGACACAATCTAGCTGACTCCTTATTTGTCAACTACTTCATGACTTGCTAGACTTAAAGAAAAAGTGGGAGTATGTAAGCAGCCAACTATTCATCATCAGATAGATGGGTGCTCTTCCTGAGAAGATCAAGTGTTAATTTCAAGTACACTTCACTAGCCATCTCTTGACAGTTAGTACTCATTTTATTGAAATTAGGAAGAATCCAATATTTTCAAGATCCAATGGACAGCCAAGTCTCAACTAGTCAAACAAACTTATGATTCAAGATTCAGCTAAGGATTTGTAAGACTGACCTAGTGGATTGCTATGATCAAATCGAACAAGTACACAAAGTTCCAAATTTTCAAAGAGCATTCTTTGAAATCTCTAGTTGCATTTAATTGTCTAGCTTAGAGCATTTCAAGCCTTGAAGAATCCAGTTGATTGCCTTGGGGTGACCAGTCAACTGCCACAACCTTAAATTGGGTTTTATGACCTTGGTTTCAACTAGTTAGCTAGTAATAGAGAATAATTAACTATCAAAGATTCAAATTCATAAGTTGAAGAGTTATACTCCTATTATAGTTGACTGCCAGGATAAACTAGTCAACTACTTTTGTTAAAAGTTGTACTTTGAATACAAGTTGTCCTTTTCAATGAAAAAATTTGGTCTCCCAACAGAACTATTTTCTCTCTAATGACTAGTTTTTGAATTCAAATAGATATATTAATAAGTAAACTACAAACTAAAGACTCCTTTATAGATTAAAACAACTATTGGGTATTAATTAATAAGCATTCAAGCCAACTACTTAAGCAACAATTTCCAAGCTTCTCATAAAAATTCTTTTAATCTTCTAAAACTTATTCTCTCTTTATCTTGTTTGTGTTTGTTGAAGTACTCTTCAACCTCAAAAGGCTTAAGTTGATAAGAAGTGGTCCAATAGTGGTATATATCTAACACACACCCTCACATGGAAGGCCCCTTAAGCTGATACAAAATGGAACAACAATATTTTTATGTCTAAAAGTGTTTAACTATAAGAGATTTTTTCTTCACTCATTACTTTTTATTTGTATTTGAGAGGTTGTTTGTCTCTTTGTTTCCTGGAAGGGATTTCCAAGTGATTGTAAAATAACAGTGTTGTTGAAAGTGCACTGTTCCTTTGATTTGTGACTAAAATAATGTCAATTGGGGTGTAAAAGTCTTACATGGATTTAGTGAAACTAAAAGTAGGGAATCCTAGAACCACTATAAAATTCTTATATCTAGCTTCTTTGTGCCACATTCTTTCATTCAAAAAAAGTTAGAATTTTCAATTACACCCTTAGTTTCAAAGTTTACAAAAGTTTTAAGGACTTGATTTAGGTCCAATTCACAACCCTCTTCTCTAGGAACCACAAAATCTTTTTAAAATTTTCTTCGCTTCAAGATATTATTGCTTTTTGTTACATGTTTGTGATAATGCAGGTTATGAAACTAAAATAGTTGATTGATCTATCATCAATTAACTAATGATCATGAATAAAACTAGTCTACTAGTGGCTTTATGATGAATATAAGCATGGTCATGCTAAAGGTTGATGTGTGATTGATGGATGTATGATGAAGAAAGCATGAGTTTATGAAGCCTTATCTTATCTCAAATTACTTCAACCTCATAGCGTTACACTCAAACATATATTTATACAACAAATGCAAGAGACTATCACCAATATTAATATATGATTGATCTGCATTCTTATTGCCTTGTGAAAGTCCAACTTCCAAGATGCCCTTTGTGTCCTTACCAATTCTTTAATTTCTCAAGAGGTTGATGATGATTTACTTCTGGTTGTGATTGAAACTGGTGAATAAGACACTTCCACCAAGTAGCAAGACTACTACCAAAAAATATATATGCTTGGAAAATATACAATAACATTATATATATATGTATGTATTTATATAAAATGTTGAACACATATACACATTATTATTTGAACCGTGGTCACCTGAGAGAGACAACATCTTGCACCACTATGTTAGACAACCTTTTCTTAATATTATAATGTTGACTTAGACGCAGTTGTAAACTAATATTTGTTGCTTTAATGAATAGATGTGGGATGCTCTTAGAATGTTATTTTATACACTAATGTTATCAATTATTTAAATCATTACTAAAAGTTTAAGAGTCCATCAAGTACTTATTTTTTCAAAAGCCTGTAAATGACATTAAAGTGAATGGTGGCTCTTTTTATTTTTGAATGTTAGACCACACATGAGCAGCCTTAAATCATTGACCTACCACAAGAGAGGCTGCTCTTACCACTAAACTCTAATCTTGGAGCTTGAGTGGAGCTAGAACTAATTTAGATATGTTGTGATTTTTAAGTTAAATTGACAAGCATAAAAATTGGTTGTAGCATTCTCATGTGAGGAGGTTAATTCCACGAGGAATTGAATGATTGTGATACTAGTGGTCCCTACTTTAAACTATTTATAACAACCCTATATTTTATTGTGGTTTAAATCAAAAGGGGAGTGAAAAATCAAATTTCATTGAAAATAGAGATTTTTAAGAGTAAACTTACAAAAGATTGAGAATTTGACTTTGAAACCTCAAAAATCAAAATGTACGGGATGAGAGCTTTCCAATGACACTAATTTTGAGCAAAACGGAGGTCGGAAATAGAAAAATCAAAAATTTTACTAAATATCAAAGGGGGCCAAATTGATAATAGAACCATCGTCCACTGATGGGCTCCATGCGACAACTAACCAGGAGGAGCTCGACGCGTGGAGCTTTACCCTCGACTGCCTGTCATGTAGGGAAGAGGCCAGCGGAGCTCCATTACCTCTTCTCCTCTACTTTTCCTCTTCTCTTTCTCCCTCCATCTCACTTGCATAGCACTACTATTGTAATGCCCTGAGCAATTTACGCTATTGAATTGGACATTCTATAGGAAATGAACTGTGTTAAATGTTTTACTTTATAGTAAATGAAGGAATCTATAAGGAAACTTGGTACCATTAGATTCTACTCAAAAAATGGAATCCAACGCCTCAAAGAACGCCGAAAACGGAGTTCGTATGAAGAAGTTATGGTCGTTTAAAAATTAAGGGCATTTTTGTAATTTAAATTAAAAACGAAAAAGACAGAAAACGTAGGGGGCCGTTTTGATAACGACACCCCGTCTTCTTCTTCCTCTAGATTTCTCCAGAAACTCTAGTTTCCAGAGGTTTTTGGCACCGCCATTTGCAGCACCACCATAGTGAGGCTATAAAAATCCCTATTTCCCTCCTCTTTGAAACACATTTTTTCGACCATTTGAGGCTGGGGTTTCCGGCAAAAACCAGAAAACCCTCCTTCAATTTTCCATGAAGAATGGCAATGGCCAGGTCATTCAGGCCGGCCATTACTTTTACCTGTCTACCCATTCCCCTCTCTTCTCTTTTCCCCCTTCTACCACCGGTCTTGCTCGACATTGGGGGTTTTTTCCTCTTCCTCACGATTTCCGATGACATGGGGCTTTCAGACGGAAAAGAGGGAGCTGCACACCAAAAGAGGGCACCGTGTTGGGGCTACCCAGGTGGGTTTTCTCCCCCTCTATCTCTGTTTTCCTTCTTCCAGGCTAGATCTGACAAGGATCAAGCGTTTCCGGCCGAAAAACACGTCGAGGAAAGCCAGTTCCAGCTGGCTTTGTGCAAACAAGGCATCGCAGGGATGCCATGCTTCACGTGCGCCTAGGACAAGGTCCCTGGGATGGGTTCCAGGCATGCAACAGTGCATACACTGTCCCTGGTGCGGCCTTCAGGTGCACGCTACATGGGGCACGGGTCCTGGCTCGACCGGGATGCATGGGGTGCCCTGGGAGCTGAGACACGCCATGCTGCGCCAAAGATGCCTCTGCGTGACGCCATTTAGTACGTGCATCATAGCGCATCACTTGGGCATGCATGTGCGCGTGCAAATGCGGTCCTTGGCACGGCCTTGGGCGCGCACGACGTGCAGGCATGGGTCCTGGTTCGACCAGGGCATGCACACGTCTTGGAAACCATGATACGCGGACCTAATGAGACTATAAAGTTAGGATCAGAGGACAATTTACAGAGTTTAACCATTGAATAGTAGATTTATATCATAGGATCTAGCCTGACAATGAATTAGGCAAGGACCCATGGACCTTAAAAGGCAGATCTAGCGATCTAATTTCTAAATAGATCGAAATTGATAAGGACTCCTTGTTATCCATTCATATCCAGGAGTTTATAAATGAGACCCAAGGTCGGGTTGAGTGATGAAGGACGAGACTCCAGGAGACTTTGAGGTAGGTGCTCTATCGCTACTAGACTTTTTAAAAGAACCCATGATGTTTTGATGTAGGTGCTCTATCGCGACTAGACTTTTTTAAAAGAACCATGATATTTTAATGTAGGTGCTCTATCGCTACTAGACTTTTAAAAAGAGCCCATGATTGTTTTGAGAATGCATGTTTTAAGTTACATGACTTGTTTAGCATGAATTGATTTCATAAATGAATTTAGCATGCATATGACAAATACATTATGGATAGACATGTTTTAACAAAAGATTCTTGTCTGCATGATAAGCGTAGCCTTGGCTGATGAGGGCGGGCTAGAGAGAGCTGACAGGCTTCTAGGCTGGCAGGCTTCTAGGCTGTCAGGCTTCTAGGCAGGGTTATGACTTTGAATGCGATATTAACATGAGCAGATTTTATGCATTGCATGCATGTTTTGCAACCGGTTTCATAAATTGCATGATTTACGACGAATAAGTGTCATATGCCCCGTGGAGGCTATGACCCTGTGTCCCTAGGTACCCGGGGACCACACAATGGTGAGGTCGTGGGCATAGTGGGCCCTATGTTTTGAGGATTTACTTGCATTGCATATAGCATGACATGAGGTTGGTCGACCATACCATATATCCATGAGTTGGATTCAGTTAAGCATCTTATACATATCATTATATTTATGATATATATGATACTTTCGACTTGGATTTTACGATTCTTTAAGTCATCAGTATTCCAATTCGACAATGATTTTTAATATCGATATTGAACATGAGTGCTCGAACATGCACATGTTTTAAAGAGCATATGATTTTAAACATAGCATGCATTGTAAAACTAGTAGTGATAGACTCCTACTGATTATATACTCACCCAATCCTTAACATTTTTCAGGATAGCTCCATTCACGAGTAGAAGACGCCTCAGGAAATGTTAGTGCTACAAGCAAGAAAAATCAAAAGGAGACAAGTATACATGTAAGTAAACACTCCACCCTTTGGACATGTATTTGTATTTATTTACAGTTGGGCTGTGAGCTGTGACTGGAAAGACCTGGGAAAAACATTTATGATTTCTGAAGTTTTTCAAAAACTACTTTGGTTGTTGTGAAAGCAAATGACACTCGGGGTTTTCAAAATGAGTTTAAAACTAAAGATTTTTGGTTGCATTGCATTGTTTTCATAAAAATGGTTTTCAAATAGGGATGCATCCAACCTTAGGAATTAGATATTGCATTTAAAAATGCATGGGAAAACCCGGGTCATCACAACTATGCTCATCATCCTTGTCGCTGCATTTCTCTCCCTTTGTGTTACCCACTTTTCCAGGGACAGTTGATGACTGTCACCAGCATAGGTAAGAAACCCACCTGCTCGTGGGACTTCTCCTTTCTCTCTTTTGCCTCTCCTCTCTCACTATTGTTTCTCCCATTGTCAGCAATGATGAAAAACCCACCTAGGTTTTCTTCAGTTTTTCCTTTATTTTTCCATTAAACGATGACAAAATCATTCCAAAATTTAAGGGAGTGAAGGTCAAAATGCGATCTACAAAACCCATGTCTTGATTTCCTAGAAAAAGATGTTTGTAGCACTATAATAGTCAAAGGTGATGACTATTTTTCGATGAAGAGAAAATAGGAAAATTTATATGGATGGAATCCTTATAGAATAGATTACGTATCCGTGTCAACATAAGTTCAATCAGACATCATCTAACCATTGAATTTTTTATTATCTAGATACAATGCATGAATAATATTAGATCTATAAATTTGACCATTGACAACACAATTAGGTGAATCTAATGATATAAACTGCATATTAAAGACAATTTGAGTTGGAAATTATAAGTGAAAAGCATGTTAAATATATAAAAGCTTATTAGAATGTTAGATCCGATCACTCTAGTGCTTAGATATATGTAATTGAGATTTGGAACATTAGATCTGATTGATCAATGTATGAAATTAGCTTTCCTAGTACCCAAAGATATCTGATCTAAGGTTAAACAGCAAATTAGGGACAATCTGACTATACAAATTAGGATTTTAATGTATAAATCAACAAATCAAGGTACAAAATAATAAAATTTTTTTTTCATATTTCTCAAAATAATGCTTGATTGATTATAAAAGCCATGATCTATGATTTTTTATTGTCGATCAACATCCAAATTTACTTGTAATTGATTGCGGTCAATCCGACCCATCAGATTGAGCCGGGTAAATTCTAAGATTGCTGAGTTTTCGTACACACATACATAATACTACACTTAAACTGTAGTTGATGAAATATTTTGAGGTTGAATGTATAACATCCTTATAATTAAACTATGTGATGACACTTATATTAATTGTGAATGAGATTGTTAGGAAATAAAGTCTCCATTTTTATTTAAACATGAAATGATGACTATTAAGTGAATTGCATCACATGTTTTAAATGGGCATTGTCCTATAAATAGGGAAACTTTCTCAATTTTTCTGTAAAAATAAAGGGGTTTTGATGATCATACTTGAAATGATAAGGTGCATACCATGAGCTGATTTCTAACTAAATTTTGTGCATTATCTATATTTGACATCTCATTTGCATTTAAATTAAAAATTTATGATTTTAAAACCATGATCAAGATTTGATTAAGTGATCTGTGGATGACTAATATGCTGCTAAGTGTACAATTATACTTAGATTTTTCATGCACTGATTTGCTAAGGATTTGTTTAAAATAAGCACTTTCGTCTGATGGACACTATGATAGGATGGTTATAGGGATGACCACCCACCTTCTGAAAGTTGATATTTCGACACCAAGCCCAAGTGTCTAGATTTTGAGTGTGGCATCATGGGAAGGTTATATTGCATGATCCATTCTCTTCTCATGTGAGACAATGACAATTCTCACACAATTGGTGTTAGTGTTTGAGCATGCATATCTCACTATTGGTCAGTTGCTGCAACATAGTGATCCATGTATTCTTTTGTTATAGTGTCCCACGATTGGGCAGTTGCTATAGTGATGTAGTGTCCTATGATAGGAAAGTTGTCGTAGGTTGAATTTTTTTTGGCAATACATGCATGATGGGATCATGGATACCCTGGTCACTAGGCATGATTATGCCTTCGATGATTTGAGATTTGATACATTTATATTTGCATGCCTAGAATTGATATTTTTGGACATAAATTGAAAAGGACTTTCTTATATGTGATTTAAATAAAGATTTTAGTGTTTAACTAATTTATCATTGATTTTGTGCACTTGTTTAATGAGTACTCTTTTGATGTCGACATATCACATTATTCTTATACTTGTATTGTACATGACTGATCTAAAACCTTTGATGGTACGCTTGAAAGGTATCCATATGATATATTGCAAATTTATATTGATAAACCTTAGGAATCATACCTAAGGATGCGCTTGAGTGCATGGATGCAAATTTACATTGATTTATATTTGTGATCTTAGTTTTACCTACTGAGTATATTCCCCTATACTCACCCCCGCCAACTCCATAGATAAACACAAAGAAGAAAAAGGAAAGAGTGTTAAGACCAGCATTCAGAATAGTAAGTGAGATTATAGATAGTGTATGTATGATCTATACATTTTATAAAGGTTGTGAGATGACTAAGTAGTTATGTAATTGTGATAAATACTTAAACATGTATAAATATGTTTAATGCATATTGGACTGTGGGCCATAACTGGACAAAATTATGGGAAATGATAAGTTTTGATTTGTCATATTTGAAAGTAAAAGTGTTTGATTTCAAACTCATGAATGTGTTTTGGTCAGTCTTATGGTTCTCGGGTTTTCTGAAATTTTTTTTCAAAGAAAAATGTTTTAGCTATTTGTTTTCTAAAAGAAATTTTGAAATAGGGATCTTGCCTTTTCAAAATAATTCTTAAAAGTCATTTGAAAAACCCAGGATGTCACAGTTGGTATCAGAGCCTAATTGTTTCTTTTACAGCTAGTCCTGCATGTCAAGAGTTAGAAATAATCAATAAGTAAGAGGTGGTGGTTTACATGTGAGTTAAGGAAGCAACTCATATACAAATATTGTGAAATGTAAAATAGATACATACTAGAAAAGAGGTTGTGGGGTTTGCTGGTTCTTCCACTGATACCCCAAAAGAGGAGGCTCATACAGGACAATTTATGGTGTAGAAGATGAAGAACTTTAAATAGTATATGTAGCAATAATGGACCCAAGTTCAAACAGTCTATGTAGCATTCCTGCATCAAGCATTGGTGAGGGTAGTTTAGGAGGTAGTTCTAGCAAGATAGATAAATTGCTAGAACGATTTCAGATGATGGTTCCATCATTTTCTGGGAAAGGTGTATCTAAAGTAGCAGAGGAATGGATATACCGGGCTGAGAAAGCCTTTGAAGCCATGAAAATTCTAGAAGAGAAAAAGGTAAAGATTGCTACTTTTATCTTCATAGAAGAGGTTGCTTTCTAGTGGAGGATAGCATAGAGGACTTATTTTCCTCAACCAAGTAACGTGTTATGGGATGATTTTTGAAAGGTCTTCTATGATAAATACTTCCCTCCCCATGCTCAAGCAAGACTGGACAGAGAATTTTTGAATTTACAACAAGGAGATTTTGTAGTCTTATAGTACAAGAATAAGTTTGTATAGTTGAGGAGGTTTGCACCAGATATTTGTACTTCAGATGAGAAAGCTGCAAAATGATTTGTTTGGAGTTTATACCCAAGGTTGAGGAGTAAGGTTAAGGGAATAGCCTACTATCATAGCAAAAGTAGTGGAAATGGCTTCTATTTTGGAAGAGGAACACTTGCATAATCAAGCAGAGTGGTGAGACAAAGAGAAATATAGTACTATTCCAGGAAGCTTGGGTAGGGGTAAGCGCCCTTCTTCATCTTCTTCATGGGGGCCACAAAGACATCAAGGACCATAGGCTACCAAACAAAGTAGAGGGCCGGAAAGGAGACAGTGTCCAAGATGTAAAGGTTCTCACCCTGGTTCACTTTGTTTTATACCAGGGCAACAGAGACCACCAATACGATGTTATAAATGTGGTGAATAAGGACACTTTATGAATGAGTGCCCTAGGAGACAAGCAGCAGTGGGCCTAGGATAAAAAATGTGCCTCGAAGTCAAGTTCAAGTATTCACTATCACTTCCTAATAGGCTAGGGCCTCAAATGCTATGATTGAAGGTACCATTTTAATTTTAGATAGACATGCTAAAGTTTTATTTGATCTAGGTTCCATGCATTCATTTATCTCCAACATTTTTGTATCTTGTGTGTGTTTAGCTATACATAATTTGTGATTTTTCTTGGATATAACTACACTAGTAGGTGAATCAGTTAGTAGTCACGAGTTTCATCAGGATGTACCTATTGAAATAGTGGAGAAACAATTAAAGGCCGATCTCATTTTACTCAATATGATGGATTTTGATGTTATATTGGGAATGGATTAGCTAGCAACACATTGGGCGATAGTGGACTATCATAGGAAGAGGATCATGTTCTGTGTATTAAGACATATTGTAATTTCATTCTAGGGGAGACTAGATACAAATGTTGTTTGTTTTATTTTAGGCATGATGGTAACAAGACGTATCTCAAAAGGATGTCAGGCCTTCTTGGTGAGAGTAGTAGCAGTGGATGCTGAACAACCTAAACTTGAGGAGTTGGAAGTTGTTAAAGAATTTCAGGATGTTTTTCCTAAAGATCTTCCAAGATTACCACCTTAGAGAGAAAATGATTTTTCCATCAAACTTGTACTAGGTATAGCTCCTATTTCTAAGGCACCATATTGGATGGCTCTAGTAAAATTGAAAGAATTGAAACAACAGTTGCAAGAGGTTTTATTAGACCTAGTGTTTCACCTTGAGGAGAACCAGTTCTTTTTGTTACGAAGAAAGATAAATCCATGCGACTATGTATTGATTACCGAATGTTGAATAATGTTACAGCAAAGAACAAGTATCCCTTACCTTAGATTGATGACTTCTTAGATCAGCTACAGTCTACATATATTTTCTCTAAGATTTATTTGAGGTTAAGATATCACCAATTAAGGATTAGAGAAAAAGATATTTCTAAAATGACATTTAGGACTCGTTATGGTCACTACGAATTCTTAATTATGCTATTTGGACTAACAAATGTGCCAACTATGTTTATGGATCTCATGAATCAGATCTTTAGATCATATTTAGATAAATTTGTCATAGTGTTTGTAGATGATATTTTGATTTACTCCACAAACAGAGAGCAGAACATAGAGAACACTTGTGCATTGTCTATAGTACTCTTCAAACTCATTGATTGTTTGCTAAATTTAGCAATTGTGAATTCTGGTAAGAGCATGTTAACTTTTTGTGTCATGTTATTTCCAAAAATGGAATTGCTATGAACCCAACAAAAGTAGAGGCAGTGATGAATTGGGAAAGACCTAAATTAGTGATAGAAATTCATAGTTTCCTAGGTTTGGCAAGATACTATCGCAAATTTATCAAGGGTTTTTCATGTATAGCCTTACCATTAATTGCATTGACTAGAAAGGAGACACAGTTTATTTAGAGTGATCAATGTGAAATGAGTTTCTAGGAATTAAAAAGGAGATTGACGTCTGCACTAATTTTAGCACTTCCTTCAAGTAGTGGAGGATTTGTAGTCTTTTGTGATGCATCAAACAAAGGTATATGATGTGTATTGATGCAAAGTGTGATTGCCTATGCCTCTTGACAATTGAAAACACATAAGAAGAACTACCCCACTCACAATTTGGAGTTGGGAGCAGTAGTTTTCATGTTGCAAATCTAGAGACATTACCTATATGGTGAGAAATTTGAAGTTTTCACAAATTATAAAAGCCTCAAATATATTTTCTCTCAGCAAGATCTAAATATGAGGCAAAGAAGATGGATGGAGTATTTAAAAGAATATGACTTCTCCATCCAATATCACCGAGGAAAGGCCTCGTCTCCCCAATTTTTCCTCCTCTTTCTCCCTCCATTTCCCCTACATAGCACTGCTACGCTCATCATCCTCATTTCTGCATATCTCTCCCTCTATGTTACCTGCATTTCCATGGACAGTAGGCATTGATTTTTCCATCACTAGTGATTGTCACTAGCATAGGTAAGAAACCCACTTGCGCATGGGCTTTGTCCCTCTCCTTTTTCTCTTTTTCCTCTCCTTTCTCACTCTATCTCTCTCACTATTGCTTCTACCATCACTGGCAATGACAGAAAACCCACTTGGTTTCTGTTGATTTTTCCCTTATTTTTGGTATTAAATGGTGTCAAAATCACTCCAAAATTTAAGGGAGTGAAGTTAAATATGCGATCTACAAAACTAATGTTTTGATTTCTAGAAAAATAATGTTTTTAGCACTGTAACAATTGCTAGTGGTGATCATTTTCTGGTTGTCTTCTCTAGCAACAATGATTGGGATTTTAGTGCCAGTGACTTTTTTTCTCCGAGGAAAAAATAGAAATTTTTTGTATGGATGGAATCCTCGTAGAATGAATAATGCATCAACAAAAGTTCAATTGAAGATCATTGCATTATTGAATTTTTTTATCTAAACTCGATGCATGAATAATGCTAGATCTACAAATCTAATTATTGAAAACATGATCAGACAGTGGATCTATGAATTTAATGATGTAAATTGCATGTTAAAGACAATTTGGGTTAGAAATTATAAGGAAAAATCATATTAAATGCATAAAACCCATCAAAATGTTAAATTGTAGGTCTTTGTAATTTAGACTTGGAACATTAGATCTAATTGATCGAGGTATTAAATTGACTTTCTCAACACCCAAAGATATCTAATCTGAGGTTAAACAACTGATCAGGGAAAATATGACTATACAAATTAGAAATTTAATGTATAAATATAAGATCAAGGAACTAAATTATGATATTTATTTCATATTTCTCATATTATGCCTGATTGATGGTAAGAGCCATGATATGTGATTTCTGATTGTTGATCAACTTCCAAATTTACCTACAATTGATTTCAGTGAATTAGAGCCATCAGATTGAGTTAGGTAGATTCTATGATTGTTAAGTTTTCACATATATATTACCCTTATGCATTATTTTGTTAAATACATGTAATTACTACACTTAAATTGTAGCTGATGAAATATTTTGAGGTTGTAAGTATAACATCCTTATAATTTAAATTATGTGATGACACTTATATTAATTGTGAATGAAATTGTTAGGATACAAAGTCTTCATTTTTATTCAAACATGAAATGATGACTATCAGGTGAATTGAATCACATTCATTAAATATGCAGTGTCCTATAAACAAGGGAAACTGTATTAGTTTTTCTATAAAAATAAAGGGATTTTATGATTATGCTTGAAATGGTAAGGTTCATAGTAAGAGTTGATTTCTAACAAAAATTTATGCATTATGAATATTTGACATCTCATTTGCATTTAAATGAAAATTTTATATTTTTAAAACCATGATCAGGATATGATTATGTCATTAGTGTGTGACTAATATGTCGTTGAAGGTACAATTGTACCTAGATTTTTAATGCATTGATTTGCCGAGGATTTGTTTTAAAATAGGTGCTTTCGCCTGGTGGACACTATGTTATGAGGGTTATAGGAATAGCCACCCACCTTTCGAAATTTGATATTTTGATACTAAGCCCAAGTGGCTAGATTTTGAGTGTGTGTAATACCCGAGCAATTAACGGTATTTTTAACAAAAATTGGACATTTTATGGGAAATAAACTGTGTTGAAGGTTTTACTTTATTTAAAATAGTAAATGAAGGAATTTGTAAGGAAACATGGTACCATTAGATTCTACTTGAAAAATGGAATCCAACGCCTCAAAGAACGCCGAAAACGGAGTTCGTATGAAGAAGTTACGACCATTTAAAGATCAGGGGTATTTTTGTAAATTAAACAGAAAAAGAAAAAGAACGAAAAACACAGGGGGCCGTTTTGATAATGGCACCCCCTGTAGTCTTCCACCTCCAGATCTCTCCAAAGACCCCGTTTCCAAAGGTTTTTGCCACCACCAATGGCAGCGCCGCCATAGCAGGGCTATAAAAAGCCCCATCTCCCCCCTCTCCAAAACACAATTTTTCGACCATTTTGGGATTGGGGTTTCCGGAAAAATCGGAAACCTGTCTCAAGCCAGTCTCCTCTGCATTTTCTGGCAAAGGCCAGGCCCTAGTTAGGCTGGCCATTCCTTTTCCCGTCTCCCCATTTCCCCTCCTCTCCTTTCCGGTCTGGCATTGGGGTTTTCCCCTTCTTTGTGGGTTCCGACAACATAGGTTTCTGGCAGAGGGAAACCCACCACCGGGAAAAAGGGCGTCCCCAGGTTACCCAGGTAAGTCCCTCCTTACCTTCTCTTCGTTTTGCTTCCCCCAGGCCAAGATCCATGCCGGATCTGGTCTCTTCCCAGCCGTTTTCCAGACAGGTTTCCTGGCCGAAAAACGCTCCAAGCCGATTCAGCCGGCCTTGTACGAACCAGGCGTCCCAAGGACGTCATTCTCCGCATGGACCTGGGACTGGGTCCCTGAGATGGGTTCCAAGCATACGACAGTGCATACACTGTGCCTGGTGCGGCCTTCATGTGCGCACGCGACGTGGGGCACGGGTCCTGGCTCGACCAGGATGCACGGGGAGCCCTGGTAGCTGAGACGGACCATGCTACACCAAAGGGGCGTCCGTGTGATGCCATCCAAGACGCGTGTCATAGTGCGTCGCTTGAGCATGCATGTGCGCGTGCAAAACGCGGTCCCTGGCATGGCCTTTGGGCACGCACTCACGTGAGACGGTCGCGGTTCAACTAGGATGCACGAGTGTCCTAGGAACTGGGACACGCGGATCTAATGAGACTTTAAAGTTAGGATCAGAGAACAAATTACAAAGTTTAACTATTGAATAATAGATCCATATCATAGGATCTAGCCTGACAATAAAATAGGCAAGGACCATGGACAATAAAAGGCAGATCTAGCGATCTAATGTCTAAATAGAATGAAATTAATAAGGACTCCTTGTATCCATTCATACCCAGGAATTTATAAATGAGACTCAGGGACGGGTTGAAGTGATAAAGGACGTGACTCCAGGAGACTTTGAGGTAGGTGCTTTATCGCTACTAGACTTTTTAAAAGAGCCATGATTGTTTTGAGAATGCATGTTTTAAGTATAAGTATATGACTTGTTTAACATGACTTATTTTATGACTTGTTTAGGATATAAATGAATTCAGCATGCATATGATAAATACATTATGCATAGACATGTTTTGCAAACAATTGCATATATTGCATGATTTGTGAGCATTGAGTTCTTGAAAAATTACATGTCCTTGAGGGTTACCAAAAGACGCTGGAGTGCCCAAAAGACACTAGGTAGGCAGTTGTGAGGGTCAGGTAGTTGTGAGGGACCCAAAGAGGACAGGTTTTGAAAAAGAGGTTTTTGCTTGTTTGATCGTATATGATTTGGGCTGGTAAGATCGTGGGCATTATACCGAGAGGTTTGGGTTGGCCTCCAGCCTCTACCACTATTAGGTGGATGGTACCATGCCCAAAAAGGGCATGTCCCTTCTTCGACTGCATGTGGTACAGGGGGCTACCATTGGTGTCAAGGCACTGGGTCGAAGTGTCATATGTCCCGTGGAGGCATATGACCCTGTGTCCCTAGGTACCCAGGGACCACACAGTGGCGAGGTCGTGGGCATAGTTGGGCCCTATGGGTTGAGGATTTACTTGCATTGCATATGGCATGACATGAGGTTGGTCGACCATACCCGATATCCATGAGTTGGATTCAATTGAGCATCTTATGCATATCATTATGTTTATGATATATATATATATATATATGATACTTTCGACTTGGATTATGCAATTCTTTAAGTCGTTAGTATTCCAATTTAACAATGGTTTTTAATATCGATATTGAACATGATTGTTCGAATATGCACATGTTTTAAAGAGCATATGATTTTAAACACATCATGCATTGTAAAACTAGTAGTGATAGACTCCTACTGAGTATGGTATATACTCACCCTATCCTTAACATTTTTTCAGGACAGTTCCATTCACGAGTAGAAGATGCCTATGTTAGTGCTACGAGCAAGTAAATCAAAAGGAGACAATCATACATGTAAGTAAACACTGTACCCTTTGGACATGTATTTGTATTTAATTATAGTTGGGCTGTGAGCTGTGACTGGATAGACCTGGGAAAATATTTATGATTTCTGAAGTTTTTCAAAAACTACTTTGGTGGTTGTGAAAGCAAATGACACTCGGGGTTTTCAAAATGAGTTTAAAACTAAAGATTTTCCACTGCATTGCATGGTTTTCATAAAATGGTTTTCAAATAGGGTTGCATCCCGCCTTAGGAATTGGATATTGCATTTTAAAATACATGGGAAAACCCGGGTCGTCATAGTTGGTATCAGAGCCTAGGTTTTATCCTTTCACAGCCAGTCCAGCATGTCCAAGGGTCATAGACAATAGAAAAAATCAAGAAGTAGTATAAATAGGAGTAGTAGAGATGACTACTTCTATTTGAAGATTACAATATTAATGCTTAAGGCATTTCACCATAAATAAATAGGTGAAAAAGGAGATGGGTCTAGCAAATACTTAGATATTGGCTGGCTTAAATCTTATCAATAAGCATTGTTGTGCAGTGGTGCAAAGATAAAAACTCATATAAGGATCATATTATGATGATAATGATGAATGAAGATGTTAGTGGACTTGTTAGTAGATAGTTCTGACCTGCAATAAAGTAATCTCATCAATGGTGAGAAAATTGAAGAACCTAGATAGCTATCTTACCATCATGAAGAATATTAGAATATGAGTACACTATCACAAGGATATGATATAAATATGATAGGGAAATGAATTCGACCGAGTTATCAAAATTTTTTTTGATGTTAATACTAAGGATGATAATAGATTGATCCTAACATGAACTTTTAAGAAAAGTATAGTATGATCAAAACGTAAATGTCATTATTAAGACATTGTATGAATTTTATTGAGGCTATAGGAAAACTTCAACATTTCCTAGAAGTATTAAGTTTCTCTTGACTGCCACGTAGATCAAATATATGCAACCACTCAAATGAAAGCATTGATCTAGGTAGACGAAAATAAGGATTTTGAAGAAAAGAAAGAAAGAGATAGAGATGCAACTATAAGTATTCAATGAATATTGAATATTCAAAAGAAAAAGGTCATGACTTTATTGAGGAAAGAATAGATCCATAGAAATCATTCATCTTGAATCATCTGGGAAGATAAACCAATCAACTTCCACAGAATGATGATAGATGAGTTGGTGATCTTATTGTAAAAGAGTATAAAAGAGAGAAAGCATATGGGGTTTAAGACTTTGAGTAGAGTATCGAATTTCAGGAGATTATGCGACAAGAAATTTTCGAAGAAGAATGGTGACCAACTAAAAATTAAATTCTACAAATGGTTTGATATCAATTATTACAATTAGATTCTTATCGGATCCATTAGCTTATGGAGAACACCAATAGATATAATCCATAAAAAGGAAAATTTGGTGATATCTCACCTTGCCAATAAAGTATATTGAAAAAGGAATTAAGCTGGGACAATGACTTGTCCATTTAGCAAGTAGGGTACCATCAAGGATCAAATTGAGATCTTACTATCATAGATTGGAAGACCAGAAAATCTTAAGACCATTATTTAGTCATTACCTTTAGAGTATTGTTGACTAAATAAAGGTATCCCACCTTAATTAATCAAGTATGTTAGTATCTATGAGTTAGTAGTCGAAGTTATATACTCAGAGGAATATTATAAGTATTTAGACATGAGTTTTCCCTGAAAGAAGTTATTTGTTAGACTAAGATATTTGAGAGTCTGAGGTTAGTTAATTAAACTACTTCATGGAAGAGCTACAAGTACAATAAATACAGTAACAACTAAGATAGAAGCGAAAATAAGGAGCGATCTCCACCAGTAAGACAGATTTTTCCAAATCTGAATAGATACCATGACAAACCAAAGAAATCACTGTGGGTCTGAAAGATGCTGCTGACTTGGATTGAAAAGAAAGCTAGATAAGTATCGATCACTTTAGAGACCCTTGAGTTTATGACAAAGATATATTTGGAAAGAGACCAATAGGTAAAGTCTTTCTATGTGTCTACAAAAATGTTCCATGCTTACCTAAATGTTTTTCAAATTTGATGATCTAACAGCTTCAGCATAACTTGATGTAGTAGCTATTGAACGAGAACTGCTAGTATAAGCTAAGTATGAAGAGGCACTTGAAGGATAAATTTTGAGGGATTGAGAAAATCACTACTTATGAGTATACCTCCTGACAATACAGACTGCATGGTTGATGATAAAGCCTTGATAAAAGATTAAACAATATATTGACATGGGGGATGAAAGGAGAAAAGGTGAGATGGCTAGCAGACTATAAGGGGAAGAATTAATGTTACGTTGCCTTTAGTGTGCATATACCAAGTATGAAAAATCAATTGAAGGAATTTCCTAAGGACTAACCCTACTAGATTGAGTATCGAACTTTTGGCCTGAAAGGTTACGAAGAAAACCATCAGGCAAAGAAAGGACAAAGAGGATGATGACAAAGGATTCAACCATGACCTAGTAAGGGTACTCAGATATGAATAAGAGACTTTTTGCTTTGCATAAATAGGAACATTATTGAAAATCCTAATGACAAATTGATGAAAATAGTAAGATAGAACATTTGACCCATCTTGGGACGGTAGCCATCTCCCGCTTACGGGACACACGCCCCCGTGTGTCACCACACGAGCGACGGTGCGGCTAGCCATCCACCCTCGGGGTCGGGGTTTGGCTCTGATACCATTTTGTCACACACCCCCCGGAGGGGGTCCACAGTGGCGATATTGTCCCGTACAGGCCCGGTGGGACCCACAGGTTTTGCTTCTCCCCCTCATAGGGGAAAACGCGTCGACACTGTGAGAGGCGTTCCCGCCCCTTATAACTCAGTCCCATCACCCCCCGTAGCCGATGTGGGACTAACTCTCCTGCATCTCGCCCTCGGACCATCTCGGCTCCCCTCACAAGGACAAGCCTCAGGCCATCTTCGCACGACAGCCATCTCCCACTTACGGGACGCACGTCCCCCGTGTGTCACCAGACGAGCGACGGTGCGGCTAGCCATCCACCCTCGGGATCAGGGTTTGGCTTAGATACCATTTTGTCACACACCCTTCGGAGGGGGTCCACAGTGGCGATTTTGTCCCGTACATGCCCGGTGGGACCCACGGGTTTTGCTTCTCCCCCTCTTAGGGGAAAACGCGTCGACACTGTGAGAGGCGTTCCCGCCCCTTATAACTCAGGCCCATCACCCCCTAGCCGATGTGGGACTAACTCTCCTGCATCCCGCCCTCAGACCATCTCGGCTCCCCTCACAAGGCCGGGGTCGGGGTTTGGCTTTGATACCATTTCATCACACACCCCCCGAAGGGGGTCCACAGTGGTGATATTGTCCTGACCAACGGGTTTTGCTTCTCCCCCTCTCTGGCGAAAATGCGTCGACAACGTGAGAGGCGTTCCCGCCCCTTATAACTTAGGCCCATCACCCCCCCTAGCCGATGTGGGACTAACTCTCTTGCATCCCGCCCTCAGACCATCTCGGCTCCCCTCACAAGGCCGGGGTCGGGGTTTGGCTCTGATACCATTTTGTCACACACCTCCCAGAGGGGGTCCACAGTGGCAATATTGTCCCATACAGGCCCGGTGGGACCCACGGGTTTTGCTTCTCCCCCTCTCAGGGGAAAATGCGTCGACACTATGAGACGCATTCCCGTCCCTTATAACTCAGGCCCATCACCCCCCCTAGCTGATGTGGGACTAACTCTCCTGCATCCCGCCCTCAGACCATCTCGGCTCCCCTCACAAGGCCGGGGTCGGGGTTTGGCTCTGATACCATTTTGTCACACACCCCCCGGAGGGGGTCCACAGTGGCGATATTGTCCCGTACTGGCCCGGTGGGACCCACGGGTTTTGCTTCTCCCCCTCTTAGGGCAAAACGCGTCGACACTGTGAGAGGCGTTCCCGCGCCTTATAACTCAGGCCCATCACCCACCCTAGCCGATGTGGGACTAACTCTCCTGCATCCCGCCCTCAGACCATCTCGGCTCCCCTCACAAGGCCGGGGTCGGGGTTTGGCTCTGATACCATTTTGTCACACACCCCCCGAAGGGGGTCCACAGTGGCGATATTGTCCCGACCCACGGGTTTTGCTTCTCCCCCTCTCAGGGGAAAATGCGTCGACACTGTGAGAGGCGTTCCCGCCCCTTATAACTCAGGCCCATCACCCCCCTAGCCAATGTGGGACTAACTCCCCTGCATCCCGCCCTCAGACCATCTCAGCTCCCCTCACAAGGCCGGGGTCGGTGTTTGGCTCTAATACCATTTTGTAACACACCCGCCAGAGGTGGTCCACACTGGCGATATTGTCCCGTACAGGCTCGGTGTGACCCACGCGTTTTTCTTCTCCCCCTCTCAGAGGAAAACTAGTCGACACTGTGAGAGGCTTTCCCGCCCCTTATAACTCAGGCCCATCACCCCCCCTAGCCGATGTGGTACTAACTTTCCTGCATCCTGCCCTCAAACCATCTCGGCTCCCCTCACAAGGCCTAGCCTCAGGCCATCTTGGCACGGTAGCCATCTCCCGCTTACGGGACACATGTCCCCGTGTGTCATCGCACGAGCGACGGTGCGGCTAACCATCCACCCTCGGGGTTGGGGTTTGGCTCTGATACCATTTTGTCACACACCCCCCGGAGGGGAGCCACAGTGGCGACATTCTTCCGTACAGGCCCGGTGGGACCCACGGATTTTGCTTCTCCCCCTCCTAGGGGAAAACGCGTCGACACTGTGAGAGGCGTTCCCGCTCCATATAACTCAGGCCCATCTCCCCCCTAGCCTATGTGGGACTAACTCTCCTGCATCCCGCCCTCAGACCATCTTGGCTCCCCTCACAAGGCCGGGGTCGTGGTTTGGCTCTGATACCATTTTTTCACACATCCCCCGGAGGGGGTCCACAGTGGCGATATTGTCCCGTACAGGCCCGGTGGGACCCACGGGTTTTGCTTCTCCCCGTCACAGGGGAAAACGCGTCGACACTGAGAGAGGCGTTCCCGCCCCTTATAACTCCGGCCCATCACCCCCCTAGCCGATGTGGGACAAACTCTCCTGCATCCCGCCGTTAGACCATCTCGGCTCCCCTCACATGGCCAGGGTCGGGGCTTGGCTATGATACCATTTTGTCACACACCCCCCGGAGGGGGTCCACAGTGGCGATATTGTCCCGTACAGGCCCGGTGGGACCCACAGGTTTTGCTTCTCCCCCTCATAGGGGAAAACGCGTCGACACTGTGAGAGGCATTCCCGCCACTTAAAACTCAGGCCCATCACCCCCCTAGCCGATGTCGGACTAACTCTCCTGCATCCCGCCCTCAGACCATCTCCGCTCCCCTCACAAGGCCAAGCCTCAGGCCATCTTCACACGGTAGCCGTCTCCCGCTTACGGGACGCACGCCCCCCGTGTGTCACCACAAGAGCGACGGTGCGGCTAGCCATCCACCCTCGGGGTCAGAGTTTGGCTCTGATACCATTTTGTCACACACCCCCTGGAGGGGGTCCACAGTGGCGATATTGTCCCGTACAGGCCTGGTGGGACCCACGGGTTTTGCTTCTCCCCCTCTTAGGGGAAAACGCGTCAACACTGTGAGAGGCGTTCCCGCCCCTTATAACTCAGGCCCATCACCCCCTAGCCGATGTGGGACTAACTCTCCTGCATCCCGCCCTCAGACCATCTCGGCTCCCCTCACAAGGCCGGGGTCGGGGTTTGGCTCTGATACCATTTTGTCACACACCCCCCGAAGGGGGTCCACAGTGGCGATATTGTCCCGTACAGGCCCGGTGGGACCCACGGGTTTTGCTTCTCCCCCTCTTAGGGGCAAACGCGTCGACACTGTCAGAGGCGTTCGCGCGCCTTATAACTCAGGCCCATCACCCACCCTAGCCGATGTGGGACTAACTCTCCTGCATCCCGCCCTCAGACCATCTCGGCTCCCCTCACAAGGCCGGGGTCGGGGTTTGGCTCTGATACCATTTTGTCACACACCCCCCGGAGGGGGTCCACAGTGGCGATATTGTCCCGTACAGGCCCGGTGGGACCCACGGGTTTTGCTTCTCCCCCTCTCAGGGGAAAATGCGTCGACACTGTGAGAGGCGTTCCCGCCCCTTATAACTCAGGCCCATCACCCCCCCTAGCCGATGTGGGACTAACTCTCCTGCATCCCGCCCTCAGACCATCTCGGCTCCCCTCACAAGGCCGGGGTCGGGGTTTGGCTCTGATACCATTGTCACACACCCCCCGAAGGGGGTCCACAGTGGCGATATTGTCCCGACCCACGGGTTTTGCTCCTCCCCCTCTCAGGGGAGAATGCGTCGACACTGTGAGAGGCGTTCCCGCCCCTTATAACTCAGGCCCATCACCCCCCCTAGCTGATGTGGGACTAACTCTCCTGCAACCCGCCCTCAGACCATCTCGGCTCCCCTCACAAGACCGAGGTCGGGGTTTGGCTCTGATACCATTTTGTCACACACCCCTCGGAGGGGGTCCACAGTGGCGATATTGTCCCGTACAGGCCCGGTGGGACCCACGGGTTTTGCTTCTCCCCCTCTCAGGGGAAAATGCGTCGACACTTTAACAGGCGTTCCCGCATCTTATAACTCAGCCCCATAACCCCCTAGCCTATGTGGGACTAACTCTCCTGCATCCTGCCCTCAGACCATCTCGGTTCCCCTCACAAGGCCGTGGTCGGGGTTTGGCTCTGATACCATTTTGTCACACACCACCCGGAGGTGGTCCACAGTGGCGATATTGTCCCGTACAGGCCCAGTGGGACCCACTGGTTTTACTTCTCCCCCTCTGAGGCGAAAACGTGTCGACACTGTGAGAGGCGTTCCCGCCCCTTATAACTCAAGCCCATCACCCCCCCTAGCCGATGTGGGACTAACTCTCCTGCATCCCGCCGTCAGACCATCTCGGCTTCCCTCACAAGGCCAGGGTCGGGCTTTGGCTCTGATACCATTTTGTCACACACCCCCCGGAGGGGGTCCATAGTGGCGATATTTTCTCGTACGGGCCCGGTGGGACCCACGGGTTTTGCTCCTCCCCCTAACAGCGGAAAATTCTTCGACACTGTGAAAGGCGTTCCTGCCCCTTATAACTCAGGCCCATCACCCCACCTAGCTGATGTGGGACTAACTCTCCTACATCCCGCCATCAGACCATCTCGGGTCCCTCACAAGGCCAAGCATCAGGCCATCTTGGCAAGGTAGCCATCTCCCGCTTACGGGACACACGGCCCAGTGGGTCACCACACGGGGGACGGTGCTGCTAGCCATCCACCCTCGGGGTCGGGGTTTGGATCTGATACCATTTTGTCACACACCCCCCGAAGGGGGTCCACAGTATCGATATTGTCCCGTACAGGCCCAGTGGGACCCACGGATTTTGCTTCTCCCCCTCTTAGGGGCAAACGCGTCGACACTGTCAGAGGCGTTCGCGCGCCTTATAACTCAGGCCCATCACCCAACCTAGCCGATGTGGGACTAACTCTCCTGCATCCCGCCCTCAGACCATCTCGGCTCCCCTCACAAGGGCGGGGTTGGGGTTTGGCTCTGATACCATTTTGTCACACACCCCCCGAAGGGGGTCCACAGTGGCGATATTGTCCCGACCCACGGGTTTTGTTCCTCCCCCTCTCAGGGGAGAATGCGTCGACACTGTGAGAGGCGTTCCCGCCCCTTATAACTCAGGCCCATCACCCCCCCTAGCCGATGTGGGACTAACTCTCCTGCATCCCGCCCTCAGACCATCTCGGCTCCCCTCACAAGGCCGGGGTCGGGGTTTGGCTCTGATACCATTTTGTCACACACCCCCCGAAGGGGGTCCACAGTGGCGATATTGTGCCGCACAGGCCTGGTGGGACCTAGGGGTTTTGCTTTTCCCCCTCTTAGGGGAAAACGCGTCGACACTGTGAGAGGCGTTCCCGCCCCATCTAACTCAGGCCCATCATGCCCCTAGCCGATTTGGGACTAATTCTCCTGGATCCTGCCGTCAGACCATCTCGGCTCCCCTCAGAAGGTCGGGGTCGTGGTTTGGCTCTGATACCATTTTGTCACACACCCCGCTGAGAGGGTCCACAGTGTCGATATTGTGCTAACCCACGGGTTTTGCTTCTCCCCCTCTAAGGGGAAAATGTGTTGACAGTGTGAGAGGCGTTCCCGCCGCTTATAACTCAGGCCCATCACCCCCCAACCGATGTGGGACTAACTCTCCTGCATCCCGCCCTCAGACCCTCTCGACTGCCCTCACAAGGCCACGGTCGGGGTTTGTCTCTGATTCCATTTTGTCACACACCCCCCAGAGGGGGTCCATAGTGGCGATATTGTCTCATACAGGCCCGGTGGGACCCGCGGGATTTGCTTCTCCCCTCACGGCAGAAAACGCATCGACACTGTGAGAGGCGTTCCCGCCCCATATAACTCAGGCCCTTCACCCTCCGCTTGTCGATGTGGGACTAACACTCCTGCATCCCGCCCTCAAACCATCTCGGCTCCCCTCACAAGGCCAAGCCTCAGGCCATCTTGGCACGGTAGCCGTCTCCCGCTTACGGGACACACGCCCCCGTGTGTCACCACACGACCAACGTTGCGGCAAGCCATCCACCCTCGGGGTCGGGGTTTGGCTCCGATACCATTTAGTCACACACCCCCCGGAGGGGGTCCACAGTGGCGATATTGTCCCGTGCAGGCCCGGTGGGACCCACGGGTTTTGCTTCCCCCTCTCTCAGGGGAAAACGCTTCAACACTGTGAGAGGCGTTCCCGCCCCTTATAACTCAGGTCCATCACCCCCCATAGCCGATGTGGGACTAACTCTCCTACTTCCCACCCTCAAACCATCTCGGTTCCCCTTACAAGGCCGGGGTCGGGGTTTGGCTCTAATACCATTTTGTGAAACACCCCCCGGAGGGGGTCCAAAGTGGCAATATTGTCCCGTACAGGCCCGGTGGGACCCACGGGTTTTGCTTCTCCCCCTCTCAAGGGAAACTGCGTCGACACTATAAGAGGCGTACCCGCCCCTTATAACTCAGGGCCATCACCCCCTAGCCCATGTGGGACTAACTCTCCTGCATCCCGCCCTCAGACCATCTTGGCTCGCCTCACAAGGCCGGGGTCGGGGTTTAGCTCTGATACCATTTTGTCACACACCCCCGAAGGGGTCCAAAGCGCCGATATTGTCCAGTATAGGCCCGGTGGGACCCACGAGTTTTGCTTCTCCCCCTCTCAGGGTAAAATGCGTCGACATTGTAAGAGGCGTTCCCGCATCTTATAACTCAGGACCATCACCCCTTAGCCTATGTGGGACTAACTCTCCTGCATCCCGACCTCAGACCATCTCGGCTCCCCTCACAAGGCCAGGGTCGGGGTTTGGCTCTGATACCATTTTGTCACACACCCCCGGAGGGGGTCCACAGTGGCGATTTTGTCCCGTACAAGCCTGGTGGGACCCATGAGTTTTGCTTCTCCCCCTCTCAGGGGAAAATGCGCCGACACTGTGAGAGGCGTTCCCGCCCCTTATAACACAGGCCCATCACCCCCCTAGCCGATGTGGGACTAACTCTCCTGCATCCCGCCCTCAGACCATCTTGGCTCCCCTCACAAGGCCGGGGTCGGGGTTTGGCTCTGATACCATTTTGTCACACACCCCCCGGAGGGGGTCCACAGTGGCAATATTGTCTCGTACAGGCCCGGTGGGACCCACGGGTTTTGCTTCTCCCCCTAACAGCGAAAAACGCGTCGACGCTATGAGAGGCGTTCCCACCCCTTATAACTCAGGCCCATCACCCACCCTAGCCGATGTGGGACTAACTCTCCTGCATCCCGCCCTCAGACCATCTCGGTTCCCTTCACAAGGCCAGGGTCGGGGTTTGGCTCTGATACCATTTTGTCACACACCCCCCGGAGGGGGTCGACAGTGGCGATATTGTCCCGTACAAGCCTGGTGGGACCCACGGGTTTTGCTTCTTCCCCTCTTAGGGGAAAACGCGTCGACACTGTGAGAGGCGTTCCTGCCCCTTATAACTCTGGCCCATCACCCACCCTAGCCGATGTGGGACTAACTCTCCTGCATCCTGCCCTCAGACCATCTCGGCTCCCCTCACAAGGCCCGGGTCGGGGTTTGGCACTGATACCAT